>JACXIL010000259.1:0-131398 GCA_014737365.1 Bombus soroeensis | reverse complement strand
GCGGAAGGCGAGTCCGGAGGACGTCCTGGCTTCGGCAGCAGGACCATCCGTCCCTCCTTCCACGACACGGGGAATTCGCCCCGAGACAGGCATCTGTCGAACAGACGCATTAGTCTCGGGGCCAAGACCCCGGCGACGTCCTTCCACAGGCGGGCGGGGACTCCGTCGGGGCCCGGAGCTTTCCGCGCTCCGATCCTCCAAGTGTACTCGAATTTGGCTAATTATTAACTAGATACGAGCAAACAATCAGTAAGAGATTAGTGTAAATGGGACAACACGTGAAAAATGTGGAATAAAATTGCTTTGTTCAGCACTTTATCTTAAAAAAAGTAGAGCACGAACATGTTTAGCAAAGAATTGGCCTAGTACACGTCTATGACCAAGTTTCTAATTAATTTTTCTTAGAAACGAAGCGTCTTGTGAAAAAAATGTATTCTACGTTTTTTACTTAATTTTACGCGTAGAACAACCTGCCATTGATCATTTACGTTTATCCAGTGCGGAAGTAATCGTATTCAAGCATAATTGAATTCCAAACTCGATTTTTTCGGAAATGTATTATTTGTACGAACATATATCACTCTACATTTTCGGTTTATTTTTTCATTTAGATCCTCCTCCTCTCGGCTTGTACCACCAGTTCAGCTACACCCTGTACAACGGCGTATCTGGGGTATCTACGTGCGACAATAAATACTATTTTACCTGCATCTGGCTGTATCCACGTTGCGAACGAAATGAGTTGAAAAACTAATGAAATTTTAACACGTTTTTCCAAGAGAATGGTTGAGTTTCGACGCGTGCTTCCTGTGAGACTTTTCATCTTCACGGTGAGTGGAGAAATTTGGCCTGGAATTTCAAGGCTAAAGCCAATTTTGCGATGACTTTTTTTGATAGATCTCTACCGCTCCAGAGACGTAGAACAACACTATGGTAATCCTGGCAAATCATTTTTTAACACAGTGTATAACTTTGACTATTTATTATAAATACAAAGGGTTAATAACTTTGTATATATTCGATGACACTAATATTTGATGATTACGGCACGGATGGGTACGTTTCAAAGGTGCTGGTTTTGTAGTTCATATTACCGTATTGCATAATCAAACATTATGTAAGATCTGCATTTTTGCATAATAAGCACCAGGCCTCAGATTAATATTAATATCTTGTATGATCACGTTTTTTTTTTGTACTAGAGCGAAAATGTTTTTTCTCAAATATTAATATACATATGATCGTCCATCATCGTAGATAACATTAATGAAATATAGAATCATTTACGTAACTCGAAACCCGAGCGCGCGAGAATTTGGAAAATGACAATTTTAGTTACATATACGTTTGCCACCATAATCGTACATCGACATTCTTCATTTAAGAGCTGTTGATAGGACTAGAGTCGTACAGATTATAAACGAGAACACAGGCAGAAAAGTAATTTTGTAGAATGTTAATTTCCATTTTCTTATTTTTTTTTTTTTTTTTTGCTACTTTGTTCGGTATCCTTCGTTCTTAACGATTTGAACATTTCCTTTTGCGTTGTAATTTCAAATTTGCTAACGATCGCCTTTTACAGATTGTTGGCTGCAAGAATGAGAAACAAGGAAGCAAATGAGATACAGCAAAATGCTTTATAAAATTCATATGTAGACAATTTTGTTGAGAATTATTGTAACAATCCCTTGAAACTCGATAGAATTTGCAATCCAGGAAGCTGATACGAAAGCACACACCGATCACAAGGAGGCCAGGTAAACGAGCTCTTCGCACCAGCTGACCGTAACTTGGTCCCAACTAATATTCAAAAAATACTACAAGGACCTTCGATAATTGCATCAACTACTAGCCCATTAACCTAATCTTGCCCCTAACAGGCAAGTCCCCTGCCTATATTAAACACACACAGAGAAAGTCCGCAACATTAGCACCCAACCTAACGATATCCTGGTCAGTTTCAGACAGACAGTCTCTCTTTGTTTGGGATTTTGGGTGATCCTCGGTTTACGACACGGACAATACTTCTGCTCTTTTGGAAAGTTGGAAATTCTCACCTGGCAAGTTGTAAGATTTACAATGCGAACCCCGTCAAGAGGCTAAATGGCACCGTAAGTGCTCCTTAATATTCTAAACCTCAACACCCAATGAGAACGCGACACTAGACCAGGACGTTACGTTACTCCAGCATGTACGTACAAGATGCACCACATGAGAGACGCCCACGACAGTTCGACAGTTACAGGATCGGATAGAATAAATTCCCACTTTACAGAAAATATTGACAAGAACATACCCCGTGACAGATAGACGGACAGTTAGAATGTAAGCTGGGCAGTCATCACGCACTCGTCTTTAACTCCGTTACGTACAGTTCATACTCCTCTGTGCATCCTAAACAATTCAAATAAACTACTAAACACAATCTTCATAGACATCTTAATGAATCTACCAATCAAGGTTCACGACGTCAATCGACCAGTTTCAACCTGACTGATTGCTACCTAGTTGATAATTCGCAACACTTTTCCTCAACTTGCCAGTCTTGAATACCATCTTCATCATACGACCATATCCCAAACAACCTTTTTTTTTTTTCTTTTTTTTACGTGGAGGAAATCCGCACGGACGCCGCGTCGCCTCTGGGGGGGAGAGAAGCGACGCGGTAGTGTCGGACTCCAATCGACTAAAACCTCCACGATGACCTTCCCTGTAGCGGTCGAGGGAGGCCCAGGAACTGCAGGTAAGCAGCAGACACTGGGCCTCCCCCCGCAATTTTTTGGTTCCATCCATCCTTTGAGCAAATATTTCCACCAGGGCGAGGATGGATTCGAACTCACGACGCATCGTCTTCCATCCGGGACCTTAACGGTCGTAGCCGCCTGCCCCCCCCCCATATCCCAAACAACCTGCTCCCTTCATACAGCACTGTCCCGCTTCTACCTATTTTCTCTCCAGAGGAGAATCTCTCGAGGAACGCATTTTCAAGGAAGCTCCCCTCGAATCGTCCAACCGGTTCAGATATGTAGATGATAACTTTGTGACTTGACCCCATGAAAGTCTGGCGAATTTTCACGACTTTCTTAACTTGCACCATCCAAATGTCAAGTTTATTATGGGATTAGAAGTTAATCTCCACCTACCCTTCCTGGATGTACTTTTGTCCAAGAAACCAGACAATCCTCTCGGCCATCGAGTTTGCAGCAAACTCACCGATACTGGCAGGTATCTTCATGCATCATGCCGCTACCAACCAACCCAGAAGCACTCGGTCATTTTCTTATTCGTCAACCGCACGATTAATATTTGCAAACAGGATCTTTTGGAATCAGATCTAGACCATATGAGAACCGCGATATCCTCTAATGACTTCAACCTTACTAGGAATAACTATTTCACCAATATCATCAATAGTCTTTTCAAACACAAGAATACAAATTCGCAAGATGACCAACATACAGTTGAAAATTCCTATCACACGACTTTTCTATACATCAAAGATATAATCGATCGCATCAGAAGAATCCTCCACAAGAGCAGCGTTAAAGCCGTTTAGCTAACACATACCAAGATCTCACGAGTACTCGCCTCTCTTAAAGATGTGGATCTTGCCACAACTAGAGATATTGGGGGTTTACAAAATATCCTATTCATGCGTGGAGTCTTAGATTGGTGAAATTAGTGAGGGTGTGAGTTCACAGTCTGCAAGACATAACATACTCGTTGACAAGATGCTCGTTTTAGCAAAGAACATGGGTGTTTCCTAAGGAAATACAGAGAAACAACAGAAATTACAAAGCATCCAAGCAATATTAAGAGATACTTCATGTCAGTCCTATATGGGTACATTCTCCCTACCATACATACTCTCTCCTATTCTTTAATTGATCAGCTGATCTTCATCACGCACCTGCAACTCACAACTGAATGTCTTCGTCATCCTGACCATCGATCCGGAAAAACCAAACCGACGTGAAAGTGCACTTTTCCAGGTGCACACCAGAATTAGTGCGAGGTCCTGATGAAGCGAACTGCAATGCTAGCGAAACATTGGAATCCTTCTACTTCCAGACTCTTTCACGGAAGCCTCATACAATGTTGAACGAAGCAGCATTAAATACAACAATACCAATTGTAACGGTGCAGATTGTAAAACAATTTTATAGCAGTAAAGTAAGAAATATAGAAACCTCATTTTTCCTACTTTGGTAAATCATCGATAGTTGCGTCATCGTTGATCATAGGTTACACTGGAAGGGGGGCAGGCGGCTACGACCGTTAAGGTTCCGGATGGAAGACGATGCGTCGTGAGTTCGAATCCTCGCCCGGAGGAAAAGGATGGATGGAACCAAAAAAGTTGCGGGGGAGGCCCAAGTGTTTGTTGCATACCTGCAGTTCCTGGGCCTCCCTCGACCGCTACAGGGAAGGTCATCGTGGAGGTTTTAGTCGGTTGGAGTCCGACACTACCGCGACGCGGCGTCCGTGCGGATTTCCTCCACGTAAAAAAAAAAAAAAAAAAGGGTTACACTGGAAGCTACTTCGAGCGACGATAGCTCGTGCCCACTTCAAAGGACAAATTCGTGCTTACTAGGGCTATACAAATACGTAAGGTTATGGCCTCGAGTGGCCTTGGAAAAAGTTGAAGTCTTGGGCAGGTACTCGCCACATACGAGCTTAATTTATTCGACACTTTACGGCGTTAAGTTTTTCATTTGTTTTGGAAGATTGTGTCTCCCTCTCTTCCGACTCAGACGTCTATGATTGTAATAGTAAGCGTACGTGTGACCAGCGTTGCCATTTCTCAAGATCTCGCGCACGCATAGGTTTCGAGTTAAGTGGATGATTCTGTATAATTCGTCCACGACTTGCAATAATGCAATTACAATGGAATATCGATGTATTACTGTATTTTTACTGTACATCGTAAATTCTGAGATTCCATTTCTTTCTTCATAAACTCGTCATGAGTTCTCAGATCTTCCACTTTTTTTAATGATCCAAGATCGTGTCTGAATATGTTCAATTTATTTTTGCCTGCAAAAGTTATCTCATCTCAAAAGTTTCACTGCATGATATTATTTATACATATAATATTTGGGAAATCCTCCAATCTTTTCTTAATATTTTCTCTGAGCTGTTTGACCGTGATATTTTTGACTTAGCAAGGAATTACATATAATACTTGCGAATGTAATATTTTTCAAATGATTTGCAGTGTTTTCGAATTGTTCTTAATTAATTAAGCAAAACTACAATTACGTTCATCGATTTTGTATCGTTGTTCATTTCACGCTTTATTTTACAACGTCTTTTATGACATGTCTCTATCAATGCTTCTTTATAACACGCGATATTTTAGACGAATCTTGAGCTTTTGTTATCAAATGTGTAAATACATGTAAGAAACTATTTTCTACGCTTGTTACAAATACTTACACTTATTGACTACTTTGAGTAGCACTGAAAGCGTGAATTCATGCGATATATACGTTACGACGAATTGCATATTAAAAATGCTATTCAGTTAATGAGTGGTATAGAGTCATTGTTGATCCCATCAAGATAATATGGTAATACGTAGCGATCCTGCAAGACGTTGCGCGTCAAGCCAACGACGAGCGGCTGATTATTTAGATAGAATAGAGCTGCTAGAAAGCGAAGATGGCAGTGAGTTGATCGAATCTGAAGATAATTACGGGTTGATGACATGTGGGTCGCACACGATGAGAGTTTCCCCCAGGCATGTCTCAGGCATGAACCTCACGACATGCACGAGGCAGAACCTCAGTATCCGTTCTACCTTCGAAATGAAATGGCGTTGTAAAGCTGAATCTCACGAGTTCTATTTATAACGAGTAGTATGGACAGCTTCGAAGCAACGAAACGTCATCGCTGTGCGAAAAAAGTTGAAATTGTTTAGGCACAGCGATGGGTATGTGTATTAGAAAGCAAAAGACATCGCGTAAAACAGGGAAACGGTCTTGAAGAATCGGCTGATTGTCAGAAATATAGATTTCGAATTTGGTATTTACGTCTTCAAATATAGGAAATTTCTAATATACTGAAATCTTGCTGAAAAGCACGATTCCTTCGCAACTCATTTCGATTTGTACGCGTTTTTATCGCGGTACAAATTTCATATATTTATATACGTGACTATGTAGGTGCGATATATTTTATCTGGCCTCAAGGCCATTTTTGATCTCCCATCTTGGACGGGATATGGTGACAGTGCTTGGTTTATATCATCAGTCTTCACCGTCATACCCGGAGCAAATATTATCCCTGTCCCCGTGATCTGATCCCGGCGAGTCGAGAGAGCCGCACAACGGGGCCGCACATTTCCAGAAGTTTGAATAATAATAAAACAAAACGAAGCGAATAAAAGTTTCAATAACTAATGAACAAGTCGGAGAGATGGAAGGTAGAGTAACGATAGTGAGGGATTTGTAGAGTAATGGTGCAGAATAAAGAGTACAACTCATCCATTTTTATGATCTTGAAGCACATTATTCTGGACAAGATTACAAGTAACTTTCCCCTATTTTATGTTTAGTATTGTAGGATCTTTGGATGTGTGGTTCTTATAGAGTAAGGACAAGGAAGGATGTTGTATTTAAACGAAGTTTAATTCTATTTTAACAAGCGATACCCCATACAAAAACTGACCACAATATCTCTGTACGTCGTCTACTAACACTGGGCTCACAGCTTCTGCTTCTCAGGTCAAAAAATGCTGACCCTCAACCCTTGCACTCTTCTTCCACTCCTTCGCTCATTTTGTTTTTACGTCACCAAAGCATACTGTCTCTCTCTCTCTCTCTCTCTCTCTCTTTCTCTCTTCCACATCAGTCTTAAGCCTCTTAGTTTATTCCTTAGACTCTAATCTAAATATCTAGAGTAAGCCTACATCCCCCTTTTCCGATACTACAGTATTATTATATATAGCAATTCGTTTTAAAAATTGTTTATTTCGTAATAAACGCCTTCGTTTTTCAATGAAAGCAGCTACATACAATTATTACATTTTTGACCAGGCGAAGATCAGAAGAAAGTCCAACATTTCAAACATCAGTTGATTCGTTAAATTGCTATTGCTACTTATTTGTGTACATGTACTATATATCATACGACATGTATGATATGATGTCATGTATGCGATACGTTGTATTCTGTCCATTGTTTGAGCCAGCGCACCGTATGTTCTGCCGTGTCGAGCCACAGCTTAGCCAGAGTCAGTTGTACAATCGTTGTTCAGGGACGAACAACCCCGAACCGGAAATACCTGCTGCAACCTCTGAACAAGATGAAGACCAAACCAGTCCTTGAATCTCACCTATTTTTCCTAGCCCAAGGAGTTGCACAAAAACTCCTTCACACGTTCATTGAGTAGCTCTCGACGTGGCAGGTCAATTTTCTTTTTTCAAAGACTCTTTGTCAGCCATACTGATATATACTAATATATAATATATATATTAGTATTAAAGCTATCGGATCTATATCCTGAAATCCAACTGATATGTACCAATTTAACCCAACATGTAATTTCTATTAATTTTTCTATTTGATATTAAAAATGATTATTGGGAAGTTTAGATTTGGCTATATATATGAAGGAGCAGAATCGAATCAATGTAGAGCTTTTGTTGAAAATGATAACTTATTTATACGATACTATATGAGCAGTAGATGATTAGAAACGTTCTAATACGCAGTCAGATAGATCTACAATTAATAGAATTTTGTCGAGATAAACGTCAGCGACCTTGTATCAGCAAACATGGATCTTTATAGAAGCGACGTGTAAAAGAAATTGAAATTTGGTGGTGGATCCATTCTGTTGCGACCCATAGCCCACGAGATGTTCCACAGTATATAGCGTAGGATCATTGAGAGACGTATTAGTGACAGAATGATTCAATACATGTGAAGGTGAATGTAGTAGTGGTATAGTAGTAGTAGTAGTGGATCCGTGATAGGTGATGTCTGGATGTAGTGTAGAGACCGAGATATGTTCCGTCACTGGTGTAGATGGCGTTGCTGGGGTGTATTGCTGCTTTTCTTTCTAATTTAAGAATCGTGGAAGAAAAATCGGACTACAGGCGCCGGGATTCGAACCCGGGTGTCCCGAACGTTCGTAACCTAAGGCGCTAACCATTGCGCCATCGTCGTCTGACCCCTAGTTGGTGTTGAGTGGTAGTCGCTTGTCGAGTGCAGCCACACATGTATCAAGGAAATTTTAAATGCGAAATGACAAGAAAGGGCACAGAATATAAAAATTGACAAAAGGAATATGGCTTTCTAACACGATGCAGGTTTTAAGAGTAGTAACCGTTTCCAGTTTTGGACTGCTTGGCAGCTCAAGGTTTAGACTTGAATCCGATTGAAAATCTGCGGACTGTAGCGGCACTCGACAGTAAACTTTCATACGGTTTCTGTCCCGTGGCTCGCCACGCGCAGACCCTACACTTTGGGTCGGATGATTACCAGATGTCGATGCATCTTCACAGTACATGTTCAGCTAGTCTGAGGACCCGCTATAAATCTTGGGATTTTGTTAACTAAGTAACTCCTTCAAACGGACAGTCTTTCTCTTAACAGGCCTTAAATCTATCACACTGTACGGGAAGATACGAGAAATCTGCTTTTCTCACGTTCGATGCCACCCGCTAACGAGCTTCTCTCAAGGGCGGTTAACATCCTTCTTCAACCACTACCATAGATGTCAACAAATTAGCAGCAACGTCCATTTCCCTCATTTTCCAAACAAAGGCCTTCCTTGACGAATCCGATGATCTCCTACCCTAGGACACACCCTGTCATAGTTTTCCTCTGCAGCATCATCGTGACGGAAAGTCAGTCTTCAGTCTTTATACACCGCCGTTACACAACAGTCGTTAGACCGAGTCCGTAGACGTCAATTAGAGTCGATAGTCAATCCGAGTTTCTCGAGTTTCGCAATCATCATCCGAGCCTCTATCGTGCATTGAAACGCTTCAGCCAAAGTCAAACTTGTAATCGAACCGATAATATCAATCGCGAGTGCTACGAACAGCGTATATAAAAGTATACATTAATAAAGATATTGTGAAACCTCAGGACAACACTAAAAACAAAAAAAAAAAAAAAAGAAAAAGAACTATAAAATGAATATGATTTCTCATCAAGCAATCTCGATGAATTTTTTATTGGAGAATGATTTAATGTACCTGTATCTACCATTAAGCGTTCAGACGATCAATGTGTGTTATCAATATTTTATGGTTCTTTAGACGACCAATATAGAATATATTGTCCATACGGTATTGTCAATATTTATTGACAAACTGTATTTTTCTCATACGTTCGGTGTTATCGACAATACATTCAATTTCCAATTAGCTTTCAAAGATGTCTAGTGAAAATGTCTGACCAAAAGAAAACTCGTACAGCCGCTATTTGAATATAATCAAGGCAAAAGCCAAAGAAGACTTATATCCGAAGACATAAAACGCGAGGAGTAAAAATATTTTTCATGAAACCATCTCGTAAATATTCGAAATATTGACAATACGTCAATCTATTTCATAACACGATGAATGTTCAATAATACTGACAATATTATATTGACAATATATCGGTTGAACATGGTCGTTTGGCACACTTATAATGTCGAGAATCCTGGAATATCGACAATAACATTTCTTAACTGACATGGTCCCCCTGTGCGTGGAACTGAGATGCGATCAACCTACGTAGGGCAGACACCCTGTGTCGGCTTCAATTGCACAACCTTTGCCCATCATAGGTCAGGCTGGGCCCCCTTTCTGGACCCTACCATTTCTCTAGGACGGTACCGGTTTAGGTGGTACGCTGCTCATCCGCTGACGATCCTTGGGGAGGCACAAAGTCTGCGCCTGGCAACCTCATCGTCCCATCAGACCAACAGTTGGCTATAAACCAGTATTGCCACGAATTCAACACCAAACCACCAAGATGGGGAACTTTACCTCCGGGCTGATCACGGCCTCCGTGGTATCAAAGAAAATCATCGACGAAACTGTCGCAACAGAGAGATGATCTGTCACCGTCACTGTCGGTCGCTACAACTTGGGTAAGTCACCACCCAAGGATCAAACACCATAAATTCCTAGAATTAGAAAGAAGAGAGGCGAAGAACAAAGGCACGCAATCTCTCAAGAAGTAAGAACAAATTTGGTTGACAGGATGCCAAGACAAATTGCAGTCGTTTCAAGTGCAAGAGGGTCATGTACAAAATATTGTATTCGTTTAAAGCTTTTATTTCTATTTCTTTTTCGCACGCTCCAAAATGCAATCAGAAGCGTATCTATACAACTGGTGAACTAAATGGCACGTAATAAAATTTTTACACGTTTGTTAACGTAAAACAGATGTAAATTAATATACGTGTTCTTTTCATTCCCTGTCGCGATTTATAAATAAATTATCATTTTCTATAAAGAGCACTGTATTGGTTGAATGTTGCCCTTTGCTGTAAATATACAGCTGCCTACGCTAGAATGTAGCGTAATTCCAACTTTGATTCAACTAAAGTTGTTTGCGAATATCTCGAAAGTTAACGAGTGATGGTTATACGTATGTATAGAAAAAAGTTACTCAGAATGTTGACCTTCACAATATATGTGAATCCATTTGCCATCGAAATCGGTGACATGTATCGTACTCGGTACAGTTATCGATAGACGCATTGTGCCAGGATTATCAATCGTTGCTTAGTAATTTTAAAAACGAGAAGGATTTGAATTTTTCGAAGCGAAAGGTAAAGATTTCTTAATTAGAAAAAGTTGCAGATATGGAAACAAAAGAAAAGTTTAAATAACGGAAAATAAATTCCAAGATTAAACAAATCGAGAATACTTCATTTTATGGACAAGATAATAGATCCGCAAACAATTGAGTAAAAAAAGAGTAAAGTTAAGTAAAAACTTTGATGATGTTGAAAATACTGTCAAGATGACCTCCGCATGATGTTTTTATCATCATTAGAAACACACCTTGAAAACTTTAAAAACCTTCTTAGTCATTCTTTCTTGCCTTAATCGTAGCGAAAATTAAAAAAAAAATTTTTAAATAATTTATATGGCCGATTTAAAATTAACACCCTGTAAATACATGTAGATATATGCACTCAGAAAAGAGCTTTTAACATTCGATAGAAAGAAAAAATCTTGTGTCGTCCATAGGGTTGGTCCATAATAACAAACACACAAATCGCTTAAAAAACAAAAACTGTATTCTTGAAACTTGTGTTCTTTTCTTTGATAGACCGATTCTTCGAAATATTCTGTCTAACAAAGCATAAAGTACAATGTGCGATTGTATGCTTCATATAGAAATCTGAGACATGTCACTTTTAAATTTAAAATATCTGTCGAACTATAGATTTTTTCGATATTGTACCTTGATACATACTTTTTAAAAACAAACTTGACCTTCATATGTCCTCTATGCACTTTTCTACAAAGAAATCAATCACATCAAATTATGTCCCTCTCGAAACCATCCAACTTTTATTTGAAATATTTTTCGTTAAAATCGTTACTTGAAGACTTTAACGCTTAAAGACTTTATCATTAAACGAATCAGTGAAATTAATTGTAGATTTTGAAGAAAAGATCTTGTACGACAAAATATAAACGTGTTCTCCAGAAAAATGTAGCATTCAAAACATTGTACTAATTTAATAACAATAAATGCAAATTTAATGACATCTTTAGTGGTTCAGTTGTTGAAAATCGAAACGAAATAGAAGCACAATATCGGTAAGAGTTCAGATACGTTGAGAGAACATTTACGGTTTATAAATTAATTTTGTCCCACAAGACGTACCAACTGATTAGTTAAAACTATAAAAGGAGTTATTGTTACATATTGTAATGTAAATTACCATAAATAATAAATAACAATTATGGAATGATTGCTACACATCATACGTTATGTTTATGATAATGTTTTCTATCATATGTTCAACTGTAAGCTCCTTTTTTATCAACCTATTTCTTCGGATTACAACCAATCATTTTTCATTGCATTGGATATTTTCCTATTAAACTTATAAAGTTTTTCCAGAATATGTGTTTTAATTGAGAAAATCATATTCCTAATCAAACATAAAAAATGTTGTACAGTGTTCTACTATATCAGTATTGTTAATAAATATTGAATATATTTTACCCAGCTTTTGTATATATTTTGCATAAATTTTGCATATTTCAACATAAATTTTACACAAACATCCACCTTCTAGTTACAAAACCGTACTATTATAATTGCGTCGAGAGTTTGAAAGAAATCCGAAAATATAAAAAAGAATTACAAGTGCAATATGTTTCGTAGAAAGCACAAAAGTATTTAAACGATCAATTATCTTTAACAAATTATCATTAACAAACCCCTATATTTAATGGCATGTAACTACATTTAACACTTATATGCTTGAGATATGCTTACTAAATATATGTTTGCAATAAATGTTTTGTGCTCTCTATGTACGTATGTACGTCAGAATAGTTTGAAATTTTACCAATACAATTACGACAGTTATGTCTCATTACAGAGCTAATGAAATTTTTTAGTATTTTATACAACACCTACAATATGGATATGAAAGTTTGTGTATACTTGTAGAAAAATCACCTACAACTAATATTCATATTGTTATTATGAATAGAAGCAAGATGGAATTTGTAGGAAAATCTCTGTGAAAAAATTATGCACGTAATGCAAATGTACGATAGCGTTGCATAACGCCTACACAGTTCGATGAAACAAAACGTGACAATTTTTCTAGATAATTTTATGACAGATTTTCGTAAACACGAGACAGTTCCTGAACCGGGGCAATACATTAAAAGTTGATAGCTTTCATAGTTGGCATATGATTAACAATTCTATTTGCTATTTGAATAATATTTTTCAGATTTTCTGTATTCGTTGCTGCTGAAGACAAGTATTCATTGTTCTTTATATATCCGAGAAGTTAATTAATAAGAAGCAAATGAGCGTTCAGACGATTAATATTATTGACAATATTATTGTCAATATTTAAGCTTCTCGACATTGTATCGACAATATACAATATGTGTACGTTTAATGATTCATCGTCTAGAGACGCCTTGTCAACCTTAAATATTAACTTAAATGGACGCTCTTTAACGGTTTAGGAACATACAGAGGAAATTTCGTGACGTTTCAAAGTTTCGTTTGTACGATTGTACATTAGTATAATTGGTCAACTTTTTTCCCAAAATATGCTAGTTAATTAAGTCTCTAGAGAGGCAAGAATCATTGTTCACAATTAATTGACCATCGGATCATGGAATTGTCACAATCAATCTAACGATATGAAATTTTTAAGTCCAGATTTTTCTTGTTTCTAATGCGTGATGATTGTCTCGTTTGCTGGTACTATGTTAATTACTTGAAGCTTCTGCTTATGTCAGTCTCGTCGTTTTATATTCGAAAAAAAATGAGACAACAAATTTTGCTAGAATTGTATTCTATGTATTAAAGCACGGTAACTTTTTAAATTAATTTTTTGTCAGAGATGTAACACATCGATGCTTATGTCACAGACTCAGAAACGGTAACAGAATAGACAAAACATTCTGCATGCCACAGCCATCGAACAGAACGTGGCAACAGAATAGCCACGTTTGATAGACACCAGCACTCTTTTGCCATAACACTTTGAAGCGTTAGTCTGCTGGATTCGTACGATAAATTTTACTATCGCATCTAAGGTCCGAATTGTTTACTTTGCTTGCGAAACGTTCCAACTACGACGCGAGGAGACCACCGGTGATTTGTTAATTTCGTAATTTCCTGTGTCTTCTACCTGACACCTACGATATCCGACTCTTATTATATTTTAAGAATTTACTAAAAACGTTATTTAACTTGGTATTTTATAGAAATATGTAGGTACATTATTTATCGCCTATATCTAAATTATGATAATATTTAACACGTATAATCTTTTGGGATAAAGAGCTGAACTTGAAAAAAATATCTTGATTTCGAATTCTTTTTTATTTGCTACAATCTTATCGTATAATGTTTTTAATCCTATGGATACTACAGATTAAACAATTGACCGATTAAAACTTATACTAATCCTGTAGATTATATAGTCTTTTCCACTTTTCTTATCAAATATTTACAAGCTTTTCCATAGACAAATTAATACACTTTATTAATAGATTAAAATACTTTACGGCTTTTGTACTTTACCCTTCCGCTTCGAGTGCCACTTATAGGCGGCGCCCGAGAGATGACCTGTGGATACGAGCGTCGTTTATAGGCGACATCCACGAAATGACCTGGCTTCGGCAGCCCATATATCGGGCATACACCAGTGCCATCTGTAGTCAATAATATACTTTTTCGTTATCGGCAGATCATTTTCTGTTGATTTTATCGATATATTGGGTTAATCGCCATAACGTTTTACGCAATATATTTCAGACATTCAAACGACCGTATACTGTTTCATCGACAGTGAAACGATATTTCATATACGGTTCTTACAAGAATTATTGTTATTTAAGGGAAACGTATATACAGCAACCACGCACACTGTGCGCATTTCTGGCGCGCTCTTTCGTTCAGTGACAGTACTTCGGCGAACTGGACTGCCGAAGCGAAAGGGTTAAATCACAGAAACCATTAACTTTTAACTTGTTTCGCTATATTTATGTATGCTATATTCTGTGAAAATTTACCTTGTAAATGAACGATACCATCAGCTTTTCCAAGAGCGTTTACGGACGAGCAAACGTATTCTCCAAAGTCCCTTTTTTCCAGAGAATTGACAACAAGATTCATCTGCCAAGAGTAATCGTTCAACGCGTATTCTGACATTTTATATTTTTCACTGGGCAGCAGCTTCTCACCTGCGTAAGAAACGACAATATTACACTGTTTTTTATACATGCTTATTTATAATACAAAACGGAACATTTTTTATAAAATTACACAGAACGATA
The DNA here is from genome assembly GCA_014737365.1 of Bombus soroeensis. Taxonomy (NCBI): domain Eukaryota; kingdom Metazoa; phylum Arthropoda; class Insecta; order Hymenoptera; family Apidae; genus Bombus; species Bombus soroeensis. The sequence continues at coordinate 116,390 of JACXIL010000259.1, read as the reverse complement.
GAGTTATGTGCAATACTGCTTACGTGTAATGAGTTTAGCAAAATAGTGGAATAGTAACACATAATCTTGGAATATTTCGCGAGAATAATTCAATAAACGGTGTGCTGAAGTCATTAGCAGTGTCATGGAGCCATAAATTAGCAATAGAAAAACCAGGGGGGCCTAACGAACATCGTGCAGGGTGTCACATAAAATTAACGGTACTGTCACGTTTTATTTTGCTGATGCGTTCCGTGATTATCAAAATATAACAATTTATTTAAATCTTACTTGATTCCAATATTAGCAATTGACTAACAGACCCTTTGGTTAACAGATGATAATTTAATTCTTCAGTAGACAAATGATAGCTGATTCTTCTGTTATATTAATTGACTTCTCTGATTCGTTACATTTATTTGTATCTGTCGAAAATGAAAAGACATTGGGGTCTTACTTTTGAAAATGTTTGGGAAGATCCCCGATGTTTCTTCAAAATGCCGACTTGTTTACGATTTAAACTATCTTAATATCATTATAAAAACATCGTTAGATAGATATAAAACCATATAGATAGAGTCTGGCACTCTAGACATCGATCCAGAAATTTTGGGTCCTTGAACTGCACAAAAACTTGACGTTATAGCACTTTCGGATAACGTCATCCAAAGAATCATTGATATAGCCAAGTATGTCGAAAAGCAAATTGCTAAAGGAATAAAAAGATCGACGTACTTTGTGATTCAACTTGATAAATCAACCGACGTACGCGAACATGCTATTCTACTTTGCTTCATGAGACATTCCGAAGATGATCACTTTAGGGAAGATCCTCTTTATTGCCTTGATTTATTTGGATAAACCACTAGTTCGGAAATATCCAGTGTTCTTAATGAATATTTTCAAGCACAGGATTCAGAGTGAGGCAAATATCGTGTGAGACTCGTGGTAAGAGAATTGGATCAAACGTAAACAAAACTGGTCAGACTCGTTGCTTTAATTTTGCCGATGTCTTTTTGTTTCAGTTGCGCGTTATTCCTGGCCGCATTTGCGCGTTCAAATAAATTTTCTAAACATAGTAGAAAAATACCCCTGAAAAATGTCTTCAAAAAGAAACTTTGGCGTTGACGAGGACAGCGACAATTGTGCTGACACTTGAAATAATGATTTTTTTGGATATTTTTAAGAGTGACAGCGACAGCAGCGATATTTTATTTCCTGCACGAAAACGTTCTAAGCGACTGCTTATTGAAGACGATACCGACGATCAAGACCGCATTAATTATCAACTATTAGAATAATTAATTTGGAAGGAAAAAATAACTTTATATCAGTTTGGTGCAAACGAATCAGAATTGGACATTTTTAAAACAATATTTGATAATATGTTTTGGGAAAATATCGTAACAGAGACGAATCGGTACACGGAAGAATAACAAACAATAAAGATAAAAGGCAAAAAATCGACGAAACTTGGTTTTCTGTAGATTCTAATGAAACGAAAATGTACTATAATGGCTCAGATGAAGAAGATCAACGATCCAAATGAATTGGTCTAAGAGTTATAGGAACAGCAATATCTAAAGAAACGATGCGATTTAAAAGATTTCTACAAATTACTAGATTTTTGCATTTTACAAAAGACATTACGGTTGACCATACAAATAAATTACTCGGAATAAAATCTGTGACGAATTTTTTAAATAAAAAATTGAAAGAAACGTATATAAGGGAAGAAGACATTGCTATCGCTGAATCGCTAATGAAATGTAAGAGACGCTTATAAGCAACTTAATCCATCGAAAAGGGGGAAATTCGGTATTAAATTTTGTAAATTATGTGAGTCAGAATCGAAATATTCTTATGACTTTAAAATATACACAGGCAGTGATAAAATAAATTCTAATGACAGTGCATCTGAAAATGTCGTCAATGAGCTATCACAGTCAGTGTTACACAAAGGACATATGTTATACTTACGTAATTGGTACTCTTCGCCAAAACTATTTCTAACTTTACGTAACAGTAAAACTAATGCCGTTGCGACAGTACGTCTGAACAGAAGGAATATGCCAAACGATTTTGTTAAAGCAAAATTAAAAAAACGGGCAAGGTAGAATGAGGAGCTGTAATGGAACACTGGCATTAAGATGGAAATATAAACGAGACGTTTATATTATTTCTACAAAACACGAAACAACAAAAATGACTGAAAAGGACAAAAATCAATTTAATCCTTCCTCGATAAAGCAAAATTAAAAAAACGGGGAAAGTTGAATGAGGAGCTGTAATGGAACACTGGCATTAAGATGGAAATATAAACGAGACGTTTATATCATTTCTACAAAATACGAAACAACAAAAATGACTGAAAAAGACAAAAGTCAATTTAATCCTTCCTCGATAAAGCAAAATTAAAAAAACGGGGAAAGTTGAATGAGGAGCTGTAATGGAACACTGGCATTAAGATGGAAATATAAACGAGACGTTTATATCATTTCTACAAAATACGAAACAACAAAAATGACTGAAAAAGACAAAAATCAATTTAATCCTTCCTCGATAAAGCAAAATTAAAAAAACNATGACTGAAAAGGACAAAAATCAATTTAATCCTTCCTCGATAAAGCAAAATTAAAAAAACGGGGAAGGTAGAATGAGGAGCTGTAATGGAACACTGGCATTAAGATGGAAATATAAACGAGACGTTTATATCGTTTCTACAAAACACGAAACAACAAAAATGACTGAAAAAGACAAAAATCAATTTAATCCTTCCTCGAAACCAAAACGTGTCATTGAGTGCAACAAGCAAGACCAAATGCTAGTGTGCTTCACTGTTATGAGAAAATGTACGAACGGATACCGAAAACTTTTCTTTTACGCGTTTGATATTGCGCACCTTTTAACTCCTACATTTTGTCCTACAAAATAAGTAGTAGAAAAAAATATAGTTGCGCTGAATATAGAATCGATATAGCCGAATCATTACGAAAAAATGTAATGTACCGTTGCAAGAATATAAAGGACGAGGACGATTATCGAACGGAGATCTGCCACAGAGACTGCACACGCAACGTTGGGGTCATCTTTCCAAGCATATTGGCCCAGCACCGTCGAAATCAAAGCCACCAAGAGCGTGCAAAGTTTGTACGAGACACGAGAAACCTAGCGAAACAACGTGGGAGTGCAAAAGATGTAATGTTGCATTGCACGTACCAATATGCTTCAAAAGATACCGTATGACTGAAGATTACCAATTTTCCGTAAATTTTTTCGAAACGTTAGTAACTTAAAATAAGGATTTATTCAGAAATCGTAATAAAATGTTATTAATTTATTATTTACTTCAAGATAATAAACCCGGCTGATAATAAACCCGGCACCGATAAATCGCTTGTAATTATTAATCAAACATCTTACAAAATTAAACCAGTTGTACCTTACACGCGTTTTTACATGCCGTAAGACGTGTGCGATTGTCATAACTTCGAACGCTTAGCCGAACCGTGAAATGGCTCGACGTGTGACCGACCTCGTTTATAGCACACGCCATCGGAACTTGAATCGTAAAGCAAGGGATTGTTGCTACACTATGTGGCACCGTGGATTCGCGACACCAATGTCTCCTTCTGCACGCGGAAGGGTGCTCAGGTGGCTATCGAAAGTGCAGGCCTCTCCGCACTTTTCTCAACTGAGAAAGCAAATAGAATAATTTCGAAGAGAGCGAAAATCTGTTTTAATAGAACCTTTGCTGGATGATGAGCTGAGCTTGTATATATGTCGAACGTATCTAGTCTTTTCAATGAACTTAATATCCTTCTTCGATGTTTTTGCACGAGTATTTTTATGGTAAGAAATCAGACGGACGCACTTAGAAAGAAGCTGGCTCTTTGGATAGTCGTGTACGAGATACAGGGAATGTTATCACTATTTCAAGATTTCTACTACTGCAGATGTCAACACGAAATTCATATTTAATATAATAATTTAACATTTGAGTGCACAAGTCAAAAGCTTTTGCCATTATTAACCTGAAAATGAGGATCCTCGTAAAGGTAACCTCTGGATTAATAAGCCTTTCATGAAAGATATCTCTCATGTGCACTTAATTATTGCGCACTTAACAAAATTTGTTCGAGCTGTCTTCTGACGTTACTTTAATGCCCATACATAGAATGCAATATTATCAGAATTTTCAGGTACCACCGGGAGAAAAATATCCACCTCCTAGAACTGTTGAATTGTTAGTTTTGTTTTCTAGCTATTTATGTGAGAAGACGCTCTCAGTCCTATCGCTCGTAAGAACGAAACAAGGAAGCAGAATAAATGTCAATGCACCGCCTCGTTTTTCAGAAACAACGCTCTAACCACGGTTATCAAATATTCTTGTAAAAAAAGAAACAGCTGCTTTCGCACTAATTCTATTCCAATTAAATATCCTTTAAAACTTTCAATTCTATCATATTCTGTTTCAATTTTCAATTCCTTTATTAGCACTTTTTCAACTGCTTGGTTTCTGGTTATTTTAAGAAGTTTTCATTATATTTCAATATTATATTTAAAAATAAATAATTAAAATACTATTATACAAATAAAGGTTTTCATCTCTACACTACAGTCCCTGAAATAATTCTTCTGTTTCTGCCAGTCCTCAGGTATAAGAAATTTAAAAACCACTGTTATAGACCAACCATAATTAAAAGAAATATGATGACATTTTTCAGATTTCTAAGTATACACATGTTAGTCAAAGAGCTGCAAAATAAAAATTTATTTTTCATCATATATAGCCGCTTTAAATATTTAAAGCGATCAAAGGGAAATTTGGGATTATTCTCATCGGAGCAACCGATCTCATCTACAATGCATGCTTTTAAAAAGATTCTGTGAAATGTTTAAAATTTTCATAATTTCCGGTTGCATGTGATTAACTGGATTGTAAGTAACTAATCGTTGCTTTGATCTTTTACCGATAGATCCTATCAGACCCGAATATCGCTTGTTTACTGTTAAACAAGTACCTATTTCGAGAATACACTGGCTACATATGCACATATTTTCTTCATTCTCTTTAACGGAGAAAGTTATTTTATGTATAATTATCTTGCGCTAAATAAATACTTTCTTAAAAAAGATATCGTTATATTCATTGAGATTTAGTTGCGGATACGTTGTTACTGTACAATTCTTATTGTACATACTGTTATATTCAAACGCCTAGTATTGCGTGCTCGCGATCGTAGCGACAGCTTGCGTCGCTCTTGCTAAATTATTAAAACGATTGCGTAAACTGAAAACAGACAGGTGCGTTCCGCGGATTAGGAAGGATGACTTTATTTTTATCTCGTGTGAAATGCGTAATGTAGCAGATTCGTGTTAATGTAGTGCGATAAAAAGTCGGCGCTATTGTTTCTCTTAGCCACACATAACACGTGCATACAATTCATTAGGCGATTAACGCCAAATTGAAGATTGTAAACAGCCCAGCCATTTTAGCCAAATGCGCGCGTCACAGCAAGCTATACGTTTCTCACTGCGCTCGGACAAACCAACACTACTAAATTGTTGTATTTTATTATATACTGTACTTTATAAAAGGAGAAAAAGTCCGCAATTAATTGGGAACAATTCCAAGTAAATAATAATTGATAATAACAATAATAAAAAAGAAGAAAACGCGTTACTACGGTTAAAATGGGAGATCTTCCCGATCGGTCACGTAGCGATTTACTTTAAAGTGAGGACATCTCCTCGATCGGTCATGTAGCGATTTACTTTAAAGTGGGCAAATCTCCCTATTCGGTTGGCTAAGTATGAATCAAGGCAAGAATATTCGTCGATGGCCTGGGTAGTTCAATTGGGAAAGCAGCCGTCGAATGAAAGATCCGAGTTCAAGCCCAAGGGAACGGCAAACTCGATTGGCTGAATATTTTCTTCCTTACAAGATCGCTTTAAGGAACATTTCAGATAAGTGAAGAAAGAAGAAGGATGCGTTACTTAAAGGGCTTATAGCGCTCATTGAGTGGATAATCGTGCAACGAACATTGATTTTAAAAGTGATCCTACTGATGTGAAATCAATTTTTATTATTTACTAGCGTTTCGTATCATGACTGAGTCTCTTCACAGCACATTGAATTTACACGCTTCATAGACACATTTGTAATACAAATCTTCATATCGACGTACATTTTCTGATGTCGCTTCCGTTCTTCGCACTGTCCAACACAAGGAGGTTCTGCTGGACCTCCTCGTCTTAACCGCCTCTCTCCGAAGGTTTGATTTACATGCTGTCTCGCGTTAGCCAGTTAACTACGTTCGACGTGTATTCACGTCAATCCAAAACTTTATTTCGGTGTGAAATAAAATATGCCATTTACTATAAAAATGCAAAATTTTAACAAGAAGTAACATAAATTACATTTAATGGTATGCTTCCTTTATACTTCCAGTAAACCTATTATCTATTTAAAAAAAAAAAAATAGTTTTTAAAAAAAGATTGATTGATTATACTTTTTGGTATGTCGGTTATGCTCCGTGTAATGTATTGGTCTTTGTAAGTTGAGTTGGTTATTTTCCCCAATGCATCGGCTATTCCCCGAATTATTCTGTGTACTTGTTTATTTTATTTTGTTGCTTTTTGACAACTTTTAGGTTTTTAATAAGAAAAAAAATTTTTTCCGTAAAATTCATAGTACAAGCATTTACCCTGCGGTCGACGTGTATACTCGTCAGTGCCTGATTTTACCTGCGCACCTCGTAAGAGGTTTTTCAAACGAAACTCCACAGTTAACAGCTTAATTGATTAGCATGGTTGAGCCCCGTCCTGCTGAAATTACACGCAGAATCACTCTTGATGCGGCACATTCTTTTAGATTTCAACCAAATCATTCGTTAAAAGGTTCCAATAACTTTTGCTCGACATTCTGTTGGGAAGACAGATTGGTCCTAAAATTCCGATCCGTACATTCAAGAAGAATTTCTCTCGATGGCCTGGTTTAGCAGTTGCGTGAGAATTGTCATCCGACCATCATTCATGACTCTTATGAAAATTTGTAATCTCATTCATCAGCAAAGAGTACGACGAGAAGTAAATTCGGGTTCACAGTGTATTTTGTCAATAACCATAGACAAAATGTCAAGACAAAACTTCAAAACTTGCATACGTTGAAGGTGGTAAAGTAACTGTTTATGAATGGTTTACCGATACCACAGTCCTTGACAGTCTTTGGGTGCTTGTTCCTGGATCCTCTTCTATCATCCCCAAAACATGTTCTTTTGTATACGCGGCAGAAACAGATCGCGGTCATATAAACTTTGAAACGTTGGAAAAGCTTCTTAAACAGTTTGGAAGAAGGAAATTGAGATATTTTTTGCGTGCGAACAACGTAATATTACCATTATAACGTAATGCTCGTCATTTCCGCGTGACATTAATCGGTGGAACTAATAAGTAATAACGAAATTATTAACATTACGAGAATAACGTTTACTTTACTGGATGAATACTAAAGACTCGTGCTACGTTTGCGTGTGTGAAGTAATGTTTGCTGGTATCAGTAATAATCTTGTGTTTACAATCTTGAAATAATACTTGTGATTCCTGCATGTTTGAAATATGATCAAAATATGGAACGCTGATAAACAATAAGAGTCGATTTTACACGGGAAGGAGTGCGTTTAATACTTTCTACTTATCTATTTATTGTAGTTATCTTATCTATGTATTGTTCCTCGTGGTGAGTGCTATAAGCTTTTCAAGTATCGGAGTATCAAGTATCCTTCTTTTATCGGCTTGTACAAACTAAGGTGCGAGATATTTAATACATTTCTAAATAAATTGTATATAAAGGAGATCTGCACACAGCTCGGCATACACGAAAAAGCTTGCATCGTAGGAGCGTGCGAGATCGTCCCGAATAATGTGCAATATGAGACACGACTCGGGTTATAAGCATGTAGGGACAATCTAACATCTCGTCGCTTCGGCAAAAATCGGTCGGAATCGGCTCGAGAATGCGATAAGAAGCGTGTGGCTGATAATGCCGACACGCTGTAAAGTGTTATTTAATATTGATATCTTCGTTTGTTTCAAGTGTTAGAGGTCCACTCCAACAGCAGGCGAGCCGATCAACAGCATGGAACGATCGCGGTACATGTCTGCGACTATCGACTAATAAAGATGCACGTGACATTAAATGGAACTTTGTGTCTCGGATCCTTTGTGTCTCGACCTGGAAAAAGATGAGAGTGTTTCTTATGCCCTCTGCGACTTGCTACGGAGAACATGGGGCTTATATTACGGATAACTTGTCTGCGATTACATTCAACATCCAACTCAATCGTCAAGATGGTAAAATCATAGAGATGTAAAGATAGGGCACGCGAGCGAGCTGAAAAAACGATATAGAAATAGAACGAGACCTGCATAGAGGCCCTCTATGTCCTTGTCTAATAACGCAAACACATTCGGTGCGCATGTCTAACCAGGCAAGAACAGAATATTCTTCTATACCACGTTGACTGCTACGCGTGTTTTCGCGTGTAAATAATTTTTTAAATTAACCATTTTCCTATTACTTTTATAACAATCCAATAGTCTTATTATTTCCTCTGGAATATCTTTTCAAATACTTACGACGATCCTTCGCAAGTAGTCAAATAAGCGACACCCGAATGTGGGTTTCGCGGCCCCACCGGAAACTTTGCTGACACCCGAATACGGGTTACATGGCAGTCAACGTGATACAGCGTCTTCTTTGTATTCCCATATTCCCATATCGCATCTATTTATGCAGCAACATACGACTCGTGTACTCTATCTTTGTATCTTTATGGTGCGAAATAAATTGGCTGTAACAGCGAAAACATCTCCACTTGTTAAGCTCTCGAGCTGTAACTGACGGTTGACAGCAGTGATAAGCTACACGCATAAGACGAATCCCCAGCCTGCTACAATTTGTTTTTCTACAACATGTTTAATTTTAACGTACACGCTATTATTTCTTCTTTAAACGATCTTGCTTCTTTAAATGCAAAAAATGCAAAAGATTTTCCATATGAATACCGTTTGATTGATTTAAAATTAAATCTCTGTGACTTTGTAAAAAACAGAAACGTTTTGTTAAAAGAGAAGAAAGGAGAAATGTTTAAGAAGCTAGTTTAACCCTTTCCCTTCGGGTGCCGCTTATAGGCGGCGACGAATCCTGGGCATACACCAGTGCCATCTGTAGTCGATAATATATTTTTTCTTTATCGGCAGAGCATTTTCTATTGATTTCATTGATATATTGGATTAATCACTTCTTAAAGTTACTCATTGTTGAAACAACATCAAAACGTTTCACGCAATATATTTCAAACGATCGTATACTGTTTCGTGCTAAAAAATCTAAAACTTTAAGACTTAGGAAAACGTATATATAGCAACCACGTACACTGTGCGCATTTCTGGTGCGCGCTTGCCGAAGCGAAAGGGTTAAAAGGTTATAAAAAAAACATTCTGGTTTTAATAGTAAATTACTCATTATGGTATACATATGTATGTGTGCTGTTTTATCGAAATGTTGATTTCGAAGAGAAAAGTATATACCAGATTGCGCGGGCTCTTCTTAGCTTCGATAAAAACAGCGAATACATTAGACTCATTTTTCACTATTATTGTCTACCTCATGACTCATTTCTAAATAAATTACGTTCAAAAAGAGTTATATGAAGTAAGTCGCTTTCCACCAGCTTCTGTCCGTTTCCGATCAGTTTCTGGCCCGTTTCTGCCTGGTTTTCGTCCGGTCAATTTGAAGATCAGTTTAAGAAGTGGCGGATCCAAGTTGACGAAAAATTTGAATTTAATCTGTTTCTTGGATCTACTTTTTATAACTCTTTTAGAGTGTAATTTATTTGGAAATAAGTTATTAAATGCCGCTCACTCCTGCAAAGTTGGCGAAATAGTTCAAATAAAATCTCATTCGCCTATCAGAATTATTTCTGAAATTTGACTGTCTTCAATTCGTCGTTAATTGGCAAATGTGTCGTATATAAAATTGTTATCTATCCGTAATTAGTTAAGTCTCAAACAATATCATTTTTAGATTTCTGAAAATGTTTTATTTAGATAACAGTCACAAGATATATGTATATGAAACAAAATTTTTCTGTTAAAAAAAAAAAAAAAAAAAGGAGAATGCAAAGAAACACGTGCATATGTAGTATCCTCCAGATAAGCACTGATTTCAAAAGAAACAAGTGTATTCGCAATCCAGTTAATCGCTTTGCAGTCGCAAATTATAATTTTTAAATTTCCCGCCGAATCTTTTTACACGTATGTATTCAGGCGCAAGTTTCAATGAAGATGGTTCCTGACTTTGTTTCTTTCAGATATTTACAAAAACTGTAGGTGATGAATAATATATTTCTATTCTGCAATGCTTTGACTATTACATATTATACTTAAAATTTTGAATAAGTATCATATTCTTTTATTTCTTTTTAATTTAATTCAATTTAACCTATATGTTTACTTTTTATCGTCGCATATTTTTAGCCCACTTGTATCTGATTCACTTAGAAAACCAAAACAATCGTGATGCTGCGATCGATAGATGTATCATTCATAAAATTTATTAAAAAGTTGATAGCGTAAGATTTAGTACATTCGTATGTAGTTGATTCCAGTATCAAGTTTCAAGTAAATTGTCATAAATTGATAAGTCATAAAATTAATTTCAAAAACCTTTCTTCAATTTCCAAGAACATTTTCGTTAGAAAATTGGGTACAAGATAATCTTTTAGATTTCTCTTTAGTCTCTGATATTATATTACAAGAAAGGAATCGATTTAGTTTGAAAGAAACCGTTCGCCAAGTACTTTCGATATCGAAACAAGATACATACTATACATATAGAAGCACGTATTACATAATAGTTATGGAATTGGATAAGCAAGTAAAATCAATATGTCTTTTTGCAAATGTTAATTCGCCGGCGATCATTAATATCAAAAGCTGTTTATATTTTGTTTTCTTAATTTTATGTATTTTAAATGTTTAATTGTGATAAATGTTCATTACCAGTATTTTGATGCCAAGTATTTAATGCTTGTGGCGAAGCTTCTACCTGGCATTGAAGAACAACGTCACTCTCGACCGGTGCTGCTACTAGTTGATTTGTTACTTTTATAACAGGTGGAACTGAAACAGAAATAATTTTGTAATTATACCTACATATATAGAGGGGGCGGGAATACGAAGAAGAAATATCAAATTCCTATTTTTATAAATACGTCCAAACAAATGCAACCTCAATAGAGACTTGTTTCGCTCGCTAGTCACTAGATATTATCACTTTGGATATTTTATACATTTATTATGTTATTAATTTACAGATTATGTGAATTCTATACGCTTTTGTATCTTTCAATTTTTAATAAATGCATAAACATATGAAATTTGGTGATAACAAATTTCTAGAATGGTTCAACCAAGACAATGCAATGTTATATATTATTAAAGTTTATTGCAGTACTTTATTAGGACCGCCTTCTTATTAGTTTATACAGGGTGTTTATGTGAAAACTTGGCGTCACAGTTTCGGGGAGGGGGATACAACTATCCTATTTATTTGCTGTTTGTTAGGTGTTTTCAAGGTTTTCCTTTTTAAAATGAAAATCATATTTTTTCTTTGCGGATTCTTATTCCACGTGAACGAAGGAAAGACTTTCATGTGGAATATTTTTTTATCCGAATTCGTTTTGAAAATGTATTTGAGTTTTGTTGCTCTCAAAATAGAGGATGAAAAATTAAGTAATATAAAAAACGGAACCCCTTTAATGTTTCTGGTCATTATTAGATGTTAAGGTAAAATCAATAACAATGACACTTTTTGCATTTTCATTTTATTACGCAAAGAATTACAATACTTTTGCACAATCTTCATAGGATGTTTTCAAAATTTTGCACTAGGCAATAATACAATCTGTTTCCAAATTCGATTCTTACTTTTCTCAAGGTTTCTTTTATAATACGTTGGCAATTCAAATCTTCCACCGACGTCTGTGCGTGAATGTACCGTGCTATCTTGTTATCTTGATTTAGCGTGTCCCTCGACTTTCCTTCGATTTTCTTCAACTATACCTGCATAATAATCTACACATATAGCCTATATATTCTTCGCTGTTTCTTTTTCTTTCTTTTTGTTCATACCTTTCGTACTGCCTAATTAACCGCATAAACTCATCGTTGCGTGTGCCGATGTAAAGCGCTATAACTTATCTTCCGATTCTAACATAATGCTTCTCTAATCATTTATTATTCTTTGTTTTAGCTTCTTGATATGTTTTGGTCTTTGTTGAATGGCTGCCGACATCTCCTGATTCGTCGATTTCCTTTTACGAGGGCATTAAAGTCTGTAGTATTCATTCAAATATTTTTTTAAGACATGGTCTGGATAAAAAATGTTCCATATTAAAGCCTCTTCATTTTTCTGTTTCTACAGCAAAAAGTTACTGCAAAAAAGAGATGCAAATGTATGTTTGAATAATATCTGTATTATGTACGAGTAAGTATCCGTTGATGACATAAAATTACGTGGTCCAATTCGTTCGATTCAAAGACTTTAGGTACAAATAAAAGTACAAACTATACATTAGATTCATTTTTCACTATTATTGTCTTCTTCATGACTCATTTCTAAATAAATTACGTTCAAAAAGAGTTATATGAAGTAGATCGCTACCTAGCTAGGTAGGTCGCTATGTATGTATTTTGACCGCTACAATCGCAATCGTGACCACTATGCGGTGCTGCACACGCTAGAAAATTGTCCAAAGTGGTTGTCAGGGCGCCATGCCCCTCTGCTCGTGCACAAGTGTTAGGTGCCTAACGTAGCTAGCGCGATGCTGTAGAGCGAGAGGCCGTGAAATGCAATGGTCTCTTTCTGTGAGCAAGTAATGCTCTTTTTTAGGAGAAGGAGGCCGCGGAGGTTCCGATCGCAGGTGACCGCAGGTGTTCGCCGACCATAGCTAACTACTCCTGAGAGTTATCCGGTCCCTCCGATGGCTACGACCCGCTGTGATGTAGGACATAGTTCGGGTAAGGGCCCGGACTGCCGGAGACAAACCACCCCCCAAGGAGGGTCCGAAAGAGGCGGCGCAAAAGAGGCGCAGACCGAGTTGCGCCCTTAATTCGTGATCTTTGCGAGATCTTCTCCCAAGGCAGAGACTTTGACTACAGTTGAAGTTTTAAGGGGTCGTTCCCACACTTGCATTCCGAACATGGGTATTTATTGAAATGCTCATCTCTAAGAACAAGGTACATGTAATAAAACAGATTCTAGTTTAAGGATTTGTTTAGTTACTAGTAATTTGTATAATTAATTGTAACAACGTTTTGTATTTCTGTGATCATCATGTTCTCAACAGCCGAGCGTTTCATAAACGCGATTGCTTCCGAGGAGTCATAAAAATGATGCATGACCTTTATACTTAATCGTGTCCAAGTTTCACGCTCGGCCAGGTATCGCTCGTGTGACATCAACCACATCTTCATCCGCATCAGAGACAAGGTCACGCACACCGGGCAGGGTGGCAACCAGATGTCTACGGTTCCTCATTGCGTACCCTCAATAGCCTCAAGGACTCGCCATAAATTTGGGCATTTTCATAGTTAAGGTCCTTCAGACCAAACAAGCGTCTTTGTTTTTTTACATTTATTGTCCACTACGGGAAGAAACCGGATACACGTTCGGTATCTTCCGTTAGCAACTTCCTAGACCACCAACCTTCTTAATTAATCAATCAGAAGCAATGTCTATTACCCTCACTTTCCTAGCAAATGTATCCTTAACCAAATCAGCTCATCTCGTGTCCTTAGATACATCCATCGCTAGCTTTCCTCCGCCACAGCATCATCACTGAACATCACTTATTCTCTGTCGTTAGAATAGTCAACATGTTTTCCTTTTTACCGAGTTTCTACCCTTGGGTCAGTCGCGTGTTTAACTTATATATACGTACGTGTCAATTCAGTGTATATTCAAGTGTATATTACTAAGAGTCGTTAGAACCGCATCAACCGTTAACGAGACTGGATCACTCGAGTTTCGGAGTTTCCGAGACGCTCACGTCTCTCGTCATTCGAAGGGAATCCACGATCGTTTCAACCCTCGTACAGAAAAGATCAAAGCCGTTTGATGCTTGGACACTTGTGTCAGATTTATGAATCGTTTTCTTCGTGCTTCTGTAGTTTTGTTCCAACGGTCCAGTCCTTTTGGAAGCTTCGCGACACCGTTTTAGCTGTATATTTCGTACACCTTTTGCGGTTAGTTAATCGATTCGAGACTAGTCCACTTTCTCAATCGCTATGAATCTAGCGAGTAACAAGTGTAGTGCATCGGTGAATGAATACGGACGCGCGCAACAGAACACAGTTTGTATAAAAACGTTGCTCCTAAATAATTACGTATACATATTGCAGTATCGTGGAAAGATTGTCTAAGAAATATCGGGTGAACCATAAACAATGTTGTGAGAAAGCCTAAGTGTCGACAGGCCGAAAGGATCGGGACATTTCAATGGGTCAAGCAGCCCATCAATGTGTCGTCGGTCTTTTAGTCAAATAATTACGCGGCAGAAGGCGTACGTGGTGGGGGTATGAGAAGACAACAATGGGATGCTTAAGGGAGAAAGATAGATTAATGGGCTGTCGTTAATTGAGAGTCTAGTTGCGAGGAGTTAGTTGCGAGTCGAGGGTTGAGTTGAGAGAGTTGACTGGAGAGAAAGTTTCCGAGTTGTTATGAGCTGTAAACTATTAGTTGTGAGTTGTGAATTATCAATGTAGTTGTCTTAGTTGTATCACATTACTGCATTATGTTCACGTTAAATAACCATCGTTTCCTGTTTAATCTACTGTAAATAAATCCATCTATCAATAAGTTTATCATATAGGATAGAAATCACTGTAAATCCTAATTTCTAATATTTCTGAATAATGATCCTATAAAATATTTCCTTATACCTCTACTAACTCAGAGACGTCAATTTTATCGTTTTAATTTTCTGTACACGCCCCCAAGCTTTGCTTTGTTTCTAAAAACCTCAAATATCCTATATAATATGATATAAATGAAAGAAATGTGCATTAGAGAAGACAGTTTCCAGTAGCGATGGCAAGTAGACAAGCAGAGACTCTAGAGTATCAACGTTGAATGCGAAATTCTTCGTCATATTATGATAATTTGTTACGACCGTTCGTTAAGACCGTCAGCGAGATTCTGATAATCGGCGCCACGAATCAGTCGTTCCCCTGTTTCGATTAAGATAACAGAAGTAGTTAAAATGACGGTAGCACTGAATTAACAGGGTTAACATAAACTTCTATTTCCAACAATATTTAAGATTATAATGAACACGTCACAAATGATTTAACAATGATACAGTTAGTTTATTACAGTAATTCGACCCGACTTTATGATATTTCTCGTTAGACTAAGCCATCTGGATTTTGTTCGTTTCAACCTCTCGATGCATTCCGATTGAGTCCTCAAGTGATACTGCCCTTTGATTCTTTGTTTTGTTTTCTCTTGGAGACGACCCCCACCTCGCTAGGATCACGCCACCTATGATCACGCCACCTATGATCACGCCACCTATGATCACACATGCCACCTTCCTTGTGTGAGTAAATAACGGCCGAATCGAAGTTTATAGAACTCGCTGCTTGACTAACTATGCGTTTATCGCTACATTTTATGTATTTTGCTGTACATGTCAGGCGATCTGTCGGCGATACTGTAGTACCAAGAGAGACGGTTAGAAACACGGCCTATAGTAAGCCCCAGGGCGTAACATAGTTATATTTAAGTAAATTTTCATTTCTAAATTTTCATTACATGAAACGAAACAATATACGTTACATTTTTGTAGGAAATTCATTCGTCAAATGTGTTATCAGCGTGACGGCTGTTCTGAAAATTCTTTACACGCAGCAACAGAATTTCTAAACCATAAATACTCAAATCAGTGGATTGGATGTAACGAATCAATACCTTGGTCAGTTAATAAAAACTGAGACAATGTTTAGCGTACAAAATCAATCATTTCGAAGAACATGAAAGAAAAAATAATCAGACATTATGTAGCTTATTGTATCAACAAAATAGTTCGAAGCTTCGTAGAATGTTTAAATGCCTACGTTATTGCCACTACTTTGAATGTTTACGCTAATTCAAATAAATTTCACATATTGATGTTTCCATTGGTAGAATCAAAATTTTTGAGTCTAAGGTCATTTCAAGGTTATAACATACAAAGCGGACGAATTCGTCTTGACATTAGATACAAAGCAATGAGATAAAAAATATTGTTTAAGTAAACACTGACAATCTTGAAGTTCCGTATAAAACTAACCTTCGGAAATATCTTTTTTCATTGTTACACGAGCAGCTCACTTATCAAATCGACCAACTATGCAAAGGAAAAGGTAGAAAAAGTTAATGAAATTATATACATCGTATTTTAAAATTTCTCTTTCATTGTAGAACGCATTATTACAGACGTAGTTTTCATCTAACGATATATAAAATGCACAAAGTAGTATATCTTTGGAATAATCGTTATTATCATCACAGTTACATCGCATAACTAAAGAAGACAGACGATCTAACCAGTGCAGTTAAAAAGAAAATAATTAGTACCATCAAATTGGTACTTGGAAAAAAGTTTTATTATAGAAAATTATTATTAGCGTAATTACATTTCAACATTAATGTCAATTTCATCGACATAAATTAAATCCTTGTTATCAGACATATTCAAGAACCTATCATCACGACCTGTGCTTAAATTGTTTAATTAGTATGCTAGACGAGTAACAGAGATATTTATATATTCAGTGACTTATTTTGTGTCCGAGTTTCTTTCAAGTACAGTGCGCCTATTAGTATCGTACAGTTTGTCTCTTGGAAATCTCAAAACAGATTTTAAAGGAGAAAAATTCGGAGACAACTATATATATGGCAACTATATATGCATTAATCGTTTAATTCATTTTATTAAACTGGTTAAATATCCACTTTGACGCGGACAATATTGCATATAAAGTCGTAGACGTATATAAAGTAGTAACAATAAAGAGAAAGAAAACAGAACAACAATGAAAGAAAATGAACGAAACAGGCAAATTTAACGCAGGGCAGCCACACATCGTTTTCAATCGATACACTATAGAGCGACGTTTTTTACGTACTTACATTTTCCGCCAAAGAATCAATTTTGTCGTTGTAGGAGTTAGCAAGAGTACATATTCATATGCAAAAGGGCTCCACAACATTAAAAAGAAACGAGTAGGACGATAGCCTAAAGACCATTTGACGTTCTAGAGGGACGTGTTGTTGCATTAAATTGACAAGTTAAAAAAAGGATGGGACTGATGATTCGTTCGTGAATAATCTTGCAAAAGAAAACAGAGATTTGCTGCAGTTTTTCGGACTTCAAGCGAGGTGATACCCACGGTCCGAATCAGGCTGCAAGCTCGACTCGGGACGCCATATCCTGTATGCAATAAAACGGAATTGAATTTTCTGCAGTCTATGCTGTATTCTCTTTAAATGTAGTCTGTGTTTGGCAGTACGACGAGTCCAAATGATAGATGCGTGTTTGAGTGCAGGTCGGATGAAGGAGTAATATAAGTAGAGAAAAGCATAGCGATTTCTGATTAGTTGCAAAATATGAAAAGAAAATCGAGTGATTTACATCATTTCAAGACAATAATGCGTATATGAATTTCAAAAGACAATGTCGATGATATATCAAGCTGTCTCAAAAGTTTCTTTCGTTTTATAAGGAAATAACAGATGCGCAACATTTTTTATTTTATATTATTATTATCGTTCTATTACTACAAAATTGATCATGCATAATTTCAATAAAATAATATAAAAGAAAAAATGTCGTGCATCTGTTATTTCCTTGTAAAACGAAAGAAATTTTTGTGTTCTGCCTAACTAGTGTGCAGGAGAAATTAGAAGAATTTTCGTTTCTAGAGAAGTATACGATATGACACTTGTTAATGATAAATTCCATACACCGATCATCTAATCTGTTAAGGTCCGATTGTACATTTAGAATATCGAATTTAGATGTCTTGCAAACCTTGAAGTCGTCCACAAATAGCAAAACATGTATAAAACATTACTCGAGTGATTTCAGTAATACAGTGAGACAAAGCGCAATCTTTTTGAGCAGCTCGCTTTAGGAATCGTCGCGTAAGTGCAAAAGCACGTATTTTCTGTTACCACTTTCAATAATACGCCTGTTAGCATTCAAACTTGTTAAAATTGTTGAATATTTTTTGTACGCTCTAGAAAGATATAGAAAGAACCTTGATCTATAGAAAAGGCCTTTAACTTTCTTAAAAAATGACTTTGACAGAGATTCTTCCTATCGTTGTGTGTGCTTCTTCGTATAATGCAACTTTGTGCTGAATTCTTTCGCGTAACTACAAATAAAGCGGATCTAGTCCACTTTGTATGTGTATTATACACATAAGCGTATTAATGTGTACGTTACAAGTTTTTGTGGACAGTTGCAATATACTGCTGGCAATCACTTAGGCATGCGTTCCTTCTTCAAGTTCCGACATGAGCCTCATGCTATTTTTCATATAAACTTCTTGTTATCAGAAGATATCCTTGTTTTCTCCATTTCGCGGCTAATTCTTTTAGAGACAATGTTTCCATATCTTAAGGCAGTGAATCACTTGCTATCCTTACTTTAAACAATTACATGTAACTTCTTGTCATTAGCTCTTGGTATCTATCACATATTGTTCTAAAATTGAGTAGCACAGGTCAAATGGCATCTATGTCCTTAAAACTACCATGTTCCAATTTTGTACAACCAGTTGGTAACTGTTTAGCTACTGTACTACTACTATAGGCGAAAATTTTCAGAGGTACATTGTAGTACCGTGGACAAAAGGCCTAAGAGGCCCATCAATGTGTGGTCGGTCCTTCAATTGAATAGTTTCGTAGAAAAGGCCTACGTGACCCTGGCCACGGGAAAATGCGGAACACGTGCGTGGTGAGCCTAAGAAGAGACAAAGGGATGCAAAGGGAGAAAGACGAACTAAGAGTCAGTGTCAGTTAGGAAGCTGGAGTGTTAGTTGAAAAGTCAGAGAGTGCGAGATGCGTTGTCGAGAGAGTGTTGCTAGTGTAACGTAAAATTGACACTTGGGTTGTAAGAGAAAAGAAGGCTGAGTCGTAAGCCAACTATTAACTTTCTTTTATCGAATTTCATTAGCAATTACAAGAAGTAGGATGACACTGAGCCGGAGAAAAGGCTGCACAAGAACAAGAACTAGAACTGCCCGAGCTGGCTGAAGTCTCGGCTTATATGCGTTTTGGTTTGGGAATGTTGAGGAGCTCGGTATATGATGTGGAAAAGTGTCCGAAGGTCGGGGGTCGATGTCTCATCTATGATGTAGACCGAGATGTGTCATAGCCTCTGTGTGGGCTACGATGATAAGGTGGTGATGTGTCGAAAGGAGTCCGAAGCTCGGAGGTCGATGTCTTATCTCTGATAGGGATTAGGGTGCGTCACAGCCTTGGTGTAGGTTGAGATGTCACACTAGTGTTGTCGAGAGAGTATAGTCCGCGCCAGAGAGAGCGTTGAATCCCGTGGTAACGAGAGTTGCAAATTAACTATTGAGTTGTCTAAATTATAGTACGTTATTGTATTTAGTTGACGTTAAACAAGCATCGTTTCCTGTCTAATCAACATCTGTACAATCCATTTATCGCAAATAAATCAATAAATAGTTCTGGATACTACAATAATAGTTTCCCTTTACTACATTATATGAACTTTCAAATGAAATAAATATAGAAAATCCAAGAATTGCTAACTATGCTTGGAAGTTGTGTGTGCAATATGATGGAGTTCGAGACATAGGGTGAATCAGAACATGTGGAAAGTATCGCTTCCAGGCAAGCAGGAGCTGATTCAGCACATTAAATAAGAAGGAAAGTTCGTATAAACGTTTTCGGGTAAACGTTTGCTTTATGTTACAATACTTGCTTACCTACAATACTTGCTACCTTTAGAGAAATTGCTCGAATCGACCAGTTCCAGTTTCTACGGAAACGCGAATTCGTTGCGTCATAGATCGTCCACCTTGTTCGAACAGCTTACACGGATTTGTCGAAAACTTTGGTCGTCACGTCAACGGACGTTTTATAAGTAAGAGATTTCAAATGCCCCCGTATTTGATAATCGAATGGATTCAGATCCAAAGAGCGAACTGGTCCGGAAATAAGACCAGCACGATTTATATATTTTCCAAGAAATCGTTCACCTGTGTAATGTTTAGCATCGCAAACTAAGCTGTCAGCGGAACGTAAGGTCATATTAGGCATATGATGTTATATCTTTTCTTCTTATTTCAGTGTGCAGAATCAACCCCTGTCGTATTTATAATATATAAAAATGATAATTGCAAATATATTTGTATAATAACTCTATGATAAGCGGTTAATAATACATACAGTGAACTTGTACAGAGTAACGTTTGCTGACTGTCGGAGGTACATTGTTGCTGGCTATGCAAAGATAAGTGCCCATTTCTTGTCGAAGAACTCCAGTCAATTCTAGCGTTTCACCCACATAAGTTTTTAACGCTGAAACATGAAAATATATAGTCGTTATTTTTTAGCTTTGCCTCTATTTAATCTTCATCTTATAACTTCTTTTTATTAGGACACGTATTTATTAAGATTTAATAAGATACATATAACGAAACACAGGAAGTAGTAACATTTTAAGTGAATTCGCATTGATTGAATATGCTGATCTATTTATCAATAAGAGAGTATTGATCGATAGCTACTAAGGGCAATTGTTTGTGACGTGGGAGTGGACGAAAATCATTTTTAAGTTTAAAGATCTTTAGTTTAGTATTGAAATACGTTTAATGTATTTTAGCAAAAGTAGATGGAATTCGAATATTAAAAACGTTAAAAACATTAAAAATTTGACATCTAGTTCTCATATTGTCCAAAGTTGTGTTTTGAAGATAAAATTTGTTAAACACCATTAAAATTTACGTACAGTGTGTTTCAAACTATTACTAAAATTTATCGATAACGCTTCTGTCTAACTCGAAATTAGACGAAATCTTTCATACTCGAGTTTTGGGCGAAGATGAATTACGAGCAAAGAATTATTCCAATTATTCCAGTTGCTATGACAATTATTATCAATAATGTGTTATTTTTATATTATAATTGTCTCTGTAAAAGCAAGGAACGATGATTCTAAGCAACAAACCCCTATCGTTAGAATATGCGTATTCAATAAGTAGAGTATGTAGGATTTACATAATTCAATGACAGTGTTGTTGTGTTCTATAGAGGACTTGGCTGACAAATTAGTAGCAACTTTTTATAATATATAATTTATAAATTAATCTATAATTAAAAAATGTTAAGAATTTGCAATAATATAGTAATTTTATAATACATTCTTTTGTAAATCTCCATGCCATAATATAACAGCATAATACATATGTAAGATCGTAAATCTCGGGGTAATTCAAGTGATCGATTCTGAAGTTCGAAAATCGACAGTCGATTTTCAACGTCCTGAGCTACCGATCTTTCTCCGTCAATCTTCAGTGTTTTAAATAATTATTTTTTTTCTTCTGTGATCTTGCCTATCTCTGATGTTGCCCTCTGTCCGTCCGTTTGGGAAATGAACGTCTCTTAAAATGGCTGTCCATAAAACAAAGAAAGTCCCTCTGTCCGTGAAACAAAGAAAGTCGTGCTGTCCGTAAAAAGAGAAAGTCCCTATCACACTTGAACTCTAGGGAGTTTACGCATATATCTAGCAACTCCTACAGTAGGCTCATATTAAGTAAGATTTTTTTCAAATTGGACATATGAGTATTTAAAAAGTTACAGTAAAAATAAATGTTAAAAAAGAATAGTATCATCGGCCACTCAGTTATTAAGACATCGGGCTTTAGTTTTCAAGATTAGAGATCGTGGTATACGTTACTTGGCAATTCTATCAAACGTGTCTAAAAACAAGATATTTCAAGTACGATCCTTTTGTTGGTTCCAAACTCCCTTCGTCAAGTCCGAAAACAGAAATTGAAAAATAAATCTAAAATAGATACACAATGCTTGAAGTACAAAATGTTAAAAATATCCTAGACAACTTTTATGCTTAAATTTTTAACCGAGTTCCGATATTTTTTGACTGTTTGAACTGTTCTGGCTATTTAATTTATTTTGATCTCTTCAACTAACCAAGAAAAGTTCGTGCCTTCAAAACTTTTCATCGAAGATTATTTTACAATATCGCGCGCCGTTTGGTGCAGTATGAAACCAAACCAATAAAAGTTTGGTTGTTTACTTGTTTACCAGTTACCAGTAACTAGAGAATTTATTCTGCAACCCACGATCAATGAATTAAGTTCAAGTTATTTACTAATGTTTCCTTTTCGTACATATTTTGCAATAGTCATATTTACCATCCACATTTATTTTTACTTTAACCGACTTCATTTTGTCGACAAAAGACACCTGCGGTCTTTGTCGCTACTTTTAAATCCTAGTCCTTTGTCTGTGAAATTATTTCGAAAAAACGATATCTGTGATACTAAAAAGAAATCACGCGAAGTAAATTAAAAGTAATCAAACAAAGTTGTCGTACTTGTTACGTTTTGTAACAAGTGGCCATTTTTAATTAGCAAAAATTGTAAATTCGTTGACAATTACCTGTTGCAGCCAGTCAGTTTTTACCGACCTTTATTTAATGTAACATAAATATAACATTGGCATTCACCTGTCTTTGAAATATCAGGATTGAATAGTACTAGGCTGGAGAATTTTTAACATTTGACCGCAAAATTCTCAGTCGCCTAGTCTCAGTTTCCTGTCAAATAGTACGATATGAAATTGTGAGAAGTAACCAGGTTACTTCTTGATAAAAATATGTGCCGATTATATTTATATTTTATAGATACTAAAAGAATGCCTTGGAAAGGATAAAGTGTACAATTTATTTATTTTAATTTATGATAAAAAAAATCAAGACTGATCATAGTTTGTTTATGTAAGAGATAAGTATTCGTTAGTTATAAGAATGCAATGATTTTTTATTTCAAGTTTAACTATCAATTGCCAAGATCGAAAGCTAGTTCGTTTATGATTTAATAAGTATCGATTGTTGTTTAAATTTAATTACTTTCGTTTTCACTTTCAAGTTGACCGGCAATTATCAAGATTGGCAGTTAATTTGTTTATATTCTAGGTGATTACAAATTACTATTGATGTATGGTATTGGATGTCTGAATTTTATAAATAATTAACTATGTAATATTAAACTGTTGTTCGATACTAACTATATATTATCTTTCAAATTGATTACATGAGAATTTTATCGAAAACTCAGTCTTTGGGTAGCTTTTTAGTCTTCTATAGATAATTTTTAAAAATATACCGATAAAATTACACGTAACTCTGTATTTGTCTGGTCGCTTTTGTAGCAATACCACTATGTTCTCTCACATACTTGAGGCCTCTTACAATTCACAAATTAAATGAATAATTGTGCAAGCGAAATCGCTGTCAAATAATTCTCGCTTCTGTAGAATCAGCCATATGGACTTCAAAATTTAATGCTTCGTCGGGGTTAGCGTTGTCCAAAGTACGCCACAGGAATACACAAAGATATTTCTCAAAATTTTTTATTGCTGGTATGATATTGCATACATACAAGGCCGCAGTTTCTTAATGTTGTCAAAACATTCAGTTTTTTTTGATCAGTCACTTTTCGCGTACTTTGTATTGCTCCGTCGAATTTGAAAGTTTATATCACGATAGCGGATGATGCTAAAGAGACAAGTTTCTAGTATTTTAGAGATGTCTGAGCATCAGCTGCATGATTATGTAACAAAAAATGGAGATATTCATTGAAATATTTTAACACCCAAGAGATTTCATGGTCAGATACATGTTAAGACAATACACACAAGGTAAATACACAAGAATATAATAATAGAAAACATATTTTTTGTCGTTCATTTTTTTTCCGATATATTTGAGCGGTTCGAGATAAACCGGATACACTTTTAAATAATTTCTCTCAAAAGTGGCAGCAATTAATACTTTTTCTACTGAAAACAAATAATTGTGGAAATATTTAAAATGTAAAAGAATAGAAAGCTTAAAATCCGTTCACTTGTCGATGCAAGGAGCAGAACTATACATATTTGCGATAATAAGAAGAATATGCCTAATGATATTTTTAATACATCAAAAGGCAAATACTATAAAAAGATTTTACGCGCTCTTTGAATACCGCTAATGTCGAGATGTATAAATATTACATACTTTTGACGAATTTTTAAAGTCAAAATTCTTTTGAAATCACGTTTAAAATACAGTTATTCTTAGAATATCATTTAAAATATAATCTTTCTTTTACTTTTTACGTAATTTATTACATAAATCATTACTAAAGAAAATTACTTCCCAATTGTGTTACAAAGTAATCCACTTTATACATAGCTATGCAACGAATTACCAGAAATTTTGACGAGAACGAACTTTTTATTAAAAAGGTGACATCCAATATTTGCTTGGTAGTTGTATATCAAATATTTTTAAGGTGAAAGTAAGAGAATATAATTCGAATGTCAACACTCGCGTCACATGCATAGCGTGTTTTCTGGAACTTTGGCAGTTGGTAGAATACATTTTTTTAAAGTGTTTTAAGAACTTAATCTTATTTATTAATATGTCAAGTGCTAACCAAATTATTACATTACTTTCAGGTATTTTATAAACATACGCCTTTAATTTATAATTTCGAACACTAAAATGATTAATTTGTCAGAAATATCTTACATTGTTTCTGTCCATCTTCGCGAAGAATAATATTCCGGCCATCTTCTCGTTTCCATGTGACGGTAGGCTGCGGTGAGCCAGTTGCAACACATTTCAACCTTATTTCACCACCTTCATGAGTTACCATACCCTCGGCAGACTTATCGTCCATTATATCCGGTGGTATTACCACTTCCATGTAACCGTTCTGAAAATAGAACAATTAAAATTTTCATTAAAATTGTTACAGTCGTTATACCAACGATCTCATACAAAATCTTATTTACAGTAACATTTAAATATTATTATTGGCCACTGTATTATGTCAACATCTTATAATTAGATTAATTACAAGTGAAGCTGTCAGTGCCATGGTTCTTATAATTAAGATTCATTCGTTTTACTTTTGGAGCAATAAAGAACTTTTACATTTAGAAGAAATTCGTCGGCCAAGATTTTGAAACTTTTTCTTCCCAATCCTTAACTTGCTTTCCATATAAAAAAAAAAAACTGTTGCAGCGGAATAATAGAATCATATGTGGCGGCACTCGAGAAGCGACTCAACACCAACTAGCGGTCTGATCTTAAAACAAGGAAGAAAATGCAGCAGTACGCCAGCAGCGCCATCTACACCAGTGACGGAACCTACTTCGGCCTCTACACTACATCCAGCCAGCAGCATCACCTATCGGGGATCTACAGACCATCTCACGTAAATCCGTTGGGTCTGTTAAATTCCATTTCAGGTTGGCAACGGGGTGCCTTCCGTAGCTGAGGTTCAAGTGACTAACAAGTTGTAGGGAATATAATCTAGAAATAAGTGTCTTGAAGACCCACGTGCTTCGTGACTCTATTATTTGCAAGCCACTAATCACGCGAACCAATCTCGGTCAATTGTTATCTCAGGATGACCGGCGGACAGAGGCGGCTAGCTTTCACCTTCAACAAAATTTCCCTAATCAATTAACATCCTTTTCCGCCACCTACTACTGTGAATCTAATGATCGAAGAATTTGCAAATGCTCCAATCTGCGTATTATTCCCAGCAGCACGTCCATCCTCGAATTTTCGCGGGTCTTGGAAAAAGCAAACTGTACGGAGACATGTCAATCAATCATCTATCGTCAAGCAATCTGTCATCCACAGTCTGTCGTCTAATGCAAAAAAAAGCGAAATATCAAGTCTATTCAACGAAAATAGATAACGTTTTCACCGGAGCTAACTCTCTTTGTCTCGTGCGCCAATCCAAAGTTTACAATCCAACTAGCCGATAAGTCAGAATGCGGCGCCCAAACAATAACACTACACAATGATTTGTTGTATACATTTCCTATGAAATATGTAGTGTTTGGATATATGTATGGCCAACGACCGAGCACATGAAGAAGCTGTATACCCGAAGAGGTAGCTTTCCAAAATTTGAGCCAAGTTATACGACTCGTGCTCGCTCTGCCATATTCTACCGCGCGTGTATCGAAGGTAAGAGAGAAAAGCAGGCAGTGCAAGTGAGACAGAATGGGTAAAGTTTAATAACATACCGCGCAGCCAAGTTAGTTTTCTCTCTCTTAGTCCCAATCACACATTACCCATCTCTTTAATTTCATTAAAAATTGTTGGTCAAATGTAGTCACGTTTGGTATCATTTTGACCGGACGAATCTCATTAATTCGACTAAGGCCATCTCGTAATAATGTGGTAAAAAATAAAAGAAAATTTTTTATTCTGATAACTCGATACGCGTTGAATTACATAGATGCAGATCATAAATTACGCCGGGCCTGTTTTACGAATTGATGGGGAACTCCCGACCATATTAGTGTCACACGCTTGGAAACGGCAATAGGATAGGCTAAACATCCTGCATACCACAATAACCAAATAGTAACGAAATAGGCGCCTCTAACACACACCAGACGACAAGCCCTCCAGAGGGACCAGAAACCACAGTATAAGAACCCTCCAAAATAAGCGCTCGAATCGGTCGGTTAAAATATTTTGACCCAGTCTCTTGTAACATTTTGTAACACTTTGAACCGTCACTCTGTTGGATTTGCGTAATAAATTCTGTTATTATACATAAAGTTCAATTTCTTCGCCTTATTCGTGAAACGTTCATTACGACATTAGCTATGTATAGCTATGATTCGTACATCTGAACACTACGGATATACATATATGCTTTGGCAGAACTTGTATAATGAAATTTATGCTACTAATTATATTAATTACGTTGCTTTGTTATACAAATATTAGGTAAGTTTATGTGCGGAATGCATAAATGATTGTAATAAGTATTGAAAGTATTATTTCGATTCAATTTGGAGAATCTTATTCTGCGTGTGCTATTAATACCACATTAATAGCACATCAACTCTAAAGTTTCATATCTCGAAAAGAGTTTATGCAAAAGACAAATAAGAGTTAAGTTTGATATCGGGTAAAAAAAACCCAATTTGAAATTGATCTAACAGTGTTTTTCTAGATTATCTCTAGGTATTGTTCAGTTTGTGCTTTTTTCAATATTGTTGGATTTAATTAACGCAGCATTATATTTACGCTAATATCTGCATGTTAAGTATAATTTTAATATATAATAACATGATTTATAACTCTTTACAATTTATATTTTATCATGGTAAATCTTTTAGAATATTCTCCAGCTTCTTGTAATTTTTATTCATACCTACTCCACGTATATCATGTTCTCTTTATTAATTTGAAAACGTTTTACACGCACGTACAGATCTTACTCAGGCTAATATTATCAACTCTAGAGCTATTAATAAATGATTTTAAAGGGGACATTTCTTCACAATATGTAGTTTAATTGTTTATTAATAAATGTTCTTCAATAAATTATTAATTTGAATTAAAATACTGGTAGAACTAATATACCCAATTTTGTTTTTATCATCTATTGTTTATGTAGATAGCTTCCTGAAAAAATTGTGCAGGAATAAATCGCGTAACAAAGTACAGTGCATTCGAGACGTAACATTTCAGTGCAAATAATAAATTATTTTCAAACAAATAATCCAAATTTTCAATTAAATCTTCTCGAGATCTTTACGTATTAGAAGACTCTTGTTATTTTATTAACTCAGAAAGACAGTTATATATATTGTATATACTACGTATATATATGTATAAAATATATGATTTTTTAAGAATATCACTAATTTAAACTGTTAATAGTAAAGAGACTTTACAAGTAGTATTCTTACTTGTTGGATTACAAACTATTTCAATTAGCCTCGTAGTAAATATACTGTACAATATTTGTAATTTTAGTGAATGTCGTGATATTGTTTTGTGGGAGTACCAAAACGTAGTTATCTTTTATTAGCAAATAAAATTCTATTTTTGATGAAATTCGGACAAAAAATATTAAAGTATCCGAGGAACAATTCTTTTGCCTGTAAAGGTCACTTTGAGCAGGTGAAATCGAATCCTCAAGATTTTGGCGCTTCCGTTCTTTGAGTCTAACTTGTGATGATCCGAGATAGAGTAAAACTTTGCATCGCTCTATTGAAAAATATTTGTGCGCTAGGAATAAATCTCAAGTAAATAATGAGTTTGCCATTTTAAAGATAAAACGTGTAACAGGCATTACATGTAAGAAATACAGTGTCAGCAAAATAACAGCCCACTTAACATTGTTGTTAATTTCTAAATGCATAGGTTTTTTCACCAGATATTAGCGCTTTTATTAGAACAAACAAATGAAAATGAGCAATTCCGTGTAACATATTTCGGAGCCATATTGATCTGATATATCAAACATATACATTGATATTCCGAAAGTTAAAAATTATTTTCTAGAGTGGATATGTTGTTTTTCAGGTAAGTACATTTTTTTAGTCTATACTATACCTAATCTATTGAGTGTAATTGTCACGTCCCGTGCCCCGCACGATCTGTAACGCGGGGGGCTGATCAAGAACAATCCGTGATTCGAAACATTTTGGTAGGCAACAAGTGGTAATTTCATCCAAAGCAATTTAAAATGTTTATTTGAGACCGTGTTTAGATTATTTGAAGTAAAAGGCAGTTAAAGTTGCTATAAACTATATCTTGCGATAAATTTATAGCTATGTGTTTATATCTATCTAACGATGTTTTTATAATGATATTAAGATAGTTTAAATTATAAACAAGTCGGCAGGTTGAACAAACATCGGGAATCTTCTCAAACATTTTCAAAAGTGTTACGTCGGGCGACTTTTTACCTGGACCAGGTCACTCACCGCGGGAGAAATAGCAATCAGATGTACGGTCTCTCAATAGCCTCAAGGATCTATCATAAACCTTGGCCTATACACCCCTAAGGTCCTTCAGACCAAAAACGATCACTTGCCAATTCTAACCTCATTTGCCGTCTGTCAAACACGTGTTGACCACCTGAAATGGCCTTTTTATTGTCACCAATAAAACCTATTTCCTTACTACCAACGAAAACTTGCCTTTAACAGATCGGCTTTTTTCGTTTCCTTGGACACACCCATCGCTAGGTTTCCTCCTTAGCATCATATTCGCGGAAAATCAGTCTAACACCGGTGTTCGAAGAGTCGTCTTGTACTCTTACCTCGCTTATTCTGGCTTGTCAAGACTGTAGTTGAGTTGTTTGAATAAACCACATTTATACGTGTGAATCCAGTCTAACATCAATTAACCACCTGTATTATCATAAAAGAAATAGGGGATCGATCAGTTCGTGGCGTCGGTTATTTAATCGTAACGAGAATTTACGACTCTCGTTGACGCGATATCTTTGAACGCGTCTCTCCGCCAACTATCGAAACAAAAAGTAAGACCCCAATGTCTTTTCATCTCCGACAGTTATAAATAAATGTAACGACTGAAAGAAGCCAATGAATATCAATTTGTCAACCGAAGAGTTTCCAACCGTCGACCAAAGAGTTAGTCTATAGGAGAGTGAGTTATCATTTGTCTACTGAAGAATTAAATTATCATCTGTTAACCGAAGAGTCTGTTAGTCAATTGTTAATATTGGAACCAAGTAAGATTTAAATAAATTGTTATATTTTGATAATTATTTTCGAACAACTTTAATCCTCTCCCGTGCCAGTATTCCTGCACATAGCAAGTTAGCCGAAAGTGGAACTGATTGCCAGTTGCCTTAACGTCAATTCCCGCTACCGAACGCGGCAACTGAATAAAACGTGACAGTAATTACCAATTATTTACCCAAGTTTTACAATTTTCTTTCTTTATTATATACATTATAATCTGGAACGTTTCAACGTATTTGTTGTCCAATACCGACCATTTAGACATAAACCGAGTTTCTTTTACCTGTAAGTTCAATATTTTGGCAATTGAAACTAAATTAGAAGGTGTTTGTTTAATTTTTCTTCTACCTTTTCCCAAAGAAAAATGTCTGAAGGTCTAAAACAGGAAAGAGGGAAATGATCAGAGGAGAACATGAATGGGGCTTTGAAGCTACTCCTCGAAAATAAAACGACCTAAAGACAGGGCACTGAGGCTTTCAATGTCTGAAAAACGACGAATGTGAAGATCAAGAAAATATTAAGTATTTTCTATACGATATACGTAAAAATCAAATTTGGATAAGAATATGTATTCTGACATCTAGAGGACTTTTTTAAACATTATTAATCATTTAGAGCAAAAGGTACAATAATTAAATAACTGATCGGTACAGGACGACAATTTTTCGTTTCCTACAAATTCCGACATTATTATTTTCGCAGATTATCAGTTCTTATTATTGAATTTCATAAAATGAATTTTCCTATTTTTATTAAGTTTCATTTGTGCTACAAAGTCACTTTGTAAATTTTCATTTTTACCAACTCTAGCACAAGGTACAGTACGACTGTCCCCTGCATCTTATTTTGAATGTGATTCGAAATCCAAATTATTCAATATTTTTCATACCAAACTAAGATAAAAATTCTTAACAACTACTGCAAGATTACCTATACTAGTATTTATGACGTTTCTGAAAAATCGATAACCATGTCTTTTCCTCGACTCTTTTTCTCTGATGAAACATTAAATAGTTTCCTTCCTTCTTTCTGTCCGGATGAATTTTATCTTTTTCGTAGGTCATTGAGATCTGGTCGCTTTTTTAAATTACTTTCTCCGTAGTTTTCATGTCAGGATAAAGAGATTAAAGAAAGCTGGATCAAAATTCTTTTCTTTTCCGTACTGTTATAGTTGAGAATTATGGATCTTAACTGCCGAAATAATAGTGTAGGAACGCTAAATTTACACTTGGAATTCATATTAAAATAGTAACACATTTATTTGGTAAACAATTTCAAAGATATTCATCGATAAACACTTGCACGTGTAACGTAAAATTGACACTTGGATCGTAAGAGAAAAGAAGTCGTAAGCCAACTATTAACTTTCTTTTATCGAACTTTATTATAAATTTAGCAATTACAAGAAATAGAATGCCATTGAACCGGAAAAAGGGCTGCGCAAGAACAAGAACTAAAACTGCCCGAGCTGGCTGAAGTCTCGGCTTATATGCGTTTTGGTTTGAGGATGTTGAGGGGCTCGGTGTAGGTTACCATGTGTCCAAAGGAGTCCAAAGGAGTCCAAAGGTCGGGGGTCGATGTCTTATCTCTGATGTGGACTAAGGTGTGTCATAGCCTCGGTGTAGCCTATGATGGGATTGATGTCACACACGCGTTTCAACACTTTCTTTGTCTCACCATCTTCCATACGAGACTCTTAACCGACTGAACAGTTTACATTCATCTGTTTTCGAGGCGGCACGCACACACACTCATATTCACATACGTGTATCAATACTACGCGGCTAATCTAGTCTAGCACATAAAATTACACATATTTCAATATGTTATCTTTTTGTTTATGTTCAAAATAGCGGATAGAGGTACATATAGAGGCGAATACTTCCGTGTTTAGTCTATTGACACCCCGTCCCTCTCACCCCTTGATGAGGTTGACTCGTATTGGATCACAATATCAGTTGCCTAACAATCAAAATTGTATGGAATTTTGGGGATATACAGGCTGAGTCTTCAACAGCAAGCCACCTGAATAATTCTTTCAATTTTTTGAAATGCAGAGAAATGTTTGAAACAAAAGTTGTTTGGTTTCGAGGAGGCTATTACGTGATGGAAAAAGTTTTTCTCAGATGGACGCGTTTACGAGTTTCAAAGAACACTTTAATAGGCTTCATTTTTTTTTAAGTGTAACCGGGTAGTTTTGAATACCTATTTATCCCATTGTTGCCCTTTTGAAGATGGATTCAAATATCGCGGTCATTTAAGGTCACTCAAGCTCATAAAACGTAGTAAAAGAGACCAATCGATGAAAACGTAATGTTTCAATATTTCGAAACAAAGGAGAATGGATTTACACCATTTTCAAGATAAGCGGTCCGTTTATAAAATACCACGAAATTAACCCTTTCGCTTCGGCAGTCCAGTTCGCCGAAGTACTGTCACTGAACGAAAGAGCGCGCCAGAAATGCGCACAGTGTGCGTGGTTGCTGTATATACGTTTCCCTTAAATAACAATAATTGTTGTAAGAACCGTATATGAAATATCGTTTCACTGTCGATGAAACAGTATGCGATCGTTTGGACGTTTGAAATATATTGCGTAAAATAAAATATATTGCGCCGCCTATAAGCGGCACCCGAAGCGAAAGGGTTAATACACCGATCGATCTTGACGTTCTCAATAAAAAGAATATTACCCTATTTACGTTGAAAAACCATTAGTCTAGCAGATGCTTTAACTTTTATTTTGTGAGAACTATCGTATGAAATGCAAGGGAAATCGTATGACTTTTGCGTCTATTTTCCTTGTATTTTATACGATAGGTTTTACAAAATAAAAGTGAAAATATCCGCTAGGCTTATAGTTTAGCTAGACACGAATAAGAATAATCATGTCAATGAAACAGTATACGATCGTTTGGATGTTTGAGATATATTGCGTAAAACGTTATGATGTTGCTTCAACAATGAGTAACTTTTAAGAAGTGATTAATCCAATATATCGATAAAATCAAGAGAAAATGTTCTGTCGATAAGGAAAAAATATATTATTGACCACAGATGGCATTGGTGTATGCCTGATATATGGGCTGCCGAACCCAAGATTCGTCGCGTGGTCGCTGCCTAAATGCGGCGCTCGTACCCACAGGTCATTTCGCGGATGGCGTCTATAAACGACGCTAGTACCCACAGGTCATCTCGCGGACGCCGCCTATAAGCGGCACCCGGAGCGAAAGGGTTAAGAGACGCAATCAATTCGAGAAAAGATAAAATTCGACTCTTCATCTTTGTTACTTTGTCGAAATTGCTATGTACGGTAGTAATTATGAATAACGAAAGAAATCCTTAACCGAAAAATAATTCGTTACTCAGCATTCACTGTTTCATATAATCAATAATAACACAGGCACTTTACAGTGAGATATTTGAATTATTCATCTAATATAAAAAATAAGAATTTTGGAACAAAAAATTAAACGGTCAGTACAAACGTTCGATAATTGCAGGAAAAGATCCTCTACGTAATTACACAGTCGTCGTGTCCGCTTTGAGAAGGGGAAATTTCCCTGAGGTATCGCGGAAGTTTGGCGCCCCATTGCGATCGAGCAGTGTAACATGATCCAATATTATCAGTTATCGCTGAGACAGCGTATCCAAGCACTCGTTCAAAACTGAAACTTGCCTTATTTTAGACATTTTTAAAATTAAAATGAGATCAAACGCGATATAATATGAATAATATTTAATTATTCATGTGTATTTAATTATCGATTATTAGGTAAGCAAATATGTTCCAAATTATATCTTGTTTGGTGTCATTTTAACCAGTAAAACGTAAGAAACATATTGACAAAAATTTCATTGATCAAAAATCGCAAATAAGAAAGTCTGATTTTTTAATTAACTCTTTCAACTTATCGCCAGCTTTTAATGAAGCTCTCTTTCTCTTTCACTCGCGTTGTCAATTTTGAGGAATAGAATTGTTCCCTACATCTCCATAATTGTAACGTTTGAGTCCCGATTTTTGTGCAATTATCGAATGTAGTTATTAAAATTGTATACATGACATATTACAAACATCGAATCGAATCTTTTTCTACAAAACGTTATCGACCATGAATAATCGAATCGAAAATGACTAAACGATCGGCTGTTGGATAAGTGTTTACTACGAATCTGACTAAGTGCGCTCTCTTAAATACAAATGACTCGTTCAACTCTTTTTGATATTAACTTTTTAATAAACGGCAATCCTCAAACAAAATCTTTACAACATTACTCAGACTGATAACATTAACAAGATATTTAAAAAACGTCAAAATCGGCGGTGTCTCTTTTTTTGTAAATATTTACCGACTATTGAATCAAGATTCTCGATTGCCTTATCTCTTTGCTTATGTATGTAAGATCGTAAATCTCGAGATAATTCAGGTAATCGATTCTGAAATCTGAAAATCGAGTTTATTGTGAAAATACTTAAATAAATAAATAAATACAGGAGTAAACAACAATTAATACCAATCGATACCAGTAAACAATAAATAGCAAGTTCTGTACAATGTCTAGCTAAAAATCGAGAATCGATTTTCAACGTCCCGAGCTACCGATCTTTCTCCGTCAATCTTCAATATTTTTAATAATTAATTTTTTTCTTCTGTGATCTTGTCTATCTCTCATGTTGCTCTCTGTCCGTCCGTTTGGGAAATGAAAGTCCCTCAAAATGGTTGTCCGTGAAACAAAGAAAGTCGTGCTGACCGTAAAAAGAGAAAGTCCCTATCACCCTTGAACTCTAGGGAGTTTACATGTATGTCTCTTATATATATATATAGACGGATACACGAATAAGTTTCGTCTATGCCGAGATCTATCTAGCCACCTGAGTAACCAGGTATTTCTCGAATCAACAGATACAATACCGATACAATGATACGACACGCCATGTACATAATCGAAACGTTACAGATTGAATCAATGAATTAATGAATTAACACTAGAATTACCGATAGTTAACACGAAGCCATTTCTACCGAAACCAGTCAAAATGACTGGTCTTTAGAAAATACCTAATAATAGAATATTTTTATATTTTTCAATTTATTACTTTCTTATAGAAGCAATTCCATGTTATGTAGTACATTTTTTGTATTATCGATCCATCTGGAATCCCTAAACGAGGGTTGATACATTTATAAAATTGTAGAGTCAGTCATTTTGACTGATGTGGTATTTCTAGCGTTAGCAACTAGCGAATTTTCCTGATGTCTGATATCGTCATATTGAATGATATGCAGTAAACATTTTAAAAGCGTGTGAGAAGTTGTACAAAACGAGGAAACTGGTTAATTGGGGTTCGATAAACAGATTGCAGCACCCTTTTACACTTTGACAAGTATCAGTCATTTTGACTGGCATCGGTATAAGTAGCCTTGATAAAAAATTATTTTGAGCTTGAATACGTAAAAAACAAAATAAAATTCATTATATTATTCTTTTAGTTATCGTAGCGAAAGTCATTACATCATTGTGAGAAAAAATATAACACGAAGTAGGAATTTTATAATAAAATTGTAAAACCAGTGAATTTGATTGGTGTGGTAGTTCTAGTGTTAATGAAGAGTAACTAATCGTTGGTAGGATACACGCTTGTTAAAGATCGAAGATGTCTGTGAATTAATTAGCTTTGAATTTAAAAGGTTGATATAACTATCACGTTAACACGCAGGTTAGGTATGTGGGAGATTTTGCGTTTGTGGAAAATTATTTAAAGATAACAATATGGTCTTGCTGATGATACGAAAATGTAGGAGTAATAGGGTGAATGCAACGAGCAATGTACAATAAACAATTCATAATTGGTATAAATGTATAAATAATTAATTAATATTTAATTAGTATCTATGTTTTTAATTTCAACTTCCAATTTATATCCCTTTGATAGCAAAAACTAAACTAAAATTGATTATAATAAATTTTGAATATAGCAGATTGAAAATTGAAATAGTTTATCAATTGGTTCGATTTCAAACCAATCTCGTAAAAAAGTTGTAAAGAGGGGAAATGCAGCTTTAGAAAATACGCAATTAGTCGAGTATTTACGGTACGTGCCAATAACAAAACAAACTTCTGACGTTTGGAGAAGTCGACTGTAACAAAAGTTCGCGGTGCCCATTGTATACAAAACGAAAGCTTATAGCTATAGTTTTAGCGGATCCGTACCACCAATCACCAATAGCTATTTCGTCTTGTGTGTATTAACGTCTTCATGGTGTATCATATAATAATTAACCCTTTCGCTACGGAGCGCTTGTGACAAAATGCGATAACTGTGAGCGGAGCGCGTTACTCAGTAGCTGACACCGAGGTACGCAATGCTACGAAGTAAGTAGAATTCGTTTCTTCTTCTCTAAATTTTACAATGATATTTATTATATTTGGTAATATCATTTTACTTTATAAAATATTAGAATCAACTGTTTGAGGCATGCGGCGTTCCCAGATACTCGATTAACAAAAGTTTATCATGTAAAGTGTGAAATAAAAGTATATGTCGGATTAGCGTTAGACTTAGGGGCGTGTAACGTATCCTCATTAGGACAAGCCATCGTTGTCGTTCAATTGAGATTATATTTACAGGTACAAATGTTGATTTTACAGAGTTTGGCAATTTACCGCGGTGATTAGACACTCGAGATGTTAAAGACAATGTTCTTGGGTTCGATAACGAATCCACGGTCAGCGGGGAACACTCTTTGTACAATAGAATATATTTTGAAACACAAAGTGACGTTAGCTGTAACGCTCGGTGTCATTCTGACGGACAAGACGATGCGTGTAAACTCTCCAAGATAATCACAAGAACAAAAGACTGATACGATCGCATTTGTCAATTGCATATTGACCGGGGATATCGACAAAGTTCCAAGCGCCGTTACTAGGCAGACCCGCGTAGAGTCGACATTGGTCCTGCCCGGGGCTTCTTTGTTAATACAACGTGTGTTCCTCGATATTGGTACTTTTTCTGTTAGGTAAAAACGTTCATCCAGTGACCGTGGCCACGTTCGGCGACCAGTTGTGTCACCTCGAGCCCAAGCTCACTGTCACAAACCTCGGGCAAACATAATCAAATCGTATCACAGCAACTGCTTCTAAGTTCTATTATTTAAGTACAGCCATAACAAATAGTTTAGACTAAAATATCGAGGATCTTGCCAAATTCCAAAAGAAAGGCCCCATGTTCCTTCATCTCCGGCATATGTATGCTATGAACGTACATGTACGCTCTTCGTACCTCAGCGCCCGCTTTTCCAGAGCGTATATATACGCTCTTCGTATATGAATGTTCATTCTTCCAGGGCGTATATATACGCCCGTCGGAGCGAAAGGGTTAATGCATCAGATTATATACATATTGGTGTTTGTAGATAGCATGTTAAACAGAGTGGAGAAGCAGCATCAAATTGTCACGATTTGAAAATAAAATGAGTGAATGGGTGGTGAACGAGCGAAATACTCGTACAATAACAAGTGAATGTAAAGGAAGTTTTAAATTTCAAGAAATTCCATTTTGTGAGTTGAACAAAATGTATAATCTTATAATATTTTGAGGATAGTAAGTTAGACAGGCGAAAAAAAACATGTGTAAACAGTCAAGTATAACAGATACAGTAGTAAATATTTAAGAATTTTTCAACCGTAATCTATTTATACACAAATCTGCGTACTTTGTATTAAAGTTTCGATACATATGTTTTTATCTACAGTATGTACAAAAGGTGTCAGGACGTATAAATGTCCACTGGCGTGATTCCGAGGATCGGAGTCCCTGGATCGATTGATTCATGCAAAATTTTGTAAAAATTGACGTTTTCTGGCACCGTATTCTAGTTAACACGAGGATCAAATGCAACTTTACTGGGAAAGTCTATTTGGGCACCATGATGTGCAAGATATTATTCCTGTATATGTAGGATTTGTATGTATTTTAATCAATTTAATCCTCATTTTAATCAATAAATCTAATTATTTTGCCATCTATCTTTATTACCGACTATCTCGAATTGTTTGTT
Organism: Bombus soroeensis; assembly: GCA_014737365.1. Classification (NCBI taxonomy): domain Eukaryota; kingdom Metazoa; phylum Arthropoda; class Insecta; order Hymenoptera; family Apidae; genus Bombus; species Bombus soroeensis. The sequence continues at coordinate 78,430 of JACXIL010000259.1, read as the reverse complement.
GTTCCAAAAATGTGTTGCGGGCTATACTGGGCAATATTGAATAAATTTTCATTTAAATAATTGTTTAAATGTTAAAAGACAGAAATAAATTATTTGCAATTTCAACGAGTTTAAATATATTATTTAAAATAATGAGATTAATTGTTATTTACAAATTTTATTTTCTATTTATTCTAAAAGAAAGCTAATAACATCAGATCGCGTCTTCTTCGACGTCGTCCAATCTTTCTTTGAAAGTCTTTTTTCACGCAGTAGACAATTTTGTAATAATGCGAAATCACGCTGATTACTCCTATTGAAATATATGTAATTTTATGTGCTAGACTAGATTAGCCGCGTAGTATTAATACACGTATGTGAATATGAGTGTGTGTGCGTGCCGCCCCGAAAACAGATGAATGTAAACTGTTCAGTCGATTAAGAGTCTAGTGTGGAAGATGGTGAGACAAAGAAAGTGTTGAAACGCGTGTGACATCAATCCCATCATAGGCTACACCGAGGCTATGACACACCTTAGTCCACATCAGAGATAAGACATCGACCCCCAACCTTTGGACTCCTTTGGACACATCGTAACCTACACCGAGCCCCTCAACATCCTCAAACCAAAACGCATATAAGCCGAGACTTCAGCCAGCTCGGACAGTTCTAGTTCTTGTTCTTGTGCAGTCCTTTCTCCGGTTCAGTGTCATCTATTTCTTGTAATTGCTAAATTTATAATAAAGTTCGATAAAAGAAAGTTAATAGTTGGCTTACGACTTCTTTTCTCTTACGATCCAAGTGTCAATTTTACGTTACACGTGCAAGTGTGTATCGATGAATATCTTTGAAATCGTTTACCAAATAAATATATTACTATTTTAATGTAAATTCCAAGTGTAAATTTAGCTTTCCTACACTATTATTTCGGCAGTTAAGATCCATAATTCTGAACAACCCCATTATGTTTATCGTAGGCTATCTCACCTGCTAACGAAAACTTGTTGTTGTCTCATTAATGTCACGTTACTTACTTTCTATCTGACTGCGAAATGTAAACTGATTGCGAATAATGTCGATGTAAGACCCGATAGAATTTCAACGTCATTTCTCCAGAAAACTGTTCAATTGCGACTCATAGCTTATTTTGAAAGTTGGCAAGTTGGTCCTCGTGATGAGTAGACGTTTGTAGAACTGTTTCATGCAGTGTTGTAGAATCATGGTGGTCCGGTCAAATAAGTGTACTTTTTGTATACCCTGTACATATACAGGCTTTTCCAGAATAATTCCATACAGCCAGACAGGATAAGACGTCAAACGAAAAAACATTTTTCTTTTCTCCAGCTTATTTTTGCGCGTAAATTTGTTTTATCTAGAGCTAAAGCTTGGAATAGTTGTCGATACTCTGTCACACTGAACGCATTCCATTGTAAGTTAGCTCAAACAGAAACAAAGCCTCATACAAGAAAACTTCATCGTCTTCTTTTTATTTATTACGCGCGCTGTGACTGTTTTTTTTTTTTTTATTTCCATTTTAATCTAAATAATTTTTTTTAAATAAATAATTTTTACTTTTCTCCTCTGTTATAAAGAATGTAAGATGCGATGTTTGCGAAGTAACATCGTCTACCAATCGTTTTGAACAGTAAATTTTCGATAAACTCCATGAAGAAATCTTAAAGGAGGGCCATGATGCAAGTGATTATACATGTTTTTTGTGTTTTTCGTTTCTGTTAGCAAAGCTTCCATAAGTGATAAAGTGCAGGTATTCCTAAAGGAAAAAGTCTAAAGAAACTAAAATTAAGGTATTTCGTAACTATATCAACATTACACCTTGTTTTACCAAATGTCATAAAACCATAAAAAAAAATTATACCTTGTAAATCCTGTAAGGTATTCTCGTGCTATTGTAGCACATTTATCTTGTTAGAAATATACATATACACACTTTTTTCGAATATCACGAGGAGTCATCTGATCTTTTAAAAATTGTTTCCAAAGTAAATTTGATATCTATCTGTTGTTAAGCTTTGTTCATAAAAATATGTTTCGATTAAATTGTTACATTCAAAATGTTGCATCAAACATTAACGTTTTTCTTTTCTCGTTGTAAGCCAAACGTAGCCAAATTTTGCTAATTTTAGATTTTGCAATCCATTGGTAACGCGCGAATGCTGAATCGATGTTATTCCAAATGGTTCACATTTATAACTTTTTCGTGATTTTATTAATATTTACAACTAGCATATTATATGCGTATAGAATCTTGTAGTATCATCGGATCGATATTTGAATCTTTTACATGTACATACTGCTGCAAATGGGAAATATCTTTAGTTAAAGATATTATAGACAGCTTAAATATAATAAATATACCTGAAATTGTATCAGGAAAGTAAACGCTCTCAAAATATATTCACTTCAATTTGTATGTTGTCGTATAATTAAATTGTCGTACATAACTAGATTGTAACGTAAAGGATGTCAAAATTATATTATTATTTTGTATTGTATTCGTATTACTACCTTGTACTCTACTGCCAAATATCGACTGTATAAATTACAAATATACTCTAAACAGTTTATCATATTTATATCGCCATATTACATGAAATAATCGTTTAATTTATATCATCTAAACTATCAAATATAATAAAGATTAAAATACATCGCGTGGACTGGAATTATTTGAAATACTTAAATTTTGACTCACCTGACTTTGCATAGGTTCGGTGTTTATTTGGCACATATAAGCACCGGAATCATTTTTTTGAACATTTGACACGTGTAACTTCCACGTATTGTGCCCATTATGTGTAACTGAGAGCCGTGGATTATGCGCTATTAAATGTGTGTGCATCGCCAAGATTGCTCGAGAATCGGATTTCATCCAAGCTACCTGTGGAAAATATTTCAATTGTTGTCGTGAAAAAGTAAAACTACATTTTACATTATACGATGCACTATATGTAATAATGGCGCTGACGCTACATTTAGTTTTTCACGCTCTTATACATACAGAATGTATGAAGTTTTTGACAGTTATCAAGAAATTTCAAAGAAATTTCTCAGGGAATGGAATGATTAAAAAATATTAGTTTTTAATTGTTCGGATTAAGAAAAACCATTAGGTGATGACTAAAATTTGTTTGGCTACCAGCAACCGTTATCAGTGACAAAAATTTAATTTTCATTATCAGTAACAAATATGAATGTTCGGAATTTTTTGTTACCGATAACCATTATCGATGATGGAAATTTAATTTTGGTTACTAGTAACCAATACGAATGACCGGAATTTTATTTTGGTTACCGATAACGATTATCGATGGGAAAAATTCTTTCGGCTCCCGCTAACCGATATCGGTGACAAAAATTTTTTCCGCTTGTTCGAATATCGTCGATTGTTATTAACGTTACTGACGATTAGTATTTATTGACAACATACAGAAAGCTTAATTATAAAGCCTACACATGTTATTAAGCAAAAAGGCGGTACGAAAATGAATAAAACAAAGAATAAAATAAAGATTTATTCTTTGTTTCGTGTATTTTCATACTGTTCTTTTGCTTCATAAAATATATGTTTTACAATTGAATTTTTTTATGTTGTCGATGAATATCTACTAATTACCATGAACGTTAGTAACAGTCGATAAAAGTCGGATGTAACGAGAACAAATCTTTGTCATCGGTAACCAAAAACAGATTCCGGTCATTTATATTGGTTACAGGTAGCCAAACTTAAATTTTTGTCATCAGTAATGGTTATTCGTAACGAAATTTTTTTAATGAAACGTATTAACTTTACAGCCTATTTAAGGCCTAGTATATTTTTCTCTTCTTTATCTTAAACTCACCTTGTTTATCAATAGTTTTAACAAATATAGGCAATGACATCGACATTCAATGTCTAAATTTAGAAAAATCGAACGTAATGATAGGTGCAATCATATTAATCGCACTATTTGCTGCTATTTAAGGATTCGTAAGTTGAATGCATTGCTTCTCAAACTTGTGTAGAAAATGTTATTTCTTGTCAATTTCTTCTTATATGTTCGTTTACTACATGTACCTAATTATTACATTATTAATATTACACGTTTTAAAAGAATTAATGAAAATGAATGAATTATTAATTGAATTAAATAAAAAGAGGTAGTTTAGATAACGTGTTGTGGCGATAGAAATGCTGTATGAAATATTAGGTGCAGGTAAGTTAGCTGGAAGGTGTTTCCTTTTGAACTTTCTAGAGAATCCTGAACAACAGTTTTTGGCAAGTTTGCTCGTGTGGATTTTCATCGCGTAATGGTTTGCTTTAGAGTGTTTTATCATTTCTCCCCTCGCAGTTGAAATTTTCAGTATTTTTCGGGTACCATCGTTTCTTAAGTTCGACCGTGCATTTAATATCGCCCTAATATCTAGAACAATAGATCGCGGACTTTCTATTTTCCTTGCGTTATATTTGGCTGCCGTGCGCCAGATTTTAATTTCGTATGTTCAGCTGGATTTGATGGCAGTTTTATAGATTTGAAAGTTCCTGCTATAGACCAGTTTATAGATTTTCTGATAGTTTTTATTCGTTTGACTTTCTATTGGATATGTTTCTCTCGATCTATCTTATTGTCCAGACATACTTGACAAAGTTTGTTTGCAGGATTTCTCAATTTTCAAAGTGGATTTTAGGTATTTTTTACTTTTTTTCATTTAGCTCAGTTGACTTTGATTCTGCTTGAAGTTTTAGCGTACCCGTAGCATTTAATCCAGCACGTTGTGTCGTATTTCTATTTGCTTTTCGGAGTTTTATCTCGATATCTAGTGTTGCACAAAATCGAGATTTTATGTATTTTCTTATTATTGTTGGCTCGTTCTTCTATCAAGAACATTGGCATTGACGTACTCTTTCTTGAGAGATTGACAATGTTGCTTAATTCGTGTCCTTCTATTGTATATCTGTTTTCATACGTTCCTTCTTTGATTATATTTGGATTATACCTCTGATTGACACGTTGATTCTAAACCTGCTACACCTATTTTAAATTTCTTTTCCCGTTTTGGTCGAAAAGTGTAATCCGCTTATTTAGTTTTCGACTACTAAACGGCAAACAGCTGGATTTTCTGCTGTATTCTAGCTTGCTTTCCGTGCAGTTGCTTTCATAGACATCTTCAGAGTCCTACTAGTTAATTTTAGGTTTCCATCAAATCGGATTGACTTTAGGGGCTCCAAAATATGTCAGTTTAGGTTTTGGAATATCTGTTTTGTTCTCCTCTTCTAAACTTGAATTTTGCAGCACTCGTACCTGTTTCTTAATTTGGATCCTCGAACCATTTCGTCTTTGGTTACCAATTAATTATGTTTATCTCCATTCCTTACTTTTACAGGTTAACCCTTTCGCTTCGGGTGCCGCTTATAGGCGGCGTCCGCGAGATGACCTGTGGGTACGAGCGTCGTTTATAGACGACATGCACGAAATGACCCGTGGGTACGAGCGCCGCATATATCGGGCATACACCAGTGTCATCTGTAGTCACTAATATATTTTTCTGTTGATTTTATTGACATATTGGATTAATCAATTCTTAAAGTTACTCATTGTTGAAACAACATCAAAACGTTTCACGCAATATATTTCAAACATCCAAACGATCGTATACTGTTTCATCGACAGTGAAACGATATTTCATATACGGTTCTTACAACAATTATTGTTATTTAAGGGAAACGTATATACAGCAACCACGCACACACATCCGTTCAGTGACTGTACTTTGGCGAACTGGACTGCCGAAGCGAAAAGGTTAAGAAAGCTATAACAAAACTACGAAATTGCCAAGGGCTGCTTTTTTGTTCGATACCGCGTTATTAAGAATCATCTTAATGCATCTGCGGAAAATAAAATCTATCGCAAACTTGTCAAATTAACATATCAAAATACGTCTTGCTTCTTGCATTGGTACATTCTCAAACTAACAAAGTTTCGATACGTTAATACGATTTAAATAATGTCGTTTATAAATTTGTTTATATTAATGGCAGTTAGAAGAATATTTCAAAGTGTATCGATGAATTTTTCATTTGTTTTTGTTCAAATACTTGTAGTTGTCCCAACATAATATGTCATAGTAATGTGAGATTTCTTAAATATCTGTAATTATTCGCGCCATCTGCAATATTAATTATATTATAATGTTATTTATTTGTGATATTCACTGTAGTTATCTGTAAAAGCCAGTAACAAACATGAAACTATGTTAAAATTGATTTACAATTAACCCACTTTAGACTAATTAAATTTAGTTTACCTTGTTCGACTCGATTCATATGATCTTAACATAGTTCCATCGGCATATTTCACAAGTAAAAATAAGAAAAAAATGTTATGTAAGCATAGGCTCTTAAATGCTCTTTAACTCTTTCGCTTTGGGTGCCGCTTATAAGCGACGCCCGCGAGATGACCTGTGGGTACGAGCGTCGTGTATAGACGACATCCACGAAATGACCCGTGGTTACGAGCGCCGCATATATCGGGCATACAAAACATTTTCTGTCGATTTTACTGATATATTGGATTCATCACTTGCAATATATTTCAAACATCCAAACGATCGTATACTGTTTCATTGACAGTGAAACGATATTTCATATACGGTTCTTACAAGAATTATTGTTATTTAAGGGAAACGTATATACAGCAACCACGCACACACATTCGTTCAGTGACTGTACTTTGGCGAACTGGACTGCCGAAGCGAAAAGGTTAAGAAAGCTATAACAAAACTACGAAATTGCCAAGGGCTGCTTTTTTGTTCGATACCGCGTTATTAAGAATCATCTTAATGCATCTGCGGAAAATAAAATCTATTGCAAACTTGTCAAATTAACATATCAAAATACGTCTTGCTTCTTGCATTGGTACATTCTCTGTTTTCTCTATACTGTTTCATTGACAGTGAAACGATATTTCATACACGGTTCTTACAACAATTATTGTTATTTAAGTCTTAGGAAAACGTATATACAGCAACCACGCACACCGTGCGCATTTCTGGCGCGCTCTTTCGTTCAGTGACTGTACGAAGCGAAAGGGTTAATTGTTCTTTTTTGTTTCCATCGATAACTCTCAAGTTTCTGTAGCAGTATCTTCTGACTCAGTGTCCATGTACTATCTATCACATATCTTTCATCTTTGGTTGTGTCTTGGTTTTCTGTTCCTTACACTTTGATTTGCATCTACCTGAATGGCGTGCGCCAACTGTTAGACGGGTTTCGATTGAAGATGTTCAAATTGTTATACTTCAATAGATTTATTACATTTAACATTCATAATTTGCGATTTATCATGCAGAGAGACAGCAAATCAAACGCACTCTCGATCGCTACGATGGCTCGAATAATTATTAATATCGATTGTCAGTGAGAAACAAATGTTTGTCAGCATTTCACAGTGTCACTAAGCTATGCAGCTAATCCTTGCGGATATTTGCGAGTAGGGAAATCAATCGTAATGCAATGATTTACCTACGGTTTCGAATAGTCGCCATATAGCGCTGAATATCATGGAACATAGGATATCACGCAACATGTACGACGCAAATTTCAATGAAATGACAAATTGCATGGATGGATCTTTGTAAAACAGAAAGATATTTCGTTAGGTTGTCCCAAAAGTTTCTTTCGTTTTATAAGGATTTGTCCTATTGGAACTGTTAGAAAATAGATGTGTGTACATCTGCATTGTACGAGCGAGGAATGAAAAAGAGGAAGGCAAAAGGGAAACGCCATGAGACGCAATGAATGTGCGATAAAACAAATTCATTCCCCTTTGAGATGTATAAGAGAATAGAGCGGTGTTTGTTAATACTTCAAGTTATTCTGTTTCACATAAATTTTGTATTTAATAAAACATTATACTGTTACTTTGACAAGAGCAAAATGGATGAGAATTCATAAAATAATATAAAATAAAAAGTGTCGCCCGCCTGTTATTTCCTCATAAAACGAAAGACATTTTTGCCACAACCTAATATCACACCAATTGTGCATTTCTCTACATACTGCGTTACACACGCACTTGGACATAATCAATGGCGCATCTAAAATGATACGAGTACGTAACCTTGAAAACTTTGCCATCGAGAAGCTGTGTTAGTCAAGTGACATTGTGACGCGGAATCGATGTCACTTGCGCAGAATCTGCGCGACAGCGCAAGGCTGTTAGCACCCACGCCGCGATTTCTAACGTAAATTAAATTGTTTATAACTTGAAAGATATGTCCTAGCCGATATTTTCGCATAGCAACTTTCTTATTTATTTATTACTTGACCGATTCTCCAAAGGTGTTCCACTTTATTAACAACATGCACACCAGTGAGGAAAGATTTTTCTAAAATATGCGTAAAAAAGGGGGTCATATATTTAAATTCGAGTTTTCTCGGGATAGTATAAGTTGTAAATTTAAGGTACAAACCAAAAATCGTAAGAGTGCCTTGGCGACGTCAAAACTAAATGAGTAAAGCAGTGGGAGAAGGGTGCGAGGGTTGAGGGTCAGCATTTTTGACCTGAGAAGACAGAAGTTGTGAGCCGAGTGTCAGAGTAAGACGTAGGAAGATATTGTAGTGAGTTGTTGCATTGGGTATTGCTTGTTAAGATAAAACTAAACTTCACTTCGAATAGAACATCTTCCTTATCCTTACTCTACGCTATTTAGATACTACATATGTTCGTATAGGATGTCGCGTAGTTTTAATTCCGTTACGTCACAGCTAAAATCATCAAAACGAATTCATCCATCCAGAATACCACTGCATAACTTTTTTAACGAACACGGGCCTGGAAACGCAGGTTTCATCAACAGAAATATGAATTTTACTTTCTACGTTACATTTTTGCGAAATACATCGTCGGATCTTTCGAACGTGATATCCACACGATGGCTGATGCATAGCACTTCCCGCGCTGTAACACAATTACTACGCGATAAATGTGCAAACTCGTGTTCGTTGATCCTACTATATTCGATTTCCTCTTATGGCAAAAGCTAAACGAACAATGTTCGCCACGAGAAACCAATCAGAGTTGCATATTTCTTCCGTTTCGAATGATTGACACTTGCATCATTGCTTGGAACATTTCATTTAATTCAGAGCGTTAAGGCGTTAGGGATAGACAGTTTTAGGTTAGGTTTTTGATGCGGAGATAACTTCTCTGCTATTTTTTACTTTTATACTTTTACATGCACTTTTACCATTTAGTTTCGTTTAGACTTGTTCGTAGCCAAGAGAACTAACTATGTAGCATTAACCGAGAATTCGGAGTTTCTTCGCTTCAATGGCAATTGACACGTCATAGACGCGCTTAGTCGCAGTTTCTATGCGAGCGACGGTAGCATCCTTCTCCTAACTCGAGTGACGTGTATCGAGTGATACTTATTAAGGGCGTCTTCTGGTCTAGAAATTTGAAAAAATCGTTTTTTTCATATTTCCAAAGCTTAAACCTTTAGAGTATGTCCTTGAAAGGATTTTTCACAATTTAAATTATTTTTGGAGATATAGCTGTTTTAGCGACGCGTAATCCAAATCGGCTCGGCTGGTGTAAATGGCAAAGAGCTGCACATGAAGATACATTACACGAATTCGATCACGAAAATCCTCCTCTGTGTGACGATGTATTGAAAATTATAAAGCCGATTTACGAGAGTTTATCGTCAGAGGTGTTACTGGCTCGATGTTTAGGTTCGGAAACCCAAAATAATAACGAATCTCTGAATTCATTGATTTGGACTCTTGCACCAAAACATATACATGCCGAAACACACATTATTGAAATTGCAACTTTTATAGCAGTTTGCATTTTTCATTCCCATTTTAAAAATGATGACTCTTATGGGAGTAACAATTGGTCCACAAGCTTATGCATTCGCCGTTAAACGTGACAATACCCGGATTGAGCGCTCAGAAAGACGAGCATCTGACGCTTCAAAGGAGGCCAGAACTGCTCGTTTGGAAGAAAAATGTGCGGGAAATGCTTTTTCTGAAGTAGAGAAAGGCCTAATGTATGGAGCAGGAATCGCAGATTGAAAAAGTATAAGTATAAAGTACCATTTTACTGCGCGTAACTTAACCTAAAACTTTAAACGCGTTTTTCTCGAAACTACTTTTTTCGAAATTCTTGTCATGATTTCTCAAGTTCTGCTGAACCGATTTACTTGAAATTTGGTGCGAGTCTTCTCTATACACTTCTTTATCGTACTAACTAGAATCATAAGAAACTTTCAATTTTTACTATTTTTAAAAAATTCGGAAAGGTAAAAAAAATGGATAAAAAGTTTCTTTTTCTTGAGATAGCCGCGATTTTGCGAAAAAATTGCTTTTTCAACTTTTTGTTAGTTAGTACGATAGCAGTATTCCTCTAGATTAATAATTCTTTCTGTTTTTTCTTTCGGATTACTAGTAGGGTTCCAATCGTGACAATCTTCGCGCGCCATTTTTTGACACCACCCATTTCATCAGCCTGTAACTTTTTGAATTTTTAATTTTTTCACTTTTTTTCATGTATTCCTTAAACATTAATAAATATCTCGTAAAAAATGGATAGTAAAAATATTATTTGATTTTTCTTATTGCGCCTAGAAAAATACCTAAAATTCATGCCTCTAGACTAGAAGACCCCCTTAAGAAGTTAACTGATTCTTCTTGCTCAGGGCTCAACCACCTAGCAGAAATGGGATTTGGTGCACCTTATTCTTGTGTTATTTAATCTTTCAAGTTATTAAGTCATTTAAGTGCGTCAAGTTATTTAAACTTTGGAGCAAAACACTTCGCAAATAATTAGCCAACTCGTACTCCCGAAATCGACTCATATTACAATCTGCTTAAAGTCGCGAACCTTCGAAGATTCTTCACTCAACGCAAGAATATAATTTCTCGTGTCGACGTTTTCCTTGAGCAAGTCTAAATTTCTATGTCTAGGGTCACTTCAGGGTCATATTCTATTGACACTTTATAGCAATTCTGGCTATTTTCAATAAACTTATCCCACACGGTTGATATTAGTGCAAATTTGTCATTTTTCAAACGTTGACTTCTACCATCTTTTTTCTCAAATCGAATAAATTTCAATATTTCAACAAACTCATTCCGACTCATTGTACTGGAAAAGAAACTTGGTCCTCATTTTGTATTCCACAAATATGAAAGTTTCAAATTTTTCGGCTCGTATGCTCCCCGTGCGAACAATATTTCAAGGAATGCTTTCAATTTTTTTTCTGTAAGGGACCATTTTTTACCCAAAACTCCAGAGGCTTCTGATTCGGTGCAAGATATTATACGTTGCAACATACGGCTGTCAATTGGTAAGGAAAATGCGCTAATTATTTATCTTTCATGATACTTGTTTTTGCATATCCTGTGAGGCCAGATGTGTCCTTGAATATATTGTGCAAGGGGGTAATCTTCCAGAAGCTGTCCCTTCTTCAATTCTTCCCCACATGGTTCCGTTTTCGGCAATTTCATTTGGACTAGCTTGTACACTTTCAGTTTCACTTTCACGACTTCTTTTGCCTACATTCAAAATGTTCTCTAACTCATTTTCTTCGTTACTAATGTCACTATTACTGTTATCACTACAAATTTCAATTTCTTCTTCCCCTGGTTCACTTTCTTCACACTCGGAGAATTCACTACCCTCGTATCAGAGCATTCCATTGATATCCTTTACAGTTTTTGCAACAAATCGGATGCTTCCAATTGTTTACATCTTCAAGGCTTGTAAAATATTGCTTTATAAAACGAGAAATCAGGTCTTATTCAATTTGGCTGGTATAAGTAGCCATGATACAAAATTACTTTCATTCTAAACGAATAAAACAAAATTAAAGTTTATTATATTACTCCTTTAGCTATCCCTGCAAAAGTCATTACATCATTGTGGAAGAAAATATAACATGAAGTAGGAATTTTAAAATAAAATTGTCAAACCAGTCATTTTGACTGGCGTGGTAGTTCCAGTGATAAATTTGTGAGTCTTATTAAGGGGGTGTCCTGATTTAGAATGTTCTAAAACAGCGTCTTTTTATGATTTTTTTAAAAGGGAAAGAAAGAAATGAAGTTATTGAATTTTGAGCTATGGTTTTATATATATTTAAGGAATACAAAAGAATTTTTTTAAAGTAAAAGAAAATTATAAGAGATTTCTAAGCCTATTTCGTGGGCTGCAGTTTTCAATCGGTGTGCAAGATCCACCTCGTAATTCTTGACTGAAACAAAAAACTAAAAGAGGATTAAATTATTATATATTTTTCTTCTGGATGAACTACAAAAGAAAGGCAGAAAATATTGAAAAATTAAAAATTTTGCCGGGTTTAAAGAAAAAATGTGTTTCATAAAAAGAAGAAACATACTTTAAGGTGCTATAGCAATTATTTAAATAAACTTTTTGCCGAAAGTTTTTAGTTCATCCAGAAGAAAAATATATAATAATTTAATCCGTTTTTGGTTTTTCGTTTCAGTCAAGAATTACAAGATGGATCTTGCACGCCGATTAAAAACTGCAGCCCATGAAATAGGCTTAGAAATCTGTTATAATTTTCTTTTTTACTTAAAAAAAAAGTTTTTGTGTTCGTTAAATATATATAAAACCATAGCTCAAAATTCAATAACTTCATTTCTTTCTTCCCTTCTAAAAAAAATCACAAAAAGACGCTGTTTTAGAACATTCTAATTCAGAACATCCCCTTAAACCGTGATATTAGCTTTAACATGAAAAATTGATAAGCAAGATTTTTAAATGTCCTACATATATATGTTGAATTATTTAATTATAGTATTTAGCAAACAAAACATCAAGAAATTATCAAACAGCATACCTTGTATGAATGTAAATTATTGACGACGCAAGTGAAGAAGACGTCACGGCCCTGGATCACTGTGTGATTCTCCAAAGGAGCTAAAAATTCTGGCAATGGCTCTGGAGTTATCTGACCTGAAAAAGAAATTGATTAGCTTTAAATAATAACATTTATACATGTAGCCAAATTAATGTAATGATTTAACAATGTAAGTTATTAATAGCTTTCATTTTAGCATCAGAATCGTTTGCAATTTTATATTATAATATACAGGATACGTATAACCCTACTTGTAATAATAATTGGTCACCTTTCCTTATTCCTAGTAGTAGCGGACATAATTTTGATGTTCTACGAGCGAGAAACTGCCAATCCGTTCGTAGATTACAATATGCACCGTTTATTTTGAAAGTGGTGCAAGGCCATTTTGGTAAAAAGATGAAATATCACACAATTTGTGATTAATTTAGTGTAAACTTTTTATCTATAACTAGTTAATATTTAATATCTAAAAAAATGTCAATGCTTTGTTCAATGTAAAAGCGATTGATTATGAAAGTGGTGTAAGTCCAATTTCCATAGATATAGGCGTGTTCGCTTGAAAAATGCTGAATTAGCAAACAAAGCATTACAAGAAGATAAAATTTTGGCATCAAAAAATCCCGATAGATACTTTGCCTTTTCTTTTGATTTACAAAAAGTCTTAGCCTATCCAAAACGATCTGTTTCGATCGTTTGTTATAAGCGAAATATGTATTGTAATAATTATTTGAACGAGGGATTTCATAACTTCCACGACAATAAAATTAACAGGTATGTGTGGGACGAATCTACTGCTTCCTGGGGATCGCAGGAAATAGCTTCTTGCTGTTTGAGACATTTACAAAATGTAACAACTCAAAGTCACGTTATTACGTTCATGGTAATGTTGGTCAGTCTTTGGAAAATAACATCGATGTAATTGATCATAAATTTTTACTCTCCGGACATTCGTATTTTCCAAACTATGCAGATTTTGGTATTATAGAAGTGGCATTACGAAACAAGAATTTCTTGTATACAGCACAGGATTATTATGATGTGATAAAACAATGTAGAGAAAATAAAAAATTATTTTACACGAAATGAAACGAGAAATATAAGGATATCGAGCAGTTACTAACTTGCATACTTTCAGTGCATCATGAATATTTCAAAACACTGCCACATGATAAGGAGGATAAATAAATAATATCAATATCTTATGTCAAGTTTAACAATATATAAAAATAATAAAAAACGTTCAAAATAAAACGTGCTACTCCTATTTTATTTCTTGTTATTATTTGTAAACAAAATTGGATTATTTCATTTTTCATCATTGAAATGATTTTTACAATTGACTAATTATGAAAGTGGTGCAGGTCTATTTACAGCCCGTAAATATAGATTATTTTAGTTAAATTGGCCTAAAAGAAATTTACATAATCAAATTACGTATTGATAAATTGGTAGAAAGATTGCCAGACTTGACATAATTAATTTATATTTTTGCACTACTTTCAAAATAAATGGTCCATACGTTGTATTATCGTTCGGAACAGGTATTGCCTATTTAATAATTTATTATTAAATATGAATATTGAATTAATCTAATAGTTAAACATTTTATGTACGGAATATTCGCAAATTATATACGATGACCTTGACAGATGATTCTGTGTCTTTCCAATCTTTTCAATCAAAATCTCAAGAATCTCAAAGAAACCGCACATTACAAATGAACCGTTTTCATGGATACGATGTTAAAGTTCCATTGGTTCTTACATTCATATTATTTACGATATGTTTACATTCCACGGTCAGACAGGAAGTAAATAGTGCGATATTAACGAGAAAACAAGAAATTATTTCTTAATACGTGAGATAGCCCATTCTAAATATTGCAGCAATGAAACGCTGAACTTGATGATTTCAAACCGTCGCAAAATTTTTTGTCACATATAATGTGAACGTAAAAGATTCCAAACGAAAATTGAATGGCGTCAAAGGGTACGGTGTGTTTGTCGCTAGTTTTGCAGGTGGAAATGTTATATTTGCAAGTTAGGCTCTCGTGACGAGTAGAATACGACGCATGCAAAGATATTTAACCTTGAAATTCAAAGTTTTAGCAAATTTTAGTCGTACGTAGTCGTCTCATAATATCGTATCTTTAATCGAAATAATTTCTACGCGATTTTATCCATTCTTTTCAGTAATTAATTAATTTCATTATTTCAAGTTTATAAAAATCACTGGTTCTAAAGTATAAAAATTCCTCGAACAATGCTTTTATAGAAATAATCTAAATGTCTGAAGAAGAAGAAACAAACATTCAGAAATAGACGGTCGAGCTAATAGAGAGGACAGGTAAAGTTTCATATTTTAAATTTTGAAGGTTTTTTGCGATTATTTTCAATTTTATGTCACCGTACAATAGGATTTGTTTCCATTTGTTTACCAACACAAATGTCTTTTTTTTTATTAATTCCACATGAATTTCATTTACCTTGTTACAATATATTTCTCGCAAATGTTCATCAAAGTCTTCACTTTTTTCACGTGTTTCACATATCTCCTTGTATCATTCTCTTAAATATTTTTAATCGTATAAAATCTACGTATTATTATTAAAAATTGCGAGTTATCTGGGAAATAATGAAACAACCATTAAGATATCGTATTTCGGAAATGCATACATTCCGCAACTTATACGAAATCCATTTCTGATTTTCTGGTTTGAATCGAGTGTCGAATAGTGGCAGAGTGTTCACTAGCGCAAATCGGTTAAAAAATTATGGCTGATAGCATTTCCTGACCTTTACCTGCGTTTATTCTTTAATGGAAGATGAATTTCAACAATTGCGTAACGCAAACTAAAATGTTTATTAACGTCTTTGCGGTCCTTTCCTTAAAGTTTAACCACCTTTTATTTTTTATACGCGGAGAAATCCACATGGACACCCTCCCGCTCTTCTGGGAAGCGGCGGGCTAGTGTCGGACTTAGACCCCACAATCGCCTACCTGACGCTCAACGGAGGTGCCCCGGGACCTCTTTCGAATTGCATCCTCTCCCATTCTGAGGGACCAATTCCTCAGGTCTAGTTTGGGTACGCTATCCCCTGGGCCGTCGTGCAAGTCCGAGGAGATCCCGGAACCTCCTGGGCGTGACGACCCCTATGACGTTCCCCTATGCGGAACCCTACAAGGGTGAGAAGTTCTCACCCATTCACGCTCTGTCCGCTCCTTTGCGAGCATTACCTTTATTCGCAATATGAGCGGAGTGCGAGGAACTCTTGTTGTCCCTTCAGCATCGCTTTCACAATTGACGAGAGGTCTAAACTCTCGCCAATCGCCAGTCGCAGGATACAAAACTCCAGCGTGTGCTGGACCGAGTCCTCACTGTTACTACTTTGCACACATTATATAGATAGATAGATGGGTTGTATAGATTTTGCCGCTCACATAGATAGTGCCCAGAGAGACGGTTAGAAACACGGCCTATGGTAAACCTCGGGGCGTAACACTCACCCTCTCCGCAGTGGTGACAGGTGTTTGTCACCTGTCTTTCAATTTTCTGCTGGTATTCCCAGAATACTGCATGCCCGGCAAGAGTTTATTGACCTACACGAATATTAATTATACAAGGTTGAGCAGGTCATCTGAAATAAGCCCGAATGATTCACTTGCTTTTGATGATGGCAATAAATGCGAGGAAGCACGTCAACGGGAGTCGTAAATTCCCGTTACCATTATACAATTGTAGTATCGTGGACAAAAGGCCTAAGAGATATCGGGTGAACCATAAACAGTGTCGCGAGAGAGCCGAGTGAGGCCCATCAATGTGTGGTCGGTCCTTCAATTGAATAGTTTCGTACAAAAGGCCTACGTGACCCTGGTCACGGGAAAATGCGGAACACGTGCGTGGTGAGCCTAAGAAGAGACAAAGGGATGCAAAGGGAGAAAGACGAACCAAGAGTCAGTGTCAGTTAGGAAGCCGGAGTGTTAGTTGAAAAGTCAGAGAGTGCGAGATGCGTTGTCGAGAGAGTGTTGCTAGTGTAACGTAAAATTGACACTTGGGTTGTAAAAGAAAAGAAGGCTGAGTCGTAAGCCAACTATTAACTTTCTTTTATCGAGTTTCATTAGCAATTACAAGAAGTAGGATGACACTGAACCGGAGAAAGGGCTGCACAAGAACAAGAACTAGAACTGCCCGAGCTGCTGAAGTCTCGGCTTATATGCGTTTTGGTTTGAGGATGTTGAGGAGCTCGGTGTATGATGTGGAAAAGTGTCCGAAGGTCGGGGGTCGATGTCTCATCTATGATGTAGACTGAGATGTGTCATAGCCTCTGTGTGGGCTACGATGATAAGGTGGTGATGTGTCGAAAGGAGTCCGAAGCTCGGAGGTCGATGTCTTATCTCTGATAGGGATTAGGGTGCGTCACAGCCTTGGTGTAGGTTGAGATGTCACACTAGTGTTGTCGAGAGAGTGCAGTCCGCGCCAGAGAGAGCCTTGGATCCCGTGGTAACGAGAGTTGCAAATTAACTTTGGGTTGTCCAAATTAGAATACGTTATTGTATTTAGTTGACGTTAAACAACCATCGTTTCCTGTCTAATCAACATTTGTACAATTCATTCGTCGTAAATAAATCAATAAATAGTTCTGGATACTACAAATAATAGTTTTACCATGCTACACAATCTACGCCATGGAATGATCGATCCCCTATATCGTTTAGGATAATAGAGAGGGTTGAATGGATTGTAACACTGAGTTAACAGATTACAATTTACACTTTGTTCCAACAACTTGTAAACACAGACAGTTACGCTCGGTGCGTGTAGATGGAAGTTAAACAGATATAAAGTAGATATAGACAGTGAAGAGATGTTGAGTGATGACAAGGCAAAGACAAGTCAGTTTCTCTCACGACGATGCCGCGGAGGGAAACTGTTGCTGGGTGTTGCTCGTCCCACATCACCATCATCGCCATGGTCGCCATCACATATAATTTGCTTGGTTCCAAGGAAAACAATCAGATATCTTTACCCTTTTAATACCTTTTTAATAATTAATAGAACAAAATTAGTATGACATACACTTTGTAGGAAAAGTAAATATTTACCGAAAAACTTAAAATCGATTTTCTAACAGTTTCTACAAAATGTCAACTTAATATTTTATATTGTTCCACGAGTATAGTCACAATGGTTGCTTCGAAATAAATAATAGATGCGATGGTTGTGCTTCTTTTCTAGTTTTTTTTAGAGTTTTGTTAGAGAATTCTTTTAATCTTTTTCTTTCAGCGCTTGAAACACGTTACGGTCGCAAAAACCGAGGACAATATCCCAATATTTTAATTCTTTCGTTAGCTATTTTTTAAGGCCTGAAGGAATGAGATATTCCTGAAACCGATTTGATAAGCAGAAAGTCCACTTTCCCAATGACCATCTGGTAAATATGAAATATGAATAAATCTGCAGTTACGTGAAATTCGAAGATTGTACAAAACGGGTTCGTGTTCTTTTTAAACACGTTGGTGCACAGCCTGTTCGCTTCCCCAGTACCATTTCTAGCTTTCAAAAGCAACTTGTCAAATATTACGATTATGTTACTGGGTAATTCCGAGTTATACAAAGAAGGCGAAGGCATTGGCAAATAAATTAAATAAATTTATCGTAAATTTTTCTTTTCAAATAAACTCTCCATCGCTACATTGCCACGTTTTAGCCATTTTGAAGCAAAAGGCTAGAACAATTTTGGAAGAATGGAATCATTCCGACAGTCGACGAGAAACTTTCAGAGAACTGGAAATATTACGTTAGAGTGTTACTTGGGTGTACTGTGCGTGCAGTGCGCGTAGTGAGCGCTGTATACAGCGTAACAGTACTATGCGTCGTTTATTACTTATATCGCCATATTTGTTACAAAATGTCGTATACATTTGGAGGAGTTTTGGACATGAACTTTGTTACGTGACTACGGTACGGCGAGCGAAAATAGCACAAAAGCGTAACGTTTGTACGGCGAAAAATCCTAATAGGAATGTATCCAGCGCAAAAATATTTTGCAAAATAGACCAACGATCGCGGGATACAGGTACGTTAAAACCTGCGGAATCTGGCGGTCGAATTCAGCACGACGATCCGGAATACTGCACCGCATTTAGAAAAGTTCGAGAAGAAAAAATGTTTGCCAATGAATGAGTCGAAAAATCCAAGGCAATTTCAATTTCTCCGCGAGAATATCATTTAATAAACTTAATGCGGAATAACCTCGTTTCTCCTTTGAGCGCGTTTCATTTCCTCTGCTTTTCCGAAGAACTGTTCACTGTGTAGAATGGCCAATCGTAATATTTCGGTTTGCATCAACAATATTTTCTTTAAGCAATTAGGCTCCCTTCGAAGATCCAATATTAGCATTTATATTTTTATTTGTCTTTCAATTTGACTTGCTAGCACTTGCAACCACTGATTTCACGCATCTTCTGTTCGAAATGGTAAAACTAACCCTTTGCGCTTGAGAGACGACTCTCAGTTGCCACGACGTTCCGTGCAGCAACTCGAGTGGAGAATGACAGGCGACAACTCCTGTTTATGCTAGATTTCGACATCTGCGATTGATTAGAGCGCAGTATTGGTCCGTAAATAGGTTCCTCAGCTCCTTATGTTCTTTGTTATGTGGCGCCACTCGCCACGGAACTTTTCAACGACTTCGCGATACAAAACGCTATGCCGTTGTGACATCAACCACTTCTCGATCCGCATCAGAGACAAGGCCACGCACACCGGATAGACGGCAACCAGATTTTACGGTTGCTCAATAGCCTCAAGGACCTATCATAAATCTTGGAATTTTCACACCTAAGGTCCTTCAGACCAAAAACAATCATCTTCCATCTCGAGCGTTATTTATATTGTTGTCTACTACGGGATGATGAGGAAAAGTTGGTTTTCTCACGTTAGCGACTCTCTCGGGGGCGGCTAAGACCCTTGCTAGTCCACCAACCTTCTTAATTAATCTGTTACGATAGTTCGCGGAGAGACGCGTTCAAAGATATCGCGTCAACGAGAGTCGTAAATTCTCGTTACGATTAAATAACCGACGCCACGAACTGATCGATCCCCTATTTCTTGTATGATAATAGAGGTGGTTAATTGATGGTAGACTGGATTCACACGTATAAATGTGGTTTATTCAAACAACTCAACTACTAAAATTATACAGTCTGAGGCAGAATAAGCGAGGTAAGAGTACAAGACGACTCTTCGAACACCGGTGTTAGACTGACTTTCCACGAAGATGATACTAAGGAGGAAACCTAGCGATGGGTGTGTCCAAGGAAACGAAAAAAGCCGATTTGTTAAAGGCAAGTTTTCGTTGGTAGGAAGGGAATAGGTTTTATTGGTGAAAATAAAGAACCATTTCCGGTGTCAACACGTGTTGGACAGACGGCAAATGCAGGTAGAATTGGCAAGTGATTGTTTTTGGTCTGAAGGATCTTAGGGGTGTATAGGCCAAGGTTTATGATAGATCCTTGAGGCTATTGAGAGAGCGTACATCTGGTTGCTATTTCTCCGGCGGTGAGTGACCTGGTCCATGTAAAAAGTCGCCCGACGTAACATAATCAATCAGAAACAATGTTTATTACCCTCACTTTCCTAGCAAAAGTATCCTTAACAAATCAGCTCATCTCGTGTCCTTAGACACACCCATCACTAACTAGCTTTCCTGCGCCACAGCATCATCACTGAACATCGCTTATTCTCTATCTTTAGAACAGTCAACATCTTTAAAAAATTTCTGCCCTTAGATCAATCGCGTTTATCAGTGTAATTACCTTTCATATACGCGTTATTGAAGTAAACTGTGATTTTGTAAGCGTCAATTCAGTGTATATTGAATTGTGATTGTTAGGTTCATAATAAAGTGTGATGAGAATAAAGTTAGTAGTTGCGTTACGGCTCAACCTTCTTGTCCTTTAAAACCCACGTCTCCAGTTTACGTGACACCGTCAAAGCGCAACACCGACGTGTCCAATTTACTGTCACGTAAAATAATAAAAAAGACAAGAGAAATCGAAGACGAAAAATAAAAGATCAAAATAAGGAAATAAAAAGGGAGAATTTATTTCTTAACACTTGGTTTACACCAACTACACTTTACTTCTGAACTCCAGGCGCGACTTTTCAAGACTGAAGTTCTTACAATTTGACTTTCGCACTGATCTGTTTCTTTTCTTTGTCATCCCTCAATATCCCCACTATCCACGCGTTTGTTAGGCGTTCTGGAATTTTCGACGAAAGGACCGTTGGGATATTGAGGGTTCATTAGGCACCTCGCTTCGCCGACATACATTGTCGCCGAGTGCCCCACATCTTTATTTCTGTCACGGGCCTGTAACCCCAAATTCTTTTACCCTGACGTCACCTTAGGCGACCATCTCTGAATATTCTCCGGACATTTGATGCCTCTGCTCTAAGTGTCCTCCGGACGGTTGACACTTCTAGATATCCTCCTGTCAGTTAACATCACGCCACACTGATGGCGAACTTCCAAGAACAACATCCCCTGCATCATTTTCACTGTTCTCGCTTAGTACTTAAACTCCGAATAAAGACGGCCGAGCCAGTCTGAACTATAAGCCGATACTGGAACATTGTAATATTGGTACTCGAGAGAAAATGAAGCGACTCTTGAGAAATAAAGTTTTTATATATATATTGTTACGTCTGGCGACTTTCTACCTGGACCAGGTCACTCACCGCGGGAGAAACAGCAACCAGATGCACGGTCTCTCAATAGCCTCAAGGATCTATCATAAATCTTGGCCTATACACCCCTAAGGTCCTTCGGACCAAAAACAATCACTTTCCAATTCCAACTCTATTTGCCTTCTGTCTAACACGTATTGACACCGGAAAGCTGGTTTTTTATTTCAGGAACGATGCTTCCCATCAGCAACTTTCCTTGGAAAGCGGTTAGCACCCTCCCTCACCCACCAACCTGGCGATAACCAATTAACAACGAAATCTATTCCCTTACTCTACCAACGAAAACTTGCCCTTAACAAATCAGCTTTTTTCGTTTCCTTAGACACTCCCATCGCTAGTTTTCCTCCTTAGCGTCATCTTCGCGGAAAAGCAGTCTAACACCGTTGTTCGAAGAGTCGTCTTGTACTCTTACCTCGCTTATTCTGCCTTGTCGAGACTGTAGTTGAGTTGTTTGAATAAACCATATTTATACGTGTGAATCCAGTCTACCATCGATTAAACCACCTCTATTATCGTAGAAGAAATAGGGGATCGATCAGTTCGTGGCGTCGGTTATTTAATCGTAACGAGAATTTACGACTCTCGTTGACGCGATATCTTCGAAACATATATCATCACGAGAGTTATTTTTTACGTGACAGGCTCATCGGTTCCGAAGCGCGGCCCGGTCTCTGATGTAGATTGAGATGTGGTTGATGTTACAGTATCATCGATATCCCTACGCTTCTTCCGCCGAATTCTCGGAAGAACAAATTCTTACATCTAATGAACTCGTGCTAGTGGGGATATCGATGGACAACCAAGGGAAGATCTGTTTGATCTGGAACAAAAAGATTCAGTCTGTCTCGAGCCGTGAAGTAAGTAAAGAACTCAGTGTCATTGCGAAGCAAACGCGTCGATTGATAACTCTCGGTGTTAAGTGTTAATTGTTAATTGTTCCCGTTATTTGTTAACTCCAACTGTTAAATTGTTTTTGTTAAACATCGAGAGTAATTTCTTGGTGCACCATCACCAACCACCACCTCAGTTGGCAAGCGTAAAGTGTTAGAATTTAAAATAGAGATCAAATATTTAATCCCAAAAAGCCTCCGAAACTATGACTTTGACAACGTCTCCGACATTAATTCTGATTCGACGATCATGGCAAAAGTATTATAGTTTAGAAGCCCTAGAGAAATGGTTTTGGGAAGTGAAATTAGCTCAAATGAAGCTTGGTTTTGAACTGTTGAGAAACGAGATCAATTACAAAATCATATTTTCAAAGATGTAAGTACAGATAAATTATCAGAATATAATGTTTTGGTAAGTCAATTTGTGTATAAAATCATTTTACGCTACCAGTAAGATACGCGTCACATATGCGCTAAATCGTCTCGAGTTGCTACCTCGCCCGACTGAAAAGGTCCTCGAGCGCAAAGGACTAAGAAGATAAAACTTTTGCCTTTCAGGAGGAATTGAGTTAACTTGAGGTTGTTTACCCATTCTGATTCTCCATTGATGCTCTCTCGTACAACTACTACTACTCTCTCTCTCTCTCTCTCTCTCACACACACACATACTCATCCATCACCCATCGCACGTTTTTCTCATTCGCCCGGCATTTGCGCCCATTTACGAAACCGTTATCGAAAAGAACAAAGACGTGAGGGTTTTCGTAGATTTTTAAGTCGAGCTTTAGTGCTGCAGGAAATATGGATACACTGTACACAAAGACGCGGAAACGCGGAAACCATAATCTGCGCCGGTTGACGACAACGTAGCCATCCGAGAAAGGAAAGTCTGGTCCGGCAATAAACGGAGCAGAGAAGAATTTCACGATATTTTCTGGGAAGCTGGCTTGGCCATGCGACGCATCAATTGCATAATTATAATTTCAATTTTCTCACGGCATTCGGTTTTCGTTTCTCCCAAAAATCGTAATAATATTGTAGTATCGTGGACGAGGGGTCCGGGGGGTGTAGCGCAGATTGTAAACAAGCGGTTGCTGAGAATGCGCGTAATGAGGCCAAGACAAAAGAGAAGAAGTTGTTAGGGGACGATAAACGAATTGACAGTAGAATCAGTTGAGAAGCCAAAGACTGCGGATCGCGTTGTCCGTATAGTGTTGTTAGCGTTGTTGAAAGAGAGTCGAGTTTGTTTCTTAATTATGATACGTTGTTGCGATTAGTTTATGTTAAATAACAATTGTTTTCCTGTCTAATTACCATCTGTTTAATCCTTTTATCGTTAATAAACTAATTATAATAATTCACGATAATACAATACATTTATTACCCCTGTCCATAACGTTTTTAATAACCGAACGTTTCATTAACCTTTTGCCTTACGATTTATGTTGTAATAGCGCGTGCCATAAGCAACAACATGGTCGAGTCATTTCACAGTTTGCCTGAGCGCTCCAAGTTGTGCAAATCGCACGTGTCTTTTGATACGTAAGTGCACATATAAATATGCATATATAAGTGTAGTATCGGAAAAGGAGGATATAGGCTTACTCTATATATTTAGATTAGAGTCTAAGGAATAAACTAAGAGTCTTAAAAGTGCCGAGAGAGTATGCTTTGATGACGTAAAAACTAAATGAGCCAAGGACTGGGAGAAGAGTGCGAGGGTTGAGGATCGGCATTTTTTGACTTGAGAAGCAGAAGCTGTGAGCCGAGTGTTAGTATACGACGTACGGAGATATTGTAGTCAGTTTTTGTATGGGGTATCGCTTGTTAAAATAGAATTAAACTTCGTTTAAATACAACATCCTTCCTTGTCCTTACTCTAGAAGGACCACACATCCAAAGATCCTACATAAGTGCAATGTGCATCCAATTTTATTTTGCAACATGTTTCATGAATAATTACTACCAATTGACCATTGAACAAGAAATGTTTATTACCTTGAAGTGAATAATAAATCAACAACATCGACGTACGTCTCTCGCACGTGTTGTTTATGTTTGGCCCGGTCAACGTACCACGTCTCTCACACGATACAGTAGGTTAAAGGGTAACGCGATTACGTCCGAAGGGTCATTAAACCACGCGTGATGGTTTGATCGGTCGAGAACCTGGCCGCTCGAAAACCTCACATTCAGATATCGGTCTGCGTGTGCTTCGGGCGCATGGAGGGACATGAGTGATATTTAAAAAGCATGCTAATCGAATTTTCTTGCTTTTGGTGAAAATCAATCACTAAACACATTTTTGGAATTGAGGCGTCTTGCTAGAGTCTCGGTCGAGTGGAACAAGACTACAATTGTTTGAGTTTTCAAACAGTACGCGTTTCTTATTATTATCTTGTTTCTTGTTGGTCGGAAGAACGCGGAATCGTTCCGACAGTCTTACAGTTTGGACAATCAGAATTTTTTCGAGCGTATTCATTTTTTATCCAAAGATAAAGAACGAACCGATCGGTCTTTTGCCGGTTTTTCGTCGTTGCGTCAAAGACCTGGCGATGTACTCCAGCCAAATTAGCCTCGGAAAAGGCCAACTTCGATAGTCAATTTTCTATAAGTATAGAAATCAGGTTCAGGAACAAATCCTACATATTTGGAACTTGAGATTTCTTGTACCGACTTTGTAAACAATCTGCAAAAGTGTCGACATTCGCACGAAATCGAACTACTTTCAATTGTCAATAATTCGTGTACAATTGAGAATGCGAAGTTGAAAGTTTGCGAAAATGTAGCTTTTGTTTTTCTGAAAAGGTATGCAAAATTTCATCTCCAAATGTTTATTAGCTTTTTGCAAAGAGTTATTTTCGCTCACAAAAGTCTACAAGAATCAGATACCTGTTATATTTTTAGGTTTATTCTTGTTCTTATTCCTAGGGACAGATCAGACATGTACCAGTTTGTGATTTAGCTTTAAAAACCTAGAATTTCTGTTGTATAGAAACAATCGAAGAAGAACACTGTGTGCGGCAAGTTAAACAAATAAGAATAAAAATTACACTCTTTGTTAGTTATACTATAACCACTATAATTTAGTTGTGTTTTACATTTGTTATATATATTCTTCATACTATTTTCTATACGCAGTTATCTCGCCATTATAGTTCCTCTTCCTTCGAAAAATAATCCGCTAGTTCCTGTCTCGTGTCTAGCAATCTACTTCTTGTTTGTCGTATAATTCTTCTGAAGGGAAACAGTGAACCTATTTCATTATTTGCTGTTCTCCAATTCCAGGCGTCACAGTACCTGCTTCTTCAGAATCAAACGTTTCCTGTGACAAGTACAGTGCGGTTGAATTAGGTCTTCGTCGCAAGAAATTGTGTAACAGAATAACTGTTGGCACAATACGAGATGCTTCTTCTTTAACAATAGCACAGGTTTCCTCAGCACGCGGAAGATTGACGAGGCTACGCCGAATACATTTTCAACTACCCTGCGGGCTCTACGAAGTCTGTAGTTAAAAATTCTTTGTATTGTTCCCTTGGTATGGCAACTAGGATAAACTTTCGTAAGATTTTCGGACATGGCAGAGACTTCACCTCCAAGAAGAAAAATGGCAGTTTTTTTTCTCTTCCACTTAAACCAGTAAACGAGGCACATTCGAGCAGTTTTCTTGTCTCAGTGTACGCAACTCGATACTTACAAGTACCCCACAATTTGGATAACAAAAATTCTTCCTTGATAGCCCACGAGCACAAACATGAAGTTATAATTAGCGTCAACTATAGGAGAAAGCACAATGCCGAAGAAACGTCTGTAGTTTATGTACTCGCTGCCATCTTTTATGGGACACTGTAGAATCACGTGCTTGCCATCGGAATCTCTGATACAATGTGGAAAGTTATACTCAGTGTCAAAATCTCCAGCTACTTTTAGCCATTCTTCTTGTGCTTTCAGAATCTGCAACAAAACGTACGCTAAATTTTTATATTTTTAGTTTAATTTCTTGTTTTACGATAAAAAGACAGTAATGATATCGTTGTTTAGACGCAGGTAAATGAAACAACGCTAAATGAGGATATGGAAAGCCGGAAGCTACAGCACAAAATATGGAAATAAAATCCCCACCAGCATCAAGAGAAGAAAAGCGACAGACGATTAGCGCCTCGATAAAGCTTTCGAGATGTTGTCAAACTCCACGTTACTGCAAGATGAGAATTTCCATTTGGACATTTTGATAAATATATTTCATTAATATATTTTTGTTAAGATATAGAGAGGATTCGGAAATTACAAACAGTTTACTTCATTTCACACACAACAACAGTTCTATATATACATTACACTCTGAAGGCCACTCTGAAGGCCTCGATTCTTCTGGATTCTTCTAACAGCTTCCAATCGCCTCTTTTGTCTCAACTGAGACCTGGACGCCCTCTGACGCTCACGCACACATTCACATGTACAGTGTAAATGTATCACCTACCTAACAATTTTCAATAGCAAATAGAGGCTATTACAGAAATATTAATTATACATTTCACCCTAGTCTGGCTTATCATCCGTGGAATCTTTCTCCTAAACCTTTCACCTTTCAAAGCCACATTTCTCTCATTCAACAAATACAATCTTCAACAAAGGTGAAATGAACAAATCTTTGAAGATTATAATCAACATTTGCCTTAAATGTTTCTTTCAGAATATGTGCATGTATATGCAGCTCCTATTTGCTAGAAAAGAAATATAAAGGGATATATTAAAAAAGTAGAATAAAATATACTTACCTGAATATGGTCTTTCAATACTTTCACAGTGGCATCACACACTTCCGGCACAATTTTGCATATTAATCGTTTAGAAGTTTTAGAAAGATACTGGAGGCTACTGTACGAGCTGCCGGTGGCTAAAAAAGTAACGTTGTTGCCGACCTAACTATTTTGTTGCCAAATTTGGCTGCCATTTTTTCTTATTACTTTTATAATAATTCAATAGTTTTATTATTTCCTCTGGAATATCTTTTCAAATACCTGCGACGATCCTTCGCAAGTAGTCAAATAAGCGGCACCCGAATGTGGATTTCTGGCGGCACTCGCCACGAAACTTTCCAATGGCTTCGCGATACAAAGCGCTATGCCGTTGTCGCGTCGATTCGAGATTATTTCACGTTCCGCACGTAAGGTGACAGATTCGTACTTCAATTATGATAGTTGTTGCAAAATGTATTATATAAATTGACAGAGTAAAGACACAGAATGTTATAACAGAACAGAATAGAATGTCGAGTACTGACTTGGGAGGGTTTTTATATCAAAGCTTTGCTTCCTGTGGAGGAGTTATCGCTGGATACCGGTTACATAGATATGCTGTTGCTGCTTAGTTATCGTTTTGATGGCTGTGGTATGCAAAATATGATTATCCTACCGCTGCATTCCGAGACCACCGTGACACAGTCAAAGTGCAACGCCGATATGCCCAATGTACCATCGATATCCCTACGTTTCTTTCGCCGAATCTAATAAACGCGTGTTTGTGGGGATATCGAGGAGCAACAAAGGGAAGAAGCTATTTGATTTCGAACAAAAGATTCATTCTGGTTAGATCCGCGAAACGCGAAAGGTCTAACGCCATAACGAAGCGAACACACGTTAACTGCGATTGTTAACCCTTGATCGTTAACCGTTACTCGTTACCCGTTAATCGTTAAGTGTTAATCGACATTGTTGATTGTTAATTGTTGACTTTATTCGCTATTCGTTAAATAAAGCTTTTCTTGTTGAATATTAAAAGTATTTCCTTGTGTGCACTCCCATCGACAGTCACCTCGGGTTTCATGGCCCCACCGGAAACTTTGCTGACACCCGAATACGGGTTTCATGGCAGTCGACGTGTTAACCGTAACAAAAATTCGAAATCATTAGAATGTGTTCTTGTAAAGTGTTTTTTATAACTCATGCATATGTTGAAACGACCAATCAGCCCATAAGCTAAATCCATTGTATATTCCTCTACTTTTATATATTTGTGACATCCACCAACGAGGTGATTTCCTTTTTTTGGTCTTTGGAATAGGATGTATAAAAATATAGGAGGCCGCTACCAACGCAAGAGGTGAACTCATTGTAGTCGCGGGATGAATTGAGACCCTGTTCCTCGTGATGGGTCGCATCCTCAGTTTCTATAGGGAACGTGGATACGCATGCAAATGGTGTTGCAGTACGAGAGATCGTTCACACGAACTTTTATTCTTCCGCATCAAAGTGTAACTTGTTGCAATCGAGTTTCCTTAACCGTTTGAGTCCCAGGGGTCATTGAAAAAACAGGGTCGAAAAATCCCGTACACCGCCATGGCGCTTGTCTCAATCGATTGCGAAGGGAATCAAGCAACGCAATAGCGCTCGTTATATTTGTTACTTTGTGAAAGTACTATCAGTTTATGAATATTTCAAGTTTTGTGCAATAAAAATTTTTGGGAAGATAACAATGGAATACAAAATACCGTCAGTCGTCCGTAGCGTTGAAATGTACTGGGACCTTTCGACACAAAATCTAAACAGCGCGATTGCGCTACTTGGGATTCAAACGGTTAAAGCGTAAGTTCGAGAAAGCCAGAATAGGCGTATAGATTTGTAGAAGAAATGCGTGTATACTCGTTCAAGTTTTATTACACACTAATGGTAGAAAAAATAATTGAAGTTAGGATAAGCAATATTTCGAAGAAGGAGAAAATTAAACATCTACAAGACAGTGTCCGATTAGCGGTTCGCCGGAAATAACGTAATAAAGCGCGCTGAATTTAAGGAAAGGAAGAAAGTACGTTGATTTTCGCTTCGACAGTCCAGTCGGCCAAAGTACTGACACTGAACGGATGTGTGTGCGTGGTTGCTGTATATACGTTTCCCTTAAATAACAATAATTGTTGTAAGAACCGTATTTAAAATATCGTTTCACTGGCAATGGATTTAACAGATTTTTTACACAACAAACAGTATGCGATCGTTTGAATGTTTGAAATATATTGCGTAAAATAAAATATATTGCGCCGCCTATAAACGGCACTCGAAGCGAAGGGGTTAAAGTACCCAAAAGATTCCGCGTCGTTGGATTTTCCTTGATTATAAATGATCGTCGTTCCTTAACCTGTTTCTAAAAAGCCGACGACTTTATAATCGTATTGGTGCGCTGCGACAGGCGGACACGCATCTAAAGGGCGCGCCATCAGAGCCGTTCAAACCGATCGATAATGAGGATCGTTTGTCTTCGAACGAAGAAGGCCAAGAATCAATCGTTCCGTGGCAAAAAGATCAGAGTCAAATTTGAATCGTTTGAGCACTTGTACAATTGAACATCGCCTCACAGTCAGCCAGAAGCAATCGTTTCCTTGTTTCCACGGTTTGCTTCATCGGTTGAGCCACGAGTTTCGAATTGCGTTCATGTTGCATCTCACGATCCGAAGGCGAAATGCGCGGGTCCGCACTCAAGTGCCCGAAATCAGGTCACGGAGATGGCGATGATATAATGACAGTGAAGACTGATGACACAAACAAAACAAACTCACCGTATTCCCTGCAGACGGATGACCAAAAGCGATCACGACATGTGAACAAAAAGCACCTGCCACTATATGGTTTAAATACAGCAACTTTCGATCAGCTTTTGTGGCTTTAATCTCACGCAGCAGAAGAAATGTAATCATATCCTATTCTTGAGTTCAATTGATAGTAAGAAAATATCTTGATGGTTTTCAATTCCCACTTTACGAATGAAAAGATCTTGTCTGACTTTTACCTGCCACAAACACTCGGAAAACCAGTTCCTCAATACGTACGAAACTATATATGTTTTTTTATTAATGTTATGTACAAGTACTTCTTTTAAATAAATAATAGAATTTATATACAAGATATCTTCTAAAATACGCCACGTCTAAAAAAAAGTTTGGACGTCTATAAAAACGTTATATTTTTCTTATCTCCATAATTCAAAGACGTTCGAATGACATTGAGAACGGGGCATGAAAATTAGAAAATTTTAGTTGACTAAACTGATCGCCGCCGACAATACGAAATCAA
Organism: Bombus soroeensis; assembly: GCA_014737365.1. Lineage (NCBI taxonomy): Eukaryota > Metazoa > Arthropoda > Insecta > Hymenoptera > Apidae > Bombus > Bombus soroeensis. The sequence goes on along the minus strand of JACXIL010000259.1, from coordinate 47,858 downwards.
GGAAAAAGACGTTACGCTGAAAAATTTGTCGCGATAGCTATGCCAATATGGCATAAGAAAATTTCAAGTTTTCATAACTTTGTCCGATAGCTAAATAGCTGAGTGCAGCTCTTCAGCAAATATACCTTCTCGCATTACAGTGTCTTTTTCTGAACGTACGGCTGAATTAAATTGAAAGTAATATTAAATTTTTCTTCATCCATCCGTATATAATTTGAAAATTCTTTTGCTTCGTTTTGCTACAATTCTCTTAATAATGCTACATGCGAAAATGTATCTTCTGCGATCAGCCAATTCCTGACCATTTTTTCTTTTTACACGGAATCTCTTCCTCTGCGATGCGCGTAGCTACCGCAACAGCAATTTTCCTTTCGGAGACAAATTTTTGTAACGCCATTTCATTTCATTTCGATGTCGGAACGGATACAGAATATGAGCAGCAATCACGAGGCTCATAGCAAGTCTCGTGAGATCCAACTTGCATTGTATCAGGCCTCGTCTCGAGATACATTTCCAGGAAAATCTCGCCGCAGAAGGCTCGCTGCGAAATCGTCCCATCGACGAGACTACTCGACACGAACAACGCAATTGGTTTTCATTACCACTTGAATTTGCGCAGTGTGCGTTTCAGGTGAGTGTTTTGCGCCGTAAACATAATCTGCTTTTTAATTACCACTTTAGTGTGATGCACGTACCTCACATTTTGTGCGACGTAGTACAATTCTGATTTTTTATGCTGCCTTTGCAACGTGTATTTATACCGAGCACAATTTCAATTAATAAAAAAAAGTACACGCTGAATTAGGTTTTTTATATACATACGTATATAAATTTCCGCTTTGCAAAGGTAAATTGACGCAGAGAACTTGCCTGCTATTTCTCTAACTGGCTAGCTCCTCTGTTCATCTAAGATTGCGGTTGGCAAAATTGTAACAATCTGGAATCATTATGTTACGTCAGCTGACTTAGGTGGAGACCTAATCCAGGTCACACACCGCGGGCAAGATGGCAGTCAGATGTCTAAATATCCTCGCTGCATACCCTCAGTAGCCTCAGAGACTCAACATAAATCTTGTCATTTTCATAGTTGAGGTCCTTCAGACCAAACAAGCGTCTTTATTCTCCACCACGGGAAGATACGGGAAAGTTGGTTTTCCTCGCGTTCGGTTCTTTCGTTAGCAACTTTCTCTTGAAGGTGGCTAAGACCTTTCCTAGTCCACCAACCTTCTTATTAACCAATCAGAAACAATGTCCATTACCCTCCCTTTCCTAGCAAAAGGATCATTAACAAATCAGTTCATCTCGTGCGCGAGGCACACCCATCACTAGCTTCCTCCGCCACGGCATCGTCACTGAACTTCACTTATTCTACGTCCTTAGAATAGTCAACTAGTGGCGACAACTCTTTCTTCAGCTCTAGAACATTCAAAGTCTCTCCCTCGGTTCACAACGTCTTAGCCATATTGTGTATAAAGTTGTTGGAAATATATATATTTTATAACCTGTTAACGCAGCCTACTCGTATTATCCTAACCGAAATAAGGAGATCGATCTGTTCGTGGCGTCGATTATTATAATCGTAGCGGGAATTTACGACTCCCGTTGACGTGATAATTCGCGAACGCGTCTCCCCGCGACTGGTCGAAAACACACATTATGTTATATTGATTTCACGTGAACACTCGACAGTCGACGCAAAAACAACACATGGTGAGTTTCCATTTTATCTGATAAAGGACTTTTTCGTAATAGAAAAAGAAATAAAGGATTGTTAAAATCGACTGGATTGAAATGGATCCAAGTACAGACATAAAACCGAGGTGGTAAGGACGTGTTGGCTAATGTCAAATTATTCCGGTGTACAGCTTTAACAATGTTTATTTTGATGTCGAGTGTGCGTCGTCTTAGATAGATCGTAGCGGACGTACGACGCGCTCGAATAACGATGATACAAAAGTGATAATATAATCTTACTATGACTGTCTGTCTGACAAACTAATGGTGTAACTACCAGCGACTACCGTCAACTGCTGTCGCCTATTGACTATGACGAACTAAGATCAATTATCGACTCACTCCAGCTTTCCCTCCTTATGGGAACCTTTCCCTTTTTATGGGGTCCCCGGAAGAGAGAGTTTTCGTCCGAGGTGGGGATGGGAAATCCCGTAGACGACAAAACAGTAAATTTTCCTTTCGAAGGCCCATGGGTTTTTTAGTAAGTCCCAGGATTTATACTTTTACCATGTCCTGTCCTCGGATCATGGCCATGTGGCCAACGCATGTGCTTCAACCCTGGAACTTTGCATTTGGGCCGCTACAAAATCATTATGCTTATTAGACATTTTTCATCCGGAACAACATCCAAATTAACTCGTGAAATTTTGCTTGTCCGCAGGGAAACGCTTTGTCCGAGCAAATTTTGCAATGACTATTTCCCATAATCCTTTCGCTTCGGCAGTCCGGTTCGCCAAAGTATTGTCACTGAACGGAAACGCGCACCAGAAATACGCACAGTGTGCGTGGTTGCTGTATATACGTTCTCCTAAGTCTGAATAAAACGATCTTTGCTCCAATATGATAAGTATAATTTACATCTTTAATATGAAAAGGCTTAAAAAATTACAGGTAATATAGGCATTTATACATTTACCAGACTTTACGATAAAATTTTTAATACAGTTAATTATGAAACGCAAATTGGTTAATATATTAATATGCAAAGATTAGTAATGTAATTCTGTATGATATATTTTGAAACAAGGATCTATACATAAGCCAACATTTATCTTTTTTATCGCATCTTTTATCATTTTTACTACAAACGACACATTTTCGTTTTCGGTTTTTACTTTTTGGCTTGTGGAATGAGGGAAAATGTCTCTGTTCACCTCATTGGATTGTCAGCGGGTCTGCTTTGACGCCAAACTACACTGTGCAGGTACTTGGCGATTATTTGTTTTATTAACCCTATCTGCAATTTTGCCATGGAAATGGTTTCTTCTCGATTGTACTTCTAAACACAATATACATTCCACACACAAATGTCTACGAAGTGGAAGAAAAACTTGCTTGTACCACTTCACGATTTACGCGTTGAATTAACAATACTTTGAACCATATCAACCTTGTCCATTATGCCCATTAATTTATTACAATCTATAACTCACACAGGCTTCTGCACACTCTATTGTCCTCCATACCTAGACACTGCTCCAAAATCTGCAGTACGCGTGCTTGTAATCATATAAACTTCTTTTTTGTGTATCCACTTCATCACTAACAATCTATTTGATGTACGAAAAGACGCCTCTCCTTTTTTCAAACGCTCTTCAAATTTGTCTAGATACACTGTGTGACCTTTACCTAAGTATGGTTTCAAAAGTGACAAAACTATTACTCCCGATTGTTCAATCCCCGTGATTGCACTTTCTACAATTGTTGAGCTTCCGCCATAAACTGTAAGGTCTTGCACGTAGCCTGTTTTACAATTACAGAGCATATACAATTTTATGCCAAACTAACTTCTCTTCGACGGAATGTACTTCTTGAAAGACAAGCGGTCTTTGTACAACATCAAGCTTTCGTCAATACAAAGTCCTTGATACGGATAAAATGCGTCACTGAATGACTTTCGTAGCATATTGGTTACATCTCTTATTTTACCTAGACGATCATCAGTGCGCCCAAGTTCGTGTGTAAAGTGTATCATTCTTAGTAATGAAAAATAGCGATCTCTGGTCATTGTTTCACCAAAAATATTGCTTCGTAATTATTTATCTTTAGCCTTACTCTTGTATTGTCGGTTTTTTGTTACGTGTCATCAATAATGACAACGCGAAAAAACAGTACAGTTCGTCTACTGTCGTATTTTCCTGGGTATCCAAGTTGTTATTATTCTTCTGAGCCCGATACTAATTTGTCACAATTTGTACAATGTACTGTACGAGCTTTTCAGAAATGAGTAGCTCAAAGTAATTTAAAATTGGTGAGGATCTGCGTATTTCCTTTCTTATTCTCAAATTTCTTCTTTCTTCCTTTCTTGAAATTTTTAGATGTCCGTGTTATATTGCAATCGGTGCCCTTGGCATCATCTTCAATTGACTTCGATTCTGATTCCGATTTGCTGCATACATTTCTTCCCCGCATTTTAGGCAGGTTGAAATTATTTTCATGTTCTTCGGAATCGGTTAGTCCATTTTCAAACATAATACTTTTTTTATTTCTTGCATACATTTTGAAAGGACCTGCACTACTCTTGAAAGTTCATTTTCAAACAAAATCCTAACCTACAATTTCTAATTTTTAACAGATTGACAATTGTACCTTAAGCCGACCTATTCCTAAATCTTGTAAGAACCGTATATGAAATATCGTTTCACTGTCAATGGATTTAATAGATTTTTTAGCACGAAACAGTATACGATCGTTTGGATGTTTGAAATATATTGCGTAAAACGTTTTGATGTTGTTTCAACAATGAGTAACTTTAAGAAGTGATTAATCCAATATATCGATAAAATCAACGGAAAATGTTCTGCCGATAAAGCAAAAATATATTATTGACTACAGATGGCATTGGTATATGCCCGATATATGCGGCGCTCGTAACCACGAGTCATTTCGTGGATGTCGTCTATAAACGACGCTCGTACCCACAGGTCATCTCGCCGGCGCCGGTTATAAGCGGCACTCAAAGCGAAAGAGTTAAAGAGCATTTAAGAGCCTATGCTTACATAACATTTTTTTCTTATTTTTACTTGTGAAATATGCCGATGGAACTATGTTAAGATCATATGAATCGAGTCGAACAAGGTAAACTAAATTTAATTAGTCTAAAGTGGGTTAATTGTAAATCAATTTTAACATAGTTTCATGTTTATTACTGGCTTTTACAGATAACTACAGTGAATATCTCAAATAAATAACATTATAATATAATTAATATTGCAGATAGCGCGAATAATTACAGATATTTAAGAAATCTCACATTACTATGACATATTATGTTGGGACAACTACAAGTATTTGAACAAAAACAAATGAAAAATTCATCGATATGCTTTGAAATATTCTTCTAACTGCCATTAATATAAACAAATTTATAAACGACATTATTTAAATCGTATTAACGTATCGAAACTTTGTTAGTTTGAGAATGTACCAATGCAAGAAGCAAGACGTATTTTGATATGTTAATTTGACAAGTTTGCGATAGATTTTATTTTCCGCAGATGCATTAAGATGATTCTTAATAACGCGGTATCGAACGAAAAAGCAGCCCTTGGCAATTTCGTAGTTTTGTTATAGCTTTCTTTACCTTTTCGCTTCGGCAGTCCAGTTCGCCAAAGTGCAGTCACTGAACGGATGTGTGTGCGTGGTTGCTGTATATACGTTTCCCTTAAATAACAATAATTCTTGTAAGAACCGTATATGAAATATCGTTTCACTGTCAATGAAACAGTATACGATCGTTTGGATGTTTGAAATATATTGCGTGAAACGTTTTGATGTTGTTTCAACAATGAGTAACTTTAAGAATTGATTAATCCAATATGTCAATAAAATCAACAGAAAAATATATTAGTGACTACAGATAACGCTTGTATATGGGGTGTCGGACCCAGGAGTCGTCGCGTGGTCGTCGCCTATACGCTCGAAGCGAAAGGATTAATTTGCAAAAGATCAACATTCTGATTTATCTGTTTTTTTTTAGTTTCAGTGTCTATGCGATTTAGACGAATAAATTTTTAGGGTTATAAGGGGCTTCCGCTTTGTACAACTTAAGCATTGCCCTCAATTACACCTTTTATATATTATACTATTTATGTTATTTATACATTATCTGTATTTACGCATTGGTCGTGTCACGGGACAGGCACGCGGACCGTCGATCAGCCGCCACTTGGTCAGCCATAAGCCAACTGACCAAACTCGCGCGAATGAATTCAACTTCAACACGACTTGAAGTTTCACTGTTAGCTTTGCACAGAGTTGCGTGGTGCAAGGCCAACGGTGTCTGTCGATGATTTATCGCAAAATTATTGATTTAAATTGAATTTCATAATTTCGAAGACGGAGAGTAACGCGTAAGCAGATTTTTTATAATGGATCGACTGATGCTGCATTTCTCGGCTTTCTTTTATACAATGATAAGTAAGGGGCGGATGATCTAGTAGCGAGGTCGTTGTCCGAACGAGAACAGTCGGTGTTGTGTCTTTATACCCGCGTACACTTATTCACATTTATAGTATTTGCACTAATTACAATATTTACAACGTATACATTTTGTACATTGCGCTCTTATCGCTGCCGCTTCTCCTGTCCTACTCTATCTGACTCGGATTTACCGAATCTGTCACTGCCTGTTCTATCCGTTCCTACACTTTCCTTTGGTCTGTTTGTTTTAAACTTCCGTTTCGATATTTCTTCCTCTCGATTTCTATTTATTCCCATATCATTCTCGATTCTTCCCGCTATTGTCATCCCACCCCTTTCGTTCTCCACCTCTCTCGTTCACCATTTTTAACCTCCATCCAAGTCCAGCATTTCATCACCCACCTCTCGCTAGTCTCTCTTTTCTTCACCCCATCTTTCCCACATCTGCTCCCATGTTTCTTTTTCTCCTCCACACACTCTATTTCCTTTCCTCTTTATCCCCCAGTACTTTCTTGCCTTCACCTCGTTCCTTAACTTGAAGCTTGACACTCTCTTTCATCCGCTTTCATCCATCACTTTCCCAAGTATTTCGCAATTCCTTTGCCTTTTACCCGTTTATGATATAAACTTGTGCAAAAATCGATTAGTATTTATAACAAAAATTAAGAACGATTAATAATTTTCAATGTGGAATTTTTCAAGATATGTTTACACAGTCATGTTCGCTGTTTAAGAACAGAAAACTTGTCCATTGACACAATTCCATTATCTTTAGCGGTAAGAACTGTTTTCATCCTATAAATGTGGACGATTGCCGGTAAATATAGCAAGTATCGGATATTTTTGGCTGTTATACGAACCTGTGAAGATTCATCAAAATCACCATGCCACGCTTACGCAATTCAATGCAACAACAATTCAGTCTGCTCAATTCAGCTGCCTGGATTTACCAACACGGATGTATGGCGTTATGTTTGCGAATTTCTACATCTTGCTGTTTAGTCTCTTCTCTCGTCGAAGTAAGAAAGAAGCTGAGAATCATGTTTTAATCGCCGAATCTTGTCTGTATACATATACGCACGTTATACGTGAACATATTAACGATCAATAAACATCAAATCCGCGCTTTGGCCTGACCCGCAATTTCGTTTTGTTGACATGCGAGTTATATCGTTGGTAGCGGTATGTTTGTGGGCTGTGTAAAATGTTTCAGAGAGTAAACTCTTTTATAAAAGCGTAAACGCTTATACAGATTGGGATTTCTAAATAGAAGTTCAAATAGAATTTATAGAGGAACTTTGCATGACTTTGTATCGCTCGTTATTGTGCAGATCTTTAAAGTAAGATATTTCTTGCACTTCCTCTCAACGTGGTTGTTGCGTTGTTGGCTCCTGTTTTTCTGTCATTCTCCAGTCGTCGACAATAGTTTGAGCAATTTCAATGCTCTCGTCGGTGGTACTTTGCGTACTTCTGCAACGGCAGACAGCAATTCTTGTCTATTGCGTGATCGCCGTTGGACTTCAAGGTCAAGTTTCGTCGCCGAGACAATGGGTCCATGGCTGTATATAATCAGCCGCGATTCGCGCAGATAATAATCAGCGATCGAGGGTCGCTGAGTACGCGCTTCGCACCGTTTGAAATAAAATAGTTTCAAACCTTTATCTTTTGAATCCTAAATCTTGCATGCGCTCGTGAAGGTTTCATTTGGCGCCCAAAGGGGCTTAGCAAATTTGCGCTTGTGACACTGTGAGCGCCTTTGGCGTTTTTTCGTATCATTAAAAGTAACGGTGATATCTTTTTCTAGCAGAGTTGGTGGGACACCCTGTATATTTCATTAAGAGTGCTGCCTTAAAGTTTAATATCATGTAGACATATATCAGATTGCTTAGCTTGTGACAAGTTGTCACATTTCACTTGAAACAGTTTCTGCTATTATTTAGTTTTAATAGGTTTGCAAATGCCTCCTTTAATATGGCATCTGGGCATTAATAGCATCTGTCTCTATGAGTATGTTGTTGTTGCGAACATTAAGAACGGTTTTCCAGTTACGCATAGTACTTTCTAAAAAATTGTACTGTTGTAGCGTGTATTTTACGATATTAAAATATAAAATGTGCTTTCTTGTAATCGATATACAATACATTTCTTTTTCTTTTTTTGGATAATTGCTCGTTTGAGACTACCGCAGCGATAGGTAGCTACTTTTTGCATGCACGTCTGTCTTTGCGGCAGCCTTTTGGTTGTGTGTGTGGCCGTAGATGAATTTGCTGATGCACAAAATTATGATTTTATAAATCATGTCATTGGTTGGATTCTGTATATCTGCTTAGTCATTGGGTGACACGTATGTAGTATGATAGTGTATCTGGCGCCTGTATGAAAAGTGCAAAAGTGCGTAAGTGCTGATTAACATATTATAACAGTAGTCGTGCATACATATTCGTATAGCACAATCTATACCGATGGCTTTAAGCTCTTGATTTTCTTCGATCCAGCTGCTGTCATTGTGTTCTATCGGAGTAGGCCATATATTAAGCCAATACATGTAAGCTTCCTGGTGTTTGTGTCGTAGAATAACTTTTCATTGTTGTTAAATTGCTTGTTTTGAGTCGTTCCAAGGGTCGTCTTCGCCTGATCACGAGTGCGTTAAGCTTTTGCCTCAATGTACTCAAAACGTGGCAATGATTTTTACTCTAAAGGCGATGTTGCGAGTGTATTTTGTATTGCTGTTTTATTAAATTTGCAAATTTCTACAGAGCCAAACTGCGATTACCATTTATGTATTCTGTTGTTCCATCTGTTTTCTCTCTAAAGTCTTCTATTCTGTTTCATAACCGTTTTTGTCACGCGGGTATATTCAGTCTGTGATTCGTTGTTTGATTTATGTGTGATTTTCGTTCCGTCCTGCATGGCTACTGTGTACGCAGAGCCATGATTTTTGTTTGACTATACATAATTTAGTTGTATGAGAAAAGTACCTCTTCTTTGGTTAATATCTGGCTAATAATCTATTCAATTATTGTTAATAATCGTGTCTGATACAGTTAGCTCTTGATTTCCTAACTGCGTTATCGCGTCTGTATCATTTGTTTGTGCAAGCTGTCCGCATGATGTTTGTGACCGTTTGGTGTGCGAGTCTAAGGCGTCAGACACACGTAGTAATGAACTTACATTAGCGTGTAGCACACGAGTACGTCTGTTGCCGGCTGCGTTAGCTCGTGATATTATTAATTTACATCTCATCCCTATCTTCAATGTCTGTTGTTATCCTAAGCTCATTAACTACTTCGTGTTTCACTTTTCTCTATTTCATCTTTGCTAATGAATTTTCTCGTTACGATCGTTCGTCTTTGATTTGTTATTCTCTGCTCACTTAATATGATGAAATTATTGTTTCGTCCTTCTCATTTGCCCATTTCATTCTTTGGTTAATCTGCGGTTGGGAGGTAAAAGCATTGCCAGAATGTGTTTGGTTTGGGTCGTCATGTGCTGATTGATTTGATTAATGTGGGTTGTAGTTTGCGTTTCTTTGTATATCCTGTCTATTGTCCTTCGTAATAAAAGATGATCCTTTCGTATGACTCTCCGCTGATCTCTCAACACGTTGACTGCCATGAAACGCACATTCGGGTGTCGCTTATTTGACTACTTGCGAAGGATCGTCGCAGGTATTTGAAAAGATATTCCAGAGGAAATAGTAAAACTATTGAATTGTCATAAAAGTAATACGAAAATGGTTTATTAAAAAAATTATTTCGATGGGAGTACGTAGCAGAGGAACGCTTGGTACTGCGGCACGCGTGGCCTGGCGGAGACTTCACTGAAAACACGCGTGGCAGTCAACGTGTTAAACGTTATCCGATAGTTGTCTTGAGGTGTTAGGTAGTCCAAACTTCAGATGCTTTCATATATCGCACGTAGCGGGTGCAAGATTTGCAGTGCTCGCATCCAGTACAACTATCGGCCACCGACGATGACGGCGATGACGTCGGTGACGGTCGGTGACGGTCGGTACGGTGAACTCATCTAACACTCTTTTCACTGGCAGCTGCCAGCTCAATTCCCTACCATCGGCTGTAATATACATATACATATACATAATACACAAATACAGTGTATTGTTCAGTGTCGTGTACGGTATCTCGCCTGCTGAACTCTACGTCACCGATGGAGCGCATGCTGGAAGCCTAGCACCGGCTCCAGCTGTGTCCCGGCTATCGTCGTACAACGACCAAAGATCATACACTTTTATTATTATTGCTTTGTCATAAACTGCCATAAACTTTAATCGATGCGGATAACTGTACTCCATTCAACGAGAAAGGTTAGTAGAGGTAAACAGGACGATCGCGTGTTAGACGTCTAACAGATGCAAGGAACATGAGTTATTGACTGGCGGATGTTGAGTCGAGGGGCAGATTTACCTGGCTCATTGCTAAAGCTTCCTTCCACCTCTCGGGCTTACGACACGGACGGTAACACTGTCAAGTGTATCACGAGATACGGAGATAAATCTGCGTTGTATGCATCGTTTGAAAAACGACTGTCTTTAAACAAGGTATATTCGCTCATTTACGAAATACAATATCGTTTATTGTATCACTTGTTTTACGTACGTATATAACTAATTAACACAACAATTTTATTCCATTCTATTCATTTCAAGAATTCTGTCCGGGAAATAGCGCAATATTTAAAAGTTCGCGGACTCTTCTCGTTCAACAGAGTATAGCATTGACCTTTAAGCGAAGCCTGTTAATGAATAACATTTTACTTACAGCAGCGCAATCCATAACCCGAGCTATCAATCAAGGTATACACGCGTATTCGATTGATTTTCAAATGCATTTTTCTTGTAAACGAAGCTTTTAACGTAATTCTGCTATTGATTTTCATCTCATTTTCAGCTATAGTATATCCTTCATCTTGCTACTACCACGGATTACGGTCCACCCTATATATATATATATAGGATTAAGTTCCCAAATGGTGCCACCTTTATTTTGATCAGTAATACGACCTTTTTATTTCAACACTCCGGGGACATTTGCGTAGGCGCATGCGCGTTTTGCCAACTTTCAAGGCGAGAAGAAAACTCCCTACACATTATGCTCCTGTCTTCTTCTTCTTCTTCTTCTTCTTCTTCTTCTTCTTTCGCGCACGCAATGTGAGTGTGGCGTTAGCCACGCACAGACTGAGATACCTGAAACGGGCCACTTGAATATCTCGATCGTTATTGGCGACAGAAAAAAATGTGTCGCGATAAATTTGCATGGCGTCGGGAGCACATAGTTTCATGTAAATATTTCTTTAGGTAAACACGTATAGAACGCGGAATAGTATGCTCTTTATGTACCATTTAGTGGAGAATAATTTACTTTACTCGAATACTTTATTTTATGCAATGGCGATTTGTTAATGTACCAGTACACTGCCGCTTTAAATGCCCAAAATGGCGAGCTTGAGCGTCCACGCATAATCTAAAGCGTTGTGAGAGGAATATCACGGAATGTCGAATTCGCTTCGGATTAATAGGGGATTTTTATTTCTGGAGGAAATTAAAGATATCGATAGCCAGAGAAGAGATGAAAGAGCGTATAACGAGAGCTTGCTTCGCGATTAATCGGAACAAAATTCGACATGCCGTGATATCACTCTCGCGACGCTTTAGATTCTTTCTTTTTTTTTATCATCAATGACACTCGAGATATTCAGGTGCCTCACCCTGTATATAAGGAGTCGCACGAAACAGAGACAACGTGTAGCTCTGAGACAGCAGAAGGTAAAAAAGTTTCAATGGACGAAATTAAATCGTTCAGAATGATAAATAAACTAATGTATGTTTTAAATGTAATTACAAATTTTTTTTATGTATATCAACCTTTTTGTTTTCTACGAAAAAGTACTGCAGCACTTGGGTTGAAAATTGACTAATATAGAAAATATTTCCATATTGTATAACTTACCGCATAGAAAACAAGGAAACGTGCGACGCAGTATTTTTGTTTATGTTGTCCTTGCTTTCCATACGATAAGCTATATAATATTGAAGTTGAAATGTTTTTTAAAAATCATTTTCAGACACAATTAATGTAATACAATTATTGGACTGGCAACTATGTGATTGCGGATTTTGGCATTAGGTGGTAATGATAAAGTCCGCAATCACTTGGTTGCCAGCCCAATATTTTAGACATCGGAGATATAGTTGGCGTAGGACATCCTGTATATTGTATTTGGAATTTTTTAGATATTCATATTCAAATTCCTCGTAATTACTAATTTTTCCGCATATTGAAAGGCATACTTGCAAGATCCATCTCCAATTGTACATTATGGTTTGCTGTTTCATGTTCAAAGTAAATAGTTTCCGAGGATAAACAAAATGCAAATGGTTTAATTATATGATTGAATAGCATTTATCTGTTGTAAGTTAATATTTAGCATCTCTCCGTTATATTTCTGTATTATATATTGAAAGAAAGAGTAAAACACTATGGGGGGAAAAAAATAAGAAATCTTGATTTCAGAGGCAACAAAAATTCCTCTAGGAGAGTTCAGTCTTTCATTTACCGTCTCACGTACAGTGACGTGGATTGACGGGATTTAGGGAGAAAAAACTGGCATTACGAGACCAGTTCGCGTCTTGGATCTAACTTCTATCTCCTAGTTGGATTTCCCACTTAAGCTAAAATCAATAGCGTGCGTCGATCTGATAAGAACACCAACAAAGATGCTTTCTCCTTCGTTAGAAGTAGACCTTTTTACGTGTACAATAGTACATCTATTTCAATTAGCAATTTAACTAAAGTTTTATTTTGATTCAACGAAAAAGTCAACTCGAATACTTTGAACATCTCATTTGTTTCAAAGAAACGAATATTATAATAAGCAGACAATTTTTCTTAAAATTACATGTTTCAAAATTCCAAAGTCATCGATTTTCGATGGCACCAAACATTCCTATCATCATAGTATAACAGTTCAAGTCGAACTGGATCTGACACACTATAATACTCGTGACTTTCACGTGACATCGAGTATGAAATATTCGGAAATGCTTGGAATATGCGAACAATAAAATAAGTACAATAGAGAGATTTACGAAGAGAAATTAATTTGAAAAAGCGATCAAAAAATTTACTATAATACATTTTTTGAACAATTCCTCGGTCATCCTTATAAATTGCTGATTAATATTAATACATACAGTTCTTTCGTATTTTCCGCTACCATGGAAATATCTGAATGGATTGTTGCTTTAATTAAATACCACACAGAAGGGATTAGAGGCGCAGAATTATCGAACGTACAGGGATACCGAGTATCCGCATCACGATCGATTCGACGTTATGAAAACTTTTGATCCTTTACGTGACAGACTATTGACGCATTGTGTATCGAACATTCGTCATTCGAATCCATATTCGCTATTTTTGAAGTTGGACAACTTCCTTTAGTAGCTCTGGAAACTGATCGGTTTCTACATATTTTCGAACGTGCAGGAACTTGCAAAGTTTAGAACATGAACATCCGATAACGTTGTCACCACCATCATCTATGCTTTACGGTTGACTGGTTTAAACGATTTCCTTGCGTATTTAGTTGTCCATAGTTGTCAAAAGTAAATTAATCGGTAAATGGAGTGTCTGATAAATGAAATCTACTTGCTATAGCGTCTCCTGATAAAAAGTAACAGGGTTCTAAAAGTCATTGCTTAATTGATGTTTCACGAACCCTCTCATGTAACTCATTCCATAAATTTTCTATGAGATTCATCTCAGGAAAAATTGATAAAACGTGAATATAAAATTCCTAGACACCCGATTGTTTACATTATTTGAATCTTAAATTCGGTATCGTTATCTTGATACAACGAAAATATATTTTATATTCGCATTTTACGCGCACTTTTTAGCAAGTTTTCACCAACTTGGATACTCAAAATGTTCCCGTGCAGAATTACAGAGCTCCATGTTTCAAAGTTAGTTGCGATCGTTTAGGTTTTAATACTTGATTTGTTCTCCTCCACACTTACTTATACTTTTTCTGTGCGAATCACAAATGCAATATTTACTGCCATTAGAAAAAATTGCTGCTAGTCAACCTCTTTCTCCTGTTTATCTCGTTTACTTTATTCAATTTACAATCCTTTTTCGATTTTTTTTTTTTTTTTAGTCATCATTATTTCCACACGTTTCTCAGTATTTCACTTGTTGATTTTCATTCTACTGTTAGATAAAGGTGAATCGTGCAGTACCATACAAAATTAGTTTCGACTTTTTTCATCAAATATTAGCACTTTTGCTTAAATAAACAAATTAATGTAATAATTTCGTATAAAATATTTCGGAACCATATCGTTCGTTCCGTTGTTTTCGCTGTTTTGGCACGTTAAGCGCATACATTGATATTCCAGGTGTTGAACGTTATTTTCTAGAGCTGATATTTTGTTTTCCACGTAAGGAGATGATTTTTTTCTATTATGTATACTATTATTATGTATACTTTTTTCTATTATGTATCTAGTCTATTAAGTGCAATTGGCAGCCCCAGTTTTGCAATTTTCTTTCTATATTATATACATTGCAATGCAGAAAACATTTCCACATGTTCGTCGTTAAGTGGCGATCAATCAGCTGTCGATCAGTACAGACAGTAAATTTCTTTTATCTGCAAGTTCAATCTCTTGGCAAGTGAAATTAAATTAGAAGATGTTTTTCTACCTTCTCCCGCGGCAAAATGTCTGAAATTCCAAGGCAGAGAAAAATACGCCTTTCAAGCTACTTCTCGAAAATAAAATGACCCGAAGACACGCCAATGAGGCTTCCAATATTTCAAAAACGTCGAATGCACAGATCAAGAAAATATTAATTATTTTACCTGTGATAAGTATAAAAATCAAATTTGGATAAGACTGTGTACTCCAACATCTTTTTTAACATTGTTAGTCATTTAGAGCGAAAAATCTACTACTTAAATAATTGATCACTACCAACCATTTACAGTACCAACTCATTTTGTTAATTTTAATTTTTACCGACTCTAGTCTAAGATAAAACAAAGAACTTGAAGCGATCGATACAGTTTCTCTCCTGATTACATTATTTACAACCATCGTCATAATCGTTGTTATTTGCAATCAGGGAAAAACCGGCAGACCAACGAAAAACCGGAAACTCCAAACCGCCGACTTTGCTCGTATTGGCATGATGTGTTAAATGAAAGATAAAGGCTGAGATGATTTATCCAAATCTCAAAAGTCTTTTCACTTTCACGAAAGATGTACAAGATTAATTTTAAAGCACTAAAATGTGGATTCTTTTTCTGGAGAATTCAAAATTCGTAGCTGCTCTCTTTGGTCTTTATATCTGCAGGGTCATCCACCTAAAGGTGGATTTATTCGTTCAAACTGAGAACAGTTGTGTCATGATTCCGTCTAGACAGACATGGAACGTGCATGTAGCTCGAAACCCACACGCGCCAGACCAAATGAGAATAGCAACAGCACAACATAGACGCAGAGCACTACAATCACGTGCGGACGGGAGTGCAGTTGCACACTGTGGCGTGAGAAAGTTTCAAAACTTCCCTTTACGTTACAACAGATAAAGAAATAAAGAACATTTAGATACGTAAAAGATTCTTTCGTGTACAATTCTGTTAATTATTCTTACGACAAAAATGTCAAATATACCACAGGGTATATAGTTCCCTTTATGGTAGCCAGTTTTTATGAAATTTTTTTGCTAGACGCTCGAACGCTCGGCAAACGTTCGGCTTTTGCGTTGAAAACTTGCTATGCCTCCATTCACTTCCCCTTGGAATCGTTGAGACTAGTCGTGTCGAGTGTTTTTCTATCAAACGAAACACAATAATTGTGAAGTATAAAATGTATCTCGTGGTAAAAGGTACCGTATTCCTCGACAATTTCAAGAAAAACGTCAAATAATCGTTCGATAACGAAATAGCTCACAATCAATTCTGATTTGAATTTTGATGTAGGCTAATTCTCTACTAAAAGGTAAGAATATAAAGCAAATCATTCTTATTTCTATCCTAAATACAAAGTTATGATATATACGAATATTAATCGTTAAAGCTTTGTTTATTTTCACAATGGACACGTGCAGCGAAGAAAATTACAGAAAAAGGAGGGAATGTCAAACTTTATCGCTGCTGCTCTGTTTATACTTTCGCACGTTGCTCTATGACCCTCAGGGCAAACTTCCTCGTCCGCACTCTGCTCCTCGTTTCTGCTGTTCATTCGTCTCGCTCTCACTCCGCATCCGCCAGACTTTGTTTTCTTTAACCTACTACGTATATGCTAACACCATCTCGTTCGGTGGTATGAAAGCAACTCGTTCGAGATTCAAATGTCACATAATATTCGTCCTTTGGTAATTCCTCGTCGAAGGAGAGCCAACACACTACCATTTATCACAGATATGTTATCTTGGAAATATCTACAGTTCATGATATATACAGTGACGAGCAAAAGTGTAAACACACTCTGCTGATTTTACGTAAAGGCGATACTAGGACTAATTTTTCAAGTGATCGGTAAAGATTAGGTAACAGTAACTACAAGCTACGTCTGGTTGACGAAATGTAATAGTTCATTTTCATTAACATTAATATTGTACAGAATATTTTATAACAATTGCGTTTTGAAACAATGTTTCCAGTTTTGCACGTTTCGTTAGAAACGTTTATGATAGCATGTAACCCCAAATTCTTTTACCCTGACGTCACCTTAGGCGACCATTTCTGGATATTCTCCGGATCTCGTGTCCTCCGGACGGTTGACACTTCTAGATATCCTCCTGTCAGTTAACATCACGCCACCCTGACGGCGAACTTCCGAGAACAACATCCCCTGCATCATTTTCACTGTCCTCGCTTAGCATTTAAACTCCGAATAAAGACGGCCGAGCCAGTCTGAACTACAAGCCGATACTGCAGCATTGTAATATTGGTACTCAAGGGCCTTCGACTCTTGAGAAATAAAGGTTTTATATATATCACCACGAGAGTTATTTTTTACGTGACAATAGCATGTAATTGTCCGCTGTTTCGCAGTCAACTGCTCCACGCCATTGTTAGATTTCATAGTTTCAGTCTGATATGCTTAATCCAAGATGAAGCCACTTAGTGAAGATGAAAATTATTTGTTTGCGTGACAAAGGTTTGTCGCGGCGGCAAATTGCAGAGAAATGTGGTGTCAGTCATACGATAGTTGCAGGAATAGGAAAAAAGTATGTTAGTGCACCAATTTCTTCACTAAACGGTAGACCGCGACATATTTCGGATAGAGCAGCACGTGAAATACTATACTAAGGTATAATGCGAAAAGAGCATTATTTGACCATTCTACAAAGTAATTTACCTTTTGTAGTTAATTCTATTGGATATAATGAGCGTGAAGTAGCATTTCAACAAAACGGGGATCCTAAGCAAAAATAGTTAAAACCTGGCTAGAAAATCAAAATTTTTCTGTGATGAAGTGGCCAGCACAAAGTCCGGATATGAATCCGATCGAAAATTTGTGGTCCATTGTGAAAAGAAGGCTGGCAACGTATGATAATCCACCCTTTGGGGTTCATGAATTGTGGAAGAGAACACAACAGGAATGGTACAATATTGAACCACAAATAATTAAAAATTTAATTGACAGTATGCCTCGTAGATTAAAAGCATTAAAAAAAAGTAAAGTGGACGAAATACTAGGTTGAGACCTTAATTCGACGAGTATGATTAAAGTGCAAAACTGTAAACATGGTTTGACATTTTTGTAAAATGTTCTGTACATTATTAACGTTAATGAAAATGAACTATTACATTTCGTTAATCAGATGCAGTTTGTAGTTGTTACTGTTACCCGATCTTTACCGATCACTTGAAAAATTAGTCGTAGTATCGCCTTTTACATAAAATCAGCGAAGTGTAACACGAAACCAAGTTGCAAAAAGTTTCCGTCACCACTGTATGTGGATGGTAGGCGAGAACACGGAGCGACTGTGGTTGTCGCCAGAGAAGCTTAAATATAACGCCGCTCATAAGAAATAGAAAAATTTACCGAATGTCCAGCCAGACAAATTGTAAAGTACGAATTAAATAATAATAAAAAAAAAAATTCATACGAACCACAAGTCGCTGTTTTCTATGCAATGAAGACAAGCCTAACTATCAATTTTATCTTCCTCCCGTTTCTCGTATAAGCCACATTTCGCTACATGATGAAGTTTAATGTGCTCAGCTAAATTGTTACTTACGAATTACAATGCAATTATTCGCATTTCTACAAACGTTACGATCCTTTCTCTATCTCGTTTGGAATTATTTGTTCCTAACGTATTCGACCTTTTCTTTTACGTTGTAACTTGAAATTTATCAACGATGATTTTCTGCAAATTCGCCGGTATTACTCGACTTGGAATCGCTTTGCTGCGAATGCGTCGAGTACGAGGATGAGAAACAGAGAGATATAGCGAGACATTTAACAGAATTCATGCTTAGACAGACTAGTTTTAGAAAATAGAAATCAATTTAAATACAGCCATGTTTGGTATCATTATCATTGTAGCAATAAACTAAAAAATTTAGAAACTTTATTTTTTTGTTGAGAACTGCGCTGGATTAAGTTCTTCTTCGTTTCCAATATATATAATATCCTCATTGTACACAGGGTGGTCCACTCAACTTGCACACTGCGAATAGTTTTGAAAGTATGCGTAGTAGAAAAAATGTTTTTATGCAAAAGTTGCATGGTTTTGAACGGCACTTTGTATGGAACATGCCCTTTTCTTATACGTTTTCGTGACTTAAACGTCAACTTTATCTTTTTAAGCGGAAGCATCCCAGCATTCTCTATAAAAAAAGAGCATTAACCTATTCATGAAAGACAACGTAAACACAAGAATACCGCTTCTTTCATACGTTAAATTTGACAAATTGATGTTGAAATATCCGCTAAACTAATAGTCTTTCGACATAAATAGGTCAATCCGTTTTTGTACGAAATGTGCAGCCGGATCGACTTTGTCCAGAACGCGTTCACCTGCGGAAAAACTAATCGTGTCAAATTACGTCCCCTTCGAAACCATCCAACCTGTACCTGAAATATCGTTCAATGTTATCGAACGCAAACGAGATATTTTATGTCCTATGTACAACATATGTATAAGATGTAAAAAATATATTTTAATACAAATATACTTTAAAATTCAAGATCAGCTCTGTTTATTGCAACGTATTCTATTTGTCAGAAGGGGAGACAGTCGATACGTATAATTTCAGAATAATTTGAAATTATGACGTTGGATGCTTCATTCTATTCAGAGCGGACTACTTTACGCACTGTTTCCTCGTTAATATCTCATTATTTACATTCTATATCACTTTAAAATGTAAACGTGTAAATAACTGTTGTGGTAACAGCTAGTGAAACTTTAACAGCTTTTTTCAAGGAAACCATTGGGTCGCAACCCATGGCTCCATTGGCAAGTTTGACTCTCGTGACGAGTAAAATATGGCGCAAACAAAAAAGTTTTACCTTCAAATTTGAAGAACAACCGAGCTTGTGGAATCATTTGAAGATCAACTTTGCTGTTTTTAGATGGAAAGTGTACCCTTTCTTTAGAGATTCTTATTCTACTGGAAGAAAGAAGAAACTTTTATAGGAAATATTTTTTGTAGTAAACTTCACCTTGAAAAGATATTTATTCGATTAAAAGTTTATCCCAGTTTTTGTTATTTCCAAAGTAGCGGATGGAAAATTATGCAACACAGAATAAGTTCCTTTAATTTTTCTGCTCATTATTAGCGATAAAAACCATATTAAAGCCTGTTTGGACCTATGGAATCCAACTATGGGGAACAGCGAGTAATTCCAACATAGAAATTCTTTAACGATTCCAATCGAAGATTCTCAATAGATGCACGTTGGTATGTTACCAACGAAACAATACATCGCGACCTCGAGATACCCACAGTCAAAGAAGAAATATCCAAATTCAGCAATAGATATAGCACAAGAGTTAACAATCATCAAAACTCTCTAGTTATTCAATTACTTGACACGTCGCATCAGATCCGCAGGCTAAAAAGACATTACCCTTTAGATTTAAAGATTAGATCCAGCTAGAATCAAGCATACGATAATCGTTTGTTATTCACGTTATAGTACCACGGTAGAATAATTTACGTATAATTCTCGATGAGAATTGATAGTGAAATTTTTCGAAATAAAAAAAAAAAATGATTAGCAATAAGGTAAAATCAATGACAACGTGCTTTTCTACGGCGCTGCTTTATTTAAAAAAACAGTTGAATTTGAAAACGGATCGTATTACTGTTTAGAACAAGATGGAAAATATTTGGAAAACATTTTACGATGTTCCGATTTTGTGTAATGATCAGCTAAGTTGATCGACTTATATCCGAGTCATAATGAAAGTGATATCCAAGTAAGGATCGTCGATTGAAGCTAGATAAAAGGATTGAGTCTTTGAATTAATGTTTGAGTAAATTTACTTTCCATCTTCCTCTACTTTTGTTTGTCAGAAAATAGTCTTCTTAAGATTCGATCGTTGAAGGAAGGTCTTCCTTCATCTGTAATATGTTATTCTCCAAACTGCATATTATTGCTTCTCCCATTATTAACAGCGCTTTATTACCATATGCGTATTTCCTTACAATTTCTCTGAGCGTGTTTAAATCTGTATCTTTTTCCATCAAATTCAGTTGTGATCCGTCCGCTTCTGCTTCGTTTTCGTATCCTTCTGTTGGCTCTTCCTCCATTTCCTTCTCTTCTGTCTCTTCTGGTACGTCTATGTCTTCTGTCTCTTCTTCTTGCTCATCTTGTGCAATATCTTTTTCTTCGTCAGCCGTTTCCACAGAATCTTCATCATCATTGCTAGATGTATCAATCTCCTCTTCATTGTCACATTCGTTGGAATCATCCGAGAATGTTCCCTCCATATCTTCTTTTGTAGTTGTTTCTGCTCTACGAACCCGCACTGCGCCCGCTTTATATTGCTTCCTAAATTTCGCTAACCATCCCTTATTTTGTTCAATGGACGAAGGTCCTTGCTGTACCTCATGCTGTTCCATTGCTGTCTCTTGCATCGATGGCTCAGTTAATTGATCCTCTTGTGCTTGTTGACCCTCGATCCATATATTCAAACGATCTTCCACTTCTTGGTCCGAAGATTTTCTTCGATTTCTACTTTTTGTTCGATGGCTTCCTCGCTTTCCGCAACTTGTTAAGTGTTGGTACTCGCGACGAA
This sequence comes from Bombus soroeensis, assembly GCA_014737365.1. NCBI lineage: Eukaryota > Metazoa > Arthropoda > Insecta > Hymenoptera > Apidae > Bombus > Bombus soroeensis. The sequence continues at coordinate 26,412 of JACXIL010000259.1, read as the reverse complement.
TACGTAGTATGACATCTCTCGAAACTCCATACTGGAGAGCTAAATATTTCACTGACATCCCTTTGTTCAACTCTTCGATAACCGATCTCTTGTGTTGCACCGAGAGGAGAACTCTTTTCTTCTTCTGGTTTTCTGTCATGATGAAGGAAAAAACACAATAACTTGAACTTTCCGCACCGTTTTAACTGTCTCGTACTGCTCGATCAGTAGTTGTCGAAAGACTGACCAACCTCAGAATTGTACGAATTTTGTGCTCCGATTCAGGTAAAAACAATTCGGTATTCCCGAAAAAATATTCATGTGACCTCGTCAAAGAACATATCGCTATTTTTACGACAAACACAAACGGCGCCTACTCGTCATCTAATCATTCGATATAAATGTACACTAGCTGACTGCGATAAACATGGAGCTCTTCTTAAAATTTGATAGCCTTAATTATCCGTATCTTTCGCTGTTTTATATTTGCATTCGCATCAGCAGTTTACGAGACGTTTTAAACATTTTTAACTAAATATTCCGTGTATTATTTATAACTTCGTAACAATATAGTAGCAATAATGATACGCTGCGACAATAACATAACTGGGAATTTGAAGTTTTTGAGTTATTGATATAGAAAAAGTGGATCTTATTTGTGCTTTTTGCTGGTAAAGCCTTATAAGTGAGTTTTTAAAAATAAGTATACGAGGGCAAGTGTACCGTTGTCTTTTGTTTACGTTTGATACAATACAAAACATTCAAACTCGGTTTCCCTAAGATCGTGATTCTTCAGTCATGTCATTGTTGTGGCAAACGAGCGACGCACTCATACCGAAGCAATTATAAAAAAATAAGAGCGACTATAGCGCGGAATTGGTAAAGTGCAGCGTGTTTCATCCATCGTTTAGATATCAGGACAACAGGTCCTGCGTCTTGTTCTATCCTTTTCCCAACAATAACGCTGCTCGTCCGACCACTTTATGACTCGCCGCTATCTCCAGCTTCTCCTTCTTTCTGCACGAGAACAAAGCCAAGCCAAACAGCATACCTGTATCGACTGTACCTGATTCGTAGTCCGCGATACACCGGTCTCCAGCGCACTGCTTATTTCCAAGTGAAAACTGTACATATAAAGTGGCTCATGAAAGCATTCCACTGCCTTTCATAGCAGACTAATTTCTCTAAAATCGGGCCAAACGACTCGAGTTTCTTTGGGCAAGTTAGAAGGATTAATTGTCCAGACGAAGGGAGCCGATTGCAATCGCGAAGAAAAAGATTCAGATTACAATAATTTCAACATGTCAGCTACGCGCGTACTGAAAATTTCATCGTGACTAGGAGCGAAACCCGTTAAAACAATCAGAAATGACGAAAATCGCGGTTTTCTACAGCTCCTGTCCCATTTATCCGTCTCTCGATGCCTGTTGCTTGCTTCTGCATCAATCTATCTCGACTCTTTAAAACGTGTCGTTTAAACTTTTATTACAGGCCCAGATAAAAACGTTGCAAAAGGTGACCTCTTTCTTCTTTCTCGTCATCTAGTCAACTAAATCAAACAATCCTTTTAGCCCATCAAGAAAGTTCAAGTCGTTTGGTCCAGCTATAAAAAAGTTCTTCTCTTGTGAGGAGCGTTCGGATGCCATCGTGAGCCACTGTATGTACGTAAACGTATTTTCAATAATACGCGTCATATCATTTTTACAGGATCTTTCGTACGATAAATATAATCCAATTATTGATTTTACTTATTTCGTACTATAAACCAACAATAGAAACTAAAATAGAAAGCTTGCGCTGGAGTGACATGTACATGCGGGCACGAGAGAATTTCTTATGGAAAAATAGGAACAAGAACGTTGCCAATTCCGAACTGGAATAATTTCGAAATAATCGGCGGAAGATTATTCTACGTGTGAAAATGAATCGGAGACGTAGTTTGCTTCCGAGAGGAATAAATGTGGCTAATAAATTAGGCCAATTCTTAACTAAACACGTCCAAACATTATTTTCTTGTTTTTTCTACATGTAATAGACATTTTAATTAAAGTAAAAATAAATCGCGAGAATACAAAGATAAACGATAAACTGAATTATTAGATATAACTCTGGCCTATAGTTTAACGTAATCTATCCCGATCTACCGTGATTTAATTCAAATCTGGATGCAAGCAAAGTTCTGTAAGAATTATAGAATATAATCTAGCGTGTGAATTATTAGATAGGAAAATGAGTGGCAAATAGAGTGAAAATAGACTATGAATAGTTGCAAGTATGACAAGAGATATAAAAAACAAAAAATTGTAGTAAAATAACACATTGCGTAAAAACCTTTTTATTGTAGATTCTTAAATTAGTCTAATTGGTATCAAATTATATTTCACGTGTATTTGGCAATTATTAGTTTTTTGTTTTCGCAACCACATGTCTTCGCTTTAATTTCCTTATAGACAGTGTACTCGCCACAGCTTTTCTACTATTACTTTGATCGAGAATTATTCAACTTTTCAACATTGTCTGGCTAATCATAAATATGGCGAAATTAATGTTTGTAAAAACAAAGCGTTGTAACAAAGTGTCTGTTGGAAAGCTACCGAGGTTGTACATGTAGACAAGTTCCTTCGCTCAGGAACGTAGCCTCTGGAAAAAATTTATGTTTACAGAAAGGATCTTATTGGCGATGGGCGAGTTTGCTTTTCTCAGTGTCGAACCAAACTTTGCTTTCCAGTATTGGAATTTACGGAATTTTACGAGTTATCGCAAAGTTTCCGTGATCTGAAAATCGTGACAAGTACCATCTCTTCTCGTACATTTGTCAAATACTCTTCATATGGAGGCGATCTTGACTTTTCTAAAAGATATTGTCTATTAGGCCTAATAAATTTCGTAATTTTCAATAATATAAGAATAAAGTGGTGGCATCTCAGTAAAAGTGATACGAGAGAAGGAAACTGACAAAATCTTATATATGCGATAAAAATGATGAAAAAGTAAATATACGTTTAATTGAAACAAAATTCGCATGTAACAAGGCCCATTGTGTACAATACACTTTTATTCTGTGAGATTAGTCTTTTGTGGACATGTAATTATTTCAATGAAAATAAATAGTCTTTCGATTAGGATAAACGACACGTGGAGGTAAATCACTATGTTGTATTGAAGAAATCTCTGTCTTTCGTAATATGTTGGATTCAGTAATTGGAAATTTGTTGTATTACCATCGTATTGTTATTATCATGGACAATATTTCCTACAGGATTCTCTTTTTCTTCAGAATCTTCAAAATCTGGCAGAAAGCACAATCTTCTTTTTCTAAATTACGTACATTGAACTTGCCAATTTGCAATTGCCACGCATAGACACGGTGATCCATTTATTTACTAAACTATTTCTTATGCAAACAAACGTTTCAAGTAAAACTCGCCTCGTTTCAAGCGTCATCTTCTAACGATCGCAAATCCTATCCAGAAAACTTTCAGTGACTTTTGTTTTTTTTTGGGTAGAACTATGTGGTTCTGTTCAAGTAGCCATGTAGCTCGTTCCATGCCTCGTATTTCCCCGCCACGTGCTGGACAATCGTTACAATCAGTTGAGTGTTTGTCACTGCCGCATCGAGTGCAAGTTTCAGAGGAAAAGCTGTTACTTTTAGTTTCTGGTAGTCTTCCGCCGAACCGAAAGTGTTTTGTTGTCTTTACGCTGTTTCTAGCGCAATCGCTTCCACCATAATTTTGTCGAGTATCTTTTTCTTTTCTTCTTTTTTGCAAGTTCGGTCGATTTGGACTTAGTTCTGGTGGCGTAATCTTGTAAGAAACTTGTCAAATCTCTCCCTTGGCTCTTGTTTCATCGATTTACACAGGTACCTCTCGTATATCTGACTTTATTTGGGAGAAAAGTACTCGTTTAGTCTCCCACTGCAATTTTGTACACGTCGACGTCTGTATCTGCATCTGTATCTGTATATCAGCGCTAGCAGTGTTATGGTAAATTTCTTGGAACGATAAGTCTGTATGTTGAAAAGCTGTTCTTTCTTCTTCTGGCTTATCCATATTCGCCGCGAAAAGATAATTTCTGAATGCTCTTTTCCATTCTTCCTACCGCAAAGAAAAGTTGAAGCGCCTTCATACTCGGAGGTAACCAGTTGCTCGATCCGAGAAATCTCGGCGATCTGTAAGGGTACTGCTTCGGTTTCAGGTACCATTTTGCGTTAACCAAGTTATCTACATATGGTGAGTTATATTTCTACTCGTAGGTACCAACCGTGAGCTTATCGTTTCACCTGTACGAGATTCTGTGTCGTTTATTTAATACTAACCTTGACGATTTTGTCAATTTACTATTTAGTTAAATTCTTCTACCATTTACATACATTTGTAAATTTATCTCTTCCATGTTGGTCAATGGGGTTTGCTTGGCGTAATTTCTGTTTCGACGTATCTGGGTATAGTTTGAATTTAATAAAATATTACATAAATATATATATATATATCATATAAAAATATAAATAAATTATGTAAATTAGCAAATGACTGAATGTACCTGATACAGGTGTAAGATATCAAACAAGTAGTTGGAAAGTGATTTTGTCACAAATGTCACCGTGTCACATTTTCTCACAATTGTCTTAATGGTAACTAGTTGCGTGTAATATTTAACGAGTACATATATATAATTCCTAGATTAATCTAACTATAATCACTGTTATTTTTGGGTAATTAAGTAATTAAACAAGCACTTACTGTTTATTGTTATTATGTCGCGCCTTCCAATTCTAGAAAACAAATTTTCATTCACTCACATGCGTACAATGATGATATACGCAACTACAACCTCCAAATTTTTCTTCCTTTATCGCCATTTGCTTTTTTTTCCTTTTTTTTCTTTTTTTGTAACAGCAAATCACAATTATGACAGCAGTGGCAAAGCATTGTCGCTTTCTCTTAACCAGTAAACTGCGTATAAACGTCAATGCAAAACTTTATTTCGCTGCGGTTGGCGTGCATGTTCGTCGTGTAAAATAAAAAAGTACTATTCAATATAAAAATTCAAAATTTCTAGTAAAAAGTAATATAAGTGACATTTAGTGGTATGTTCCCTTTATGCATCCAGCAAATTTTGTATTCCATAAAAACAGGAGTTTGAGAAAAAAAGGAAAGTTTGATCATTTTCTTTGCTACATCGATTATGCTTCGTACAATGTGTATCACTTTTTACAAATTGAGTTGATTATTTTCCCCAATGCGTCGGCTACTTCTCTAATTATCTTTTGGCAATTTGGAAGTTTTCAGTAACGATACCTTTTTCCAACAACGAATTGTCAATTTTTTATCGACTAAAAATGTAATCCTTGCTCGTTTTGCTTTACTCTCTTCGTAAAATTTATAATAGGAGCATTTACCCTGCGGTCGACGTGTTACTCCTCGTTGCTTCGCTTTACCGGCGCACCCCGTAAAGCATTTTTGAAACTAAACTCCGCAGTTAACAGGTTAATTATTATTAGTGGCGTGTACGTACTTTGATCCACATCGGCGCTTGTTGCGTCTCGAGTTACTGCACTCATCGTCCTTGCAAAAGTTAGGTTGCGCTCTGCCCCATACCTGACGGCTAATAGAGCGAGTGTACGAACAGAAACGCACACTGCCCTTTACTTCCCAAGCTCGTACATCGAGTCACAAAATTCTATACACGAACGACACTCTACCATTACTACACTAGGTATACTTAATTACAAAACTGGTAATTTCACGTGTTCAAAAGTTTCTAGTCACTTTGTGTTACGAAAGAATTTCATGCTTTATCTCGCAAAATATGTATATGGAAATTCTATAGAATTCAAACTACCCGCAAAGCGACATTTTTACTTTTGTTTTGTTTCACCGGCAGTCGTTTGCTGAATAGAATAAATCATCAGAGAGAATCGATTCTCGATTTTCCAAGTAAAATTGGTAAAATTTGTAGTAGATTCGTTATTAATTGTTATTGTATTTAATTTAATTATTCCCAAAATGAACTCGATTTTCCAGAATCGATCGTCCTCTTTATTTTTTTTTACCCTAAGCATTTCATCGATTCTAAAGTCTGAAAATCGAGTTCATTGTGAAAATATTTAAGTAAATAAATAAATTATATCAAATAAATAAGTATGCAGTAAATAATAAATAAATAAGTAAATAAATTCTGTACAATGTTTACCTAAAAATCGAGAATCGATTTTCAACGTGCTGAGCTACCGATCTTTCTCCGTCAATCTTCAATGCTTTAAATGATCATCTTTCTTGTCTATCTCTGATGTTGCTCTCTGTCCGTCCGTTTGGGAAATGAAAGTCCCTCAAAATGGTTGTCCGTGAAACAAAGAAAGTCGTGCTGACCGTAAAAAGAGAAAGTCCCTATCACCCTTGAACTCTAGGGAGTTGACATGTATATGCTAAACGTGAATTTTGTTAATACTTTGCGCCTCTAAGGTTCTGGGGTAAGCGTCGCGCGATCCCTCACAATTCACTTAACAAACGCTAACCATCACCGCCTTGTCCATTCCATGGCCAGATCCTTTAAACAAAGTCTCTATTCTCTATTTTTTATTTATCCTTCGTCCCAGTCATACATTATTGCAAGCCCAAACAGCGGCCAACTATCTGCCATTATATCGACACGAAGTTGTCGCTAACATGTTTGTTATTTTTAATATTTTTTAATCAATTTCGTATTAGGAGCAGGAAGGCCAGATATGCAGTTTAGATTTGTCTCTTTTATCGTACCTGGTTTGTATCTTCAAATTTATTTACACGTTGCGTTGCCTCTATTGATAGGTGTTCAATGGGCTTGCGTATCTAAAATCTTCAATTTTTTAAGGATAATAACGATTGAACTATTTTCGAAGCGTGTTTCGAGCCATTATCGCGTTAAAACACCCAATTTCTCGATATTTCTGTTGCTAATTTATTCCAATAAATGTAGATTTATCAAGAATATTACATTGTTCATCATTGCATTGATTTGCACAAGTGGGGCGATCCCTTGAACAGAAAAATGCTCCAAACCACAAGATTTCCCTCGCCATGTTTTCCTCTTGATGCATTATGCTATATCTTTTACCAATATGACTTGTCTCGTTATCTCCTGTCATTTGTGAATAAATTAAATTTTTATTGATGAAAAGTGCAATGTTTCTCCAATTCAAACGTTTCTTGACAAATCATAAATCCGCATCAGGTTTATAAAAACCATCCGACTTTTTTTAATCAATTTGTTACGTCTGGCGACTTTCTACCTGGACCAGGTCACTCACCGCGGGAGAAATAGCAACCAGATGCACGGTCTCTCAATAGCCTCAAGGATCTATCATAAATCTTGGCCTATACACCCCTAAGGTCCTTCAGACCAAAAACAATCATCTTCGATTTCCAACTCTATTAACATTTTTGTCTAATACGTGTTGACACCGGAAAGTTGGTTTTTTATTTTCACCAATAAAACCTATTCCCTTACTACCAACGAAAACTTGCCCTTAACAAATCGGCTTTTTTCGTTTCCTTGGACACACCCATCGCTAGGTTTCCTCCTTAGCATCATATTCGCGGAAAATCAGTCTAACACCGGTGTTCGAAGAGTCGTCTTGTACTCTTACCTCGCTTATTCTGCCTTGTCAAGACTGTAGTTGAGTTGTTTGAATAAACCACATTTATACGTGTGAATCCAGTCTACCATCAATTAAACCACCTCTATTATCGTAGAAGAAATAGGGGATCGATCAGTTCGTGGCGTCGGTTATTTAATCGTAACGAGAATTTACGACTCTCGTTGACGCGATATCTTTGAACGCGTCTCTCCGCCAACTATCGAAACACAATTGAAGGTTTTCTTTATAAGCAATAGACTAAAAGACTCATCGTGTAGGTGTGTTGTCATAATACAATGACTAGTATGAGTCGCGATAGATTTTCAATTTATAATGCGATCAACTTTTCCAATTGTTCATTGCGGCATTCCACTTTGGGGCCGGTTTCCAAACTGCACTCTACCTCACCATATCGTTAATCGTAAATTGTCCAATTTGTAATAGTAGGTGAATCTGACGAGAAGATTTATTAGTTTGTGACGAATTAACTACTCCCGAATTTCAACAGAAGCTTTTCGACACACGTTTTATCGCTTTAACCATTTACTAGTAAGCAATATTGGCAGATAAATACACGTAGAGACAAACAGATCTTACATAAGCCAAGAGAAGCAAATGGACGGAAACTTTTGAGTTCGTGAAATGAAAAGTTTCTTATAAATAAGAGAATTTACAGAACTTACTTACTTTATAATTCCCAATATTAATTAATATTTTTTTATATATCGTGTTTTATACACAAAGTGAAAATCTATCTGACTGGAAACATCTGCACATCACTGTATACACACAATACGTCCCATAAATTGTCAAATTTTATTACATTTCATGTATGTTCCGCGTTTTCCATTCCAATTTCCAGATCTAGCTTCTATATGAAATTCATGGGATCATTCTTGATTCTAGAATTTATAAGACCTCTGAATAAACACATCTCGTTAATGAACTGAAAAACAGATTGTCAGAGAAATGGCATTCTACTACTAATGTAGAATATTCGAGAAAAGTAATCTTAAATAATAGACTAAAAAATAAATAAAGGATGTAAAACAATATTAATTAAATAATTAAAAATATAATTACAATATAAATTAAAAACTGGAGACGATTTCAATTAGTTTGTACTACAATATAAAAATGTATTGAGCTAATGATATGCATACAATTTCAAAGCACATTCATAATTAATTCAGACATGTTACAATATATACAGGGTGCTGCGTAGTTTCCGGAGCGAGTCGTGTAGATGTGTGGATGATAGTGTGGCAAGTGTGAAACACGACGACGCATCTAAAAAAAAAAAGAAAAACAGACAATGCATCTAGCCACGCGGTGAAACAAAAATGGTATCCCAAAAGGGAATAAAACTGAATATTTAAAATATCTTCAAAGTTAACAGACGAGGTGTCTCTAAAATCCTGGTACAACGGATAATGATTCTACATGTAAAAATAGACCGAAGAAAAGCACGACATTTTTTGTTTAAAGCTTCGTTTTCAAAGGAAACGAGTTTGAAAAAAAAACTACATATGAATTACCCCAATGCTTTATAAAACTGATAGCACGAAACACCATTGCTTATAGTCTGTTTCGGTAATCGCACAATGATTGATAAATAGAAAAAAGAAAAATAATGCTTTTGTATTTCTTGCATTACACCAGAAAACATACGAGAAAGGATTCTACATGGATGTACATCAATTACTATAGAAGTACTTGAAAATATAGAGCCCAAAAGTGTACTGAGGTCAATGGTGCACGTTTTGAACACCTTCTGAAATAAATATTTTACCATTGAAACATACAAATCTTACTTTTGCCTTTTCTCTATACAAACATGATTTTCTCGTTGCAGATTAAGAGAAGGTCAACATATGGTCGTGCACATGGTTGAATTTGCTCTTTTATGAGCTATAAGAATGTTGTAATAAAAATATGCAGTGCCATTTAAAAATGAAATCTCTCGAAAAATGCGACCTTGAGAAAACATTTTTGCTCCTCGCCAACATTTGTCGCTTCCGAGTATTCCCAGTATTCCGAGTATTCTCTTCCTCTGATACTTTTTTTATCCTAAGAAATAACAGAGATGTCTAAGATGGTCAAATTAGGTGAAATTCCATTTGTATGACACCATACACCTTCAGAGTATCTTACAGATACATTAAAACATGGAATGATTTAGTAGGTAGATTATTGAAATCATCATGTTCTATTCTATTAGAAACAAGAAATATTTGACGCTTACAAGGGGAGGACTCCAATCGACTCGCTTTGATTTTAACGAGCTTTTGCGAGTTGTGTCATTTAAAAACGTCAAGGCGATCTTGATATCTTATCGAAAAATAACTTTCCGGAAAGCAATTCTTCCATGCAGCAATTTGTAGCCTGCCAAACACTGATCCACTTTTATTTGGAACATTTTTCTTTTGTGCACCATCGGAAATAGCCCACAAAATCGTGGCCACAGTTTTATCGCTACATCGAATATTTTACGCATAGCATTAAGGACCCATATACTAACGACTCGTAGAAGGAAAATCTGCTCAACGAAATCGGAATCGACCAATTGGGGTCGTCCCCTTGCCGGAACAATGCAGCGTGACGTTGTGAGGAAGCAAGGAGGGGAGCAAAAGGGCAGAAAGATATGGAGAGAGCATTTCACCCGGGCCTGCTAGTGGACTCATTGATAAGGCGACTTTGCATGACTATCTTAAACGCTGAAATAGTGAAGGTCAGGTCAGAGGATCTACATTTAGGAAAGGATAGTAAGACGAGTATTCTATAGTAAGACTGTCTTGAACGAAAATCTTTGCGGTGATAAGTGTAGTGAGATAACCTTGAAATTTTCAGAACCTCTTCGTCTATAGAAAATTCCGACCACTGTATTAATGGTTCTCCGTATTATACAACTCGTATGAACCTTCATCGTATATCAAAAGATGGTGGAATTAATTAAAGCGATTATAGTTTACAATGTAGATCCAACACGGGTCCACCGTGTTTACCGAAAACATTGATCCGTGACAGTATTATAAAATATCGTTGCTAAAACTTAACCAACCGAATAGGGAGATCTCCCCTCTGTGAAGAACATCGCTGCGTGTCCCTTTTGACTTTAGCAGCGCGTTTTCTTTTTCTTTTTTTGTTATTATCAGTTATTATAAGGAATTGTTCCCAATTAATTTCGCCACGTTTTTTGCTTTTATAAAGTACAGTATACAACAAAATGCACCAATTTAGTGGTGTTAAAATTAATTAAGAAATTACACTATCAGTTATGACTAAAGAAAGTCATAATAGTATAAGGTGTAAAAAATAAATATTAACAAATAAAGTATAAGGTGTTACATCCTGTGACCAAAACGTATTATAATTCATCCTTCGGCCAAGGTGGTCAGCTATGTAAACACATTTGCTCGGACTCGCAATAAACCTATTAACTTTCTCGAAATCGAGACGCTCCTTAAGATTGTCGCTCATTACGGTGAAACACGGGGTAAGCGGGTTTTCTCATGTTCTAAACACACCCATCACAAGCTTTCCTCTCTCACATAACCGACACCGAGCCTCACCTGCTATCGACTCTTCTATATCTCTGCAATTGAAAATAAATAGTGTGTTATTTTATTAAAAATACCGTTGAAAATGTAAGTGAACTGTTCATGGGCAAACTATCAGACTGTTCTGAAGATAGCGACATGCAGGTACGTGATTATGAGTTTAGCGAAAATGATAGTATTGTTATTCCCATACATCAAGACAATCGTCGAATACTTTTGAGCGATTCGGAGGATGATATAGCTCGTTGCGACAATATTGTCGATGGTGTCGATGATTGGTCACTAAATGATAATGGAACCTAAACTAGACGCATATGATCGAACTCCAATCGTGAACACGATAGCTCATGATCGAGGTAACATATTGGAAATAACTCGGTTGTTCCTTGGCAATGATTTATTTGAACAACAGAAACAAATAGATATCGCCCTCGGGTTTTAAACAAATATAAAGGATATAAATTAGTGAGATGGATTGATGTCACAGTGAGAGAAATGAAAAAGTTTCTGGGTTTAATTACATTCATGCACAGACATATATATACAGACACGTACAGATAATATATATGACCGACTCTTTCGCTTCGGCAGTCCAGTCTACTGCGAACAAGTCATGCTCGCGAAGGAGCGAGCTGAGAGAAATAGGGTGAGAAGACGCGACCCAGCTAGAGCGCCGCACCAAAGGGACACGACACGCCGCAGGGCTGCGGCATCGTCGCCGACGCCCTAGGTGCTTTAAAGGAGGGCCTGGGCCCCCCCTCGGACTTGCACGACGGTCCAGGGAACGCGGTGTTAGGGGGTGTGCCCCCCCATAGCGGCACAATTCGGTAGAGGATGTCTCCCTTAACAATTGGGAGAAGACGAAGGAGTGCCCCGGTAGGAATTCGAGAGAGACCCCAAGAAGCTCCTAACAACGTCAGGAAGACCACCGTGGGGTTTTGGTCGGTATGAGTCCGACACTACCCCATCGCCACCCAGAGGGCGCCGGGGTGTCCATGAGGATTTCCCCACGATAAAAAAAAAAAAAAACAAAGTGCAGTCGGCCAAAGGACTGTGTTTGTCACGTAAAAAATAACTCTCGTGGTGATATATATAAAAACTTTATTTCTCAAGAGTCGAAGGCCCATGAGTACCAATATTACAATGCTGCAGTATCGGCTTATAGTTCAGACTGGCTCGGCCGTCATTATTCGGAGTTTAAGTACTAAGCGAGAACACTGAAAATGATGTAGGGGATGTTGTTCTTGAAAGTTCCCCATCAAGGTGGCGTTGTGTTAACTGACAGGAGGATATCTAGAAGTGTCAACCGTCCGGAGGACACTTATTAGAGCAGAGGCATCAAATGTCCGGAGAATATCCAGAGATGGTCGCCTTAGGTGACGTCAGGGTAAAAGAATTTGGGGTTACATGTGCGTGGTTGCTGGATATACGTTTCTCTTAAATAACAATAATTCTTGTAAGAACCGTATATGAAATATCGTTTCACTGTCAATGGATTTAACAGATTTTGTAGCACGAAACAGTATACGAGTATTACAGTATAACAGTTTGGATGTTTGAAATATATTGCGTAATACGTTATGGTGACTAACCCAATATATCAATACAATCAAGAGAAAATGTTCTGCCGATAAGGAAAAAATATATTATTGACTACAGACCATACTGGTGTATGCCCGATATATGCGGCGCTCGTACCCACAGGTCATTTCGTGGATGTCTATAAACGGCACTCGAAGCGTAAGGGATAATGGTCAACTTTTTCATATATAGAAACGCCAATCTTTTCAAAAACAACGAGTCGCATCTAGTTTCAAGAGGAATCGAATTATCTAGTTTCAGTAAAGATAAAGATAAAGTTGAAATCGTCGCCATGTATCGTAACGCACTCCACCACTGGAAAGAAAGAAGATGACAGTTTCCTACACATAAGGAATTGTCGGGTAAAACTCTATGCACAGCTGAAGTTTCGAGGAATTTCGTGTCATAATGCATATTACATTTTTGTTGTTATTTCTATATTCAGAGGTAAGATCACAATAGCTGTTATTTTATTCTTTGGATAAATCTGTCACACCGTTCCGAGCCGAAAAACATTTATTACACACTCTTACATGGTCTAGGGACAAAAACAAAGAAACATCTTAGATCTATCGATTAAGTCTATCGATTGTATCTAGTACTATTTTCTAGTTACTATTTATTGTAACTAGCGCACCTGCAAATGGACGGCGAGCACGAACTCACGTTGTCATTTTCAACAATTCTTGTTACGTCTGGAGACTTTCTACCTGGACCAGGTCACTCACCGCGGGAGAAACAGCAACCAGATGTACGGTCCCTCAATAGCTTCAAGGATCTATCATAAATCTTGACTTATTCATACCTAAGATCCTTCAGACCAAAAACAATCATCTTCCATTTCCAACTCTATTTACATTTTTGTCTAATACGTGTTGACACCGGAAAGTTGGTTTTTTATTTCAGGAACGATGCTTCCCACCAGCAACTTTCCTTCGAGAGCGGTTAGCACCCTTCCTCACCCACCAACCTGGCAATAACCAATTAACAACGAAATCTATTCCCTCGCTCTGCCAACGAAAACTTGCCCTTGACAAATCAGCTCTTTTCGTGTCCTTAGACCCACCCATCGCAAGTTTTCCTCCGCAGCATCATCTTCAGGGAAAGTCAGTCAAAAACCGTTCTTCGGACAGTCGTCATCCAAGCTTATGTCGCGTTCTCGACCTTGTAATTTTGTCGATCAATCGATACTTATACCTTCTCAGATTATATCTCTCTAGTAAATAAGTTGTTGAATAAACTTTAATTTATACGTGTTAATCCAGCGTACTATCATTTCAACCACCTGTATTATCGTAAAAGAAATGGAGGATCGATCGGTTCGTGGCGTCGATTATTATAATCGTAACGAGAATTTACGACTCTCGTTGACGTGATATCTCCTGAACGCGTCTCTCCGCAAACGGTGGAAACAATTACGTTAACCGAATATTATAAACCCTTAAGTGGTATTGAAGAATATCAACGTAAAAACAAGGTAAGGGCGAATGAGTAGTATACATAAGCGGACATGGATTGCTCGTAAAAAAATAACTCAAAGGTACAAAATAACAATTTTTTGTTTGAGGCTTAGTTTTAGAGAAAATTCAGTTTGAAAACTCTTCGCGACACTTAGAGTGCCTCGTTCCTGTCTTTATGACCGTAAACATTAAAAATGTCACGGTTGATCTTGATAGAATGATTCAGCCTGCAAGATCACCGCAGCTCGTTCCGCTGGAGCTTTTTCATTATTTATCATTAATCATTTAACATTATTTGTGTACTTTTTGTATTGTGCATTTGAAGAGCGTATATTCGTAACAGTTAGAAAAAAACTATACAGATACTTGAACACATATGGACTCAAAATTCATTGGCATTAGTTCACGGTTCCGCGATTCGGCCAGTAACGTTCTGTTTACGACAAGATAAACGACAGTTTCTATAATTTCCGCATTAACACATTCGCGGCCGCTTTGGGAACTGTGGCGACCAGGCCTTTCCAATCAAATGCCCCTCTGTGAGCCATTGTGCACGGAATTCATACATCTTCCATAACCACAAGTGAATTTATCTACACCAATGACATTCAAAGGGAGAGTCGGTACTAGTTGTCAATGGTTTCAAATATTTTAGGAGCAGGTATTGTTATTATTTTCAAGTATGTTTCTTTTGAAACACGGCCAGGATTTGTCAATATTAGTAAATGAAATAGTTATAATTCCGTGATTAAAATTTGCAAATAAACATGATAAATAAATATAAATAAATGTATGTAATAATAACAACGTTGAAAATAAGGAATATTTCTTTTTAGGAACCATAGCTTAGATTACTAATTAATCCCACGATCACAGCATGGGAGCTATAGTTTATTAAATATCCGTTGGAATATTTATAATGGTACGTTGATACTAAAAGCATAAAATGAGAAAAATTAGTTTCTCCAGTTCAACGCCCGTCAATGACAGCATTAATTAATCAGTATCTTTCATAATACTGTCAAAGTTAATTTTTTCGAAAACGAAGCTGCGAGAAACAATCGTTTTTGTATGTTTTCTGTTTATCTTTTCATAAGGAATCCATCCATGCCAGTTTGTACTACTTGTAAGCTGTATATGAAATATACATATATATAATATTAGATATTATACGTATACGAAATTAATATTAGCACATAAACACGTGATGCACGTGTGTGTATGAGTTTTGATTTACACACACGGATCAAACATTTATTTATAGATTACACCTGGAGCATAAAACATCACGTTTATGGTGGCAGTTGATTTTTTACAGTTATTTTGCACATTTTTAGTTTTGGACAGTCTCCGTTTGAGTGATTGTTTAAGAATATATCACAGTAAAGTAAGAGTTTTTTAACGTCCAAACTTTTTTAAAAACCGTTAGTAAATATTATTTTCTCGAGTGTTTAAATGATGCAAAAACTATTTATTGTTTTTTCTGTTGAAATCGTGCAACATTGTACAATTATTATGGTATAGAGCTGCACACGGATACTTTTTCAACTGCGTATATGCGTTTACAATTTGTAAATGTTTTGTGTTTCTCTTTTTTTTTTGCAGCTCTATATAGGATACGAGAATACAAGAAAAATGGTTAAAATGTATTGTTGGCTGCCGACGAGCAGTGGAGTATTTTCTCAAACGCGGTAAAAAACATGTTCCGCATAAAATCATATATTTATTGGTTATTTTTTCATTTTATTCGGTTTGGACGTATATTTGTGGTTTCGTTGATGCGAAGTAATCAACAAGACTTATTTTTGTAATCGAATTTATAAATTAATTATTGGGGGATATAATGGAAAATTGGATGTTTATTTGAAATCATACGAATTTTAATACAGTTATAAAATCTTTATTTATATTATTTCAAAACTAATTGAAAAACCTATTTTTATTCGTTTTAACAAATATTATCTTACTTGAACTTATTCCTCTAACTTTCCTGAACCATTTAAAAGTCGACACTTTACTCTTTTTTCCATCTTATTTCACGAATTAATAACAATTTTATAACTTGTACCAATTCATGCTTATTTTTATTCATTTTTTTCCTTGGTTAAAAAATAAAGTCACAAGAGAAAAGCTAATTTCTTTTTTATCCAAGTTAAGACATCGCCCTTTGCAATGCAACAAGAAAGCACCACATTAAGCATAAATTGCTACATAAACAATAAAAATGGGAAATGTTCAGCAAGTATTATATAAACATATATACATACATAAATTAAAAAAATATCAAAAGTATTAAAATGGAATACTAACGATCCAAGTTCGCATCTGCTAGACTTCATTCCATCGCAAATTAGTTACATTAAACAAACAATAATTATAGTTTTCGGGAATTTCGTGGGTGACCTCTTCACAGCTGTGTAGCTGAATCAAAAGTTAACGAATGTCAAAAAATATCATACTACGTTATGCCCCAAACGATCGACCAATTACCTGCAAAGAAATTTTTTATTTCGCACATATTTCTGTAAGAGGAGTTTCTACTGCGCGTAAGGGCAAGTGCGTGGCGACTTCAAAAACTGCAACATCTGGGCGACCAACAACGTGCATTGAATCAAATAGTTGTATTCACATTGTTTACACAACAAGCAACTTTCTTGCAGACGAAACTGAATTTTGCACACAGTCGGGCAACTGTACGATGCGCACGTAGCTGTTCTGTGCTATTTTTCACATCCTTTTTCAGTGGGTCTGTTGCATTTCCTTCTTAGCTATTTCCGTTATCGCCAAGAAAGCTGCAAACTCTATCTCATATTCGCAGCCATGCCCCTTATCCATAATTTTATTACGCTCAACATCTCGTCGAACGATTTAATCGACATTCTCGTGAAGCTAAAGAATTTATTTTCATGTGTGCTAATGTCGTTAGGAAGCATGGCAAACATTCTTTTTGTACGGTTTCCCTTTAATAAGAAATGCACTCGGTATTTTCTTCCCTTTTCTTTGAAAGCAACTTTCTCAGTACAACACTTTCCTCGACGTTCATTCTGTTCGACAATATTTACGATATTGGCAACTTCGAGTCGTCGAGCTCCGTCGTCGAGTTTGCACTTGGCTTTTGGTCACCGGCGACTGGTCGACATCGAAACAAAACACGAAAAGCGAGTTCTGTATCTATTATGTAACAATATCTTTAGGCGCTTTTACTTTGTGAATTACTGCAAATTGCATCGATTTTTTAGCAAGTTTGATGTAACAGTATTTGTACCTTTTTCTACAACGAAATTAACCTGATTAGTCTTGAATAGCTTTTTCTGTTTATTTGAAACAGAGCTAGCGCATCGGTAATTACATTTCGTTGAAAGTCCACTGGATAAATCGTTAAACGTGATTTCTCATAATATAGAGAAATACGTTTACGAGAAGGGCGACGTGGCCGTGATAAATACCGCAACAACAAACTTTATTTATCCATGTGGTACCATAACTAAGTGGCAGTGGCTCCGTGTGGCGAATAGCCTTTTAACCTTTCCTATCGGTCTAAAAAGCCTGAGGTTCTGTTACTTACTCAAAAGGCTATGTCGTTATTCAGCTCAGAGGTCGTGTGCCCAACTAAATCATGCTGGATTTAAGTGGATTTTACAAACTCCTCTACGCCCAACTATGACGATGCATTGCTGTTGCAGGGTCGTTACGACGCCATTCCACCGCAATATAAAAATTATTTCCATCAAATTCTGCAAATATATCGACGACGAAATAAGACCATTTGATTTCACGAATTTTATCACGCGATCTCATAAATCTGCGATCGCATTAACACGACGACAGCTATTATTAACACGTTGACAATTATTTCGGTATTGACAAATTTTAGTTATTTAATTGACGCGCATGCTCAGGCATCTAAGAGTTGAAGCTGAAACACTTTTCTTATTATTAAATTTCATCGGAAAATGTTTCAGACAAAAGTTGGATAGCTTCAAGGTTGGGCATATTTTGACGTGACCAGTTTTTCTGTAGCCGCCAGCATAGAAGCCATGTGAAAGTCGACCTTGTTTTTATAGAAAATAGAATCATATACTTTTTCATACATTATTCGATGCAGCTCGCGATTCTTTATAAAAAGTTATTAATAGAAAATAAATAGTTTAATAGATATATTATTTTGTATTTCATAGAACTTACCGTACGACGCTACTTTTGTATTTGTCTCGTGTCTCGTTTCGCGTTGAATTGTATTAAATAATTGAATTTTATTAATAATTGAATTTATTAAATTTAACGATGTCTTTGTTTGATCTTTGCAGTTGGAATGAGATAACAATGTTTCTTCGATGCCACAGATTCTTTTTTCTTTTCTGAAGATCGATAAAAAATAGTGGGGGCAGTTTCTCTGTATCATTTCAATTATGTTTTTTATCAAACGTATTTTATGATTAAGTTGCGCAAGATTACTTTACTTTTTTACTTTTACTTATTTACTTTTCTATAATCCAATCTCAGTTTATTATTACCTAATTGTTTAATAATATATTCGTTGTTTGCATTCTTCTGACAGATTTCTCAAAGTTTCGATTATGCGTGTTTCTGAGAGTGTCGGTAAAGAAGTTTACCTCGTAAAACGAATTTATTTATAATAGATTTATAGTTTATATTTACATCTGAAAATATAAAGATACGTGATTTATCTCTATAAACTCGTATATTGCCAGTAGCTTCTAAACTATATGCGCAGACGAAATTATTACATACGAAGAATAGAAGACAATTTTCGTGTCACTTGCAACGTTACCAACAGAATGCGAAAACATTGTTACGCTTACTGTGCTAAGAACAATGAATTCCATGGCGGGTTACTTTAAAACGATAAAAATCTGTGAAATAACTGAAAATCTAAGAATATTTGTCGGAACAGTAGCGAGATACAGGCAAACGGGTAAGCAAGTTAAGTGTTGTAAAATAATTATGAAACTAACTTCCTCGCAGTTCTATCTTTGCAATTAGTTTCATTAAAATCAATTAGTTAATTTGTTTATAATTAATTTGCGAATTCTTTCCCCTTTTCTCGTTTTACTTTACAGCAGTTTGTTAATTTACTCTAGTTTTAGATGCAATGGGTCATCAGAAAGATAAAAAGAAATACACGTGTTATAACAATTAGTGAAAAATTTGTTCTAGATAAATGAGCCCAACGTAAACTATTATTACGTGAGATAAACTGCAAATTACGAGCATGTGACCAATAAACTTTATTTTTTAAAATATGTACATCTATGATGTATTTTTGTGAAAGAATCTTTTAAAGATGTTTTATAACTTTGAAATTATTTTGTTTAATAATAAAAATGTTTGATACTATTCAATTTAATATACAATCAATTTTTGTTCCCTACAAACATGCAACGCCACCGCCACTTTTCTCGATCGTCCATTTCTTTATATATATGTGCCTGTAATTCAATATACACATATACATATCATTAACACTAGAACTACCACACCGCTCAAATTGACTGGTTTTACAATTTTATTTTAAAATTCCCACGTTATGTTATTTTTTCCCCACAAAGATGTAATGACTTTCGTTATCAGCCAGTCTTAAAATCTGTTTTAGTTCAGTCACTTTTATTCGTGATTTAACTTATGGTTAACACTTAGCCAACCGAGTAGGCAGATCTCCCTCTGTAAAATACATCGCTGCGTGATCCTTTCGACTTTTCCACGTGTTTTCTTCCTTTTTTTTTGTACTTTTCTTTTTGTTATCAGTTATTGTTTACCTGGAACTGTTCCCAATTAATTGCGCTACATTTTCTGCTTTCATAAAGTACAGTATATAATAAAATACATCAATTCAGGGCGAAAATTAATTAAAAAAGTTACACTATCAGTTACGACTAAGATATAATCGAACGATACCACATTGTAAAAAAATATTAACACTAGAACTACCACACCGGTCAAATTGACTGGTTTTACAATTTTATTTTAAAATTCCCACTTTATGTTATATTTTTTTCCGCAATGATGTAATGACTTTCGCAACGATAACTACAAAAATAATATAATGAATTTTATTTTGTTTTTTATGTATCCAAACTGAAAATAATTTTGTATCAAGGTTACTTACACCAATACCAGTGAAAATGACTGGTACTTGTCAAAGTGTAAAAGGGTGTTGCAATTTGTTTATCGAACTCCAATTAACCAGTTTCCTCGTTTTGTACAACTTTCCACGCGTTTTTTAAATTTTGACTGCGTATCATTCGATATAACGATATCAGTTATTAGGAAAATTCCGGATCGATCGCTATATCGCTAGATGCTAACGCTAGAAATACCACACCAGTCAAAATGACTGGCTCTACAATTTTATAAATGTATGAACCCTCGTTTAGGGATCCCAGATGGATTGATAATACAAAAAATGTACTACATAACATGGAATTGCTTCTATAAGAAAGTAATGAATCGAAAAATATAAAAATATTCTATTATTACGTATTTTTTAAAGACCAGTCATTTTCACTGGTTTGATAGAAATAGCTTCGTGTTAACTATCGGTAGTTCTAGTGTTAAAGTACCCAAAATCGTCACTGCATCGAGTTTGCAATTGCCTCAATTTTCCGAATCAAACGTCTCTGCTCTCTATAGGCACATGTGCATTTACATATGAATACTTTTAATAATAATACTTTTTTAAAACAAGTACTTTATCAAGCGACTATCGTTTACGAGTAGAGGACGCTAAAATCAATATCGAATTTCTACGTCGGTATGGCAGTCACGTTGAGCCACGAAGGTCCATAAGGTAATTTGTCTATACGTATGGCTCGTCTCTGCTATGTGTCGCACAACCGGTACTAAATACCTGCAATACCGATGATTTTATCATTAACGGAATAAAATGCTCTGCCTTAGTTTACGAATTATACGTAGAAGTACGTTTGGTATTATATACAGCCGGTGGACAAAGACAAACGGTGGATAATGAAAATATATATCAATGAAGTTTCGTTAAATGTAGCTGGTTTACAAAAAATTGTGAATATTAATTTCAATTATTTACTAAATAATCTATGTAGTATAAGGCACATAATAAATAAAATTAAAGTATATAACACTAGTACTAATTCGATTAAGCTTTATTCATACCGACTACCACTACCTGTCCACTTACTTTTGTCTCCGACCGTGTGTCGCGTGAATCTGTCGATGTGTTACCTCCTCATGAATTTTAACGGAACTTTCTTCAATATCTTCATAGTGGTGCATAAACAATGGAAAAAATAATAAAAATTCCTGCCACTGAATTCCAAATGGAAAGAGGTGGGTAGGGTTGGGTTATTTCAAAGGTGGCGGTATAAATGGACGATTTAAAACAGAGATTGCGTGTATAAAATATACAAAGAAAGTACATATATACATATATCATACCAACATAGTTTTATGTATAAACCAAAAACCAAGACCGGACACCCGTTATACGTGTAGGAAAAAGTTGTTCGGAATGGAACTATTCCACAAGTCCATCTTATCTTTAATGTAAGCGTTGACAAACATCATTTGCAGTACAGAGGTAGAGTTATATACGTAAAAAATATGTTTGAAAAATGTATGTCAGTCATGTACACGCTGAAAATTTCATCAAAATCGGTTGACGTTGCTACGAGCTACAAACGATTGAAAATGATGAAAATCGTAGTTTGCCACGATTTTTGGCCTATAACTGTAATAAATCTAAAGATTTTTGCGCCTTTCGACGCGTGTCGCTTGTTTCTGCATCAACCGATTTCGATAAAATTTTCAGCATGTATATAATTCATATAAATCTGCAGAACGTATAGTTTCAATTTTCATTACAGGCTCTGATAAAAAAGTTGTACAAACCCTAGTACTTTTTCATCTAGTAAACTAATCCTTTTAATTTGTGAAAAAAGCTCAAGTTTTCTAGTCCTATCGAGTCTCGCACACACCGGATAACGTTATTTCGAACTTTTGTTATTATTTTTTAACAAAGCACTTTTGAGCCTACGTTTGTATGATACTTTTTTTCTCATTTTCACGCGTAGAATACGCTGACAAAGTATTATTATATATTCCTCCCAAATTATTTATTATTTACGATAAAAATTTTTTTAATTGGGATGTTTGGCGATTAAATGCGTGTGAAAGCTAGTTTTCAGCTGATTGAATAATGATTGAAAAACAAACAAAAATGTTTTTGAAATGTTGAAAAACGTAAATAAGATCGTTAAATGTTGCGTTTCTGTCAAATATCAACAACTAAATACGTCTACTTTTTCATCGTTATAATATTAAGCGTTTAATGTTAAACCTGTATTTACTGTTTTCTTTTTTATCACTTTTCTATTATTCGTCATACGAATCAATTTTGGTTGCAATCGTAATAAGTTTACAAAGTGACAACTGACACAAGCAGGAATTAAAGACAGTAATGTGACGATCAGCCGATGGTGGCATGCATTAGGGGCAAGAGTAGGGATATATAACAAAACCCTCTTGACAAAGAAACAACTTCTAGGTAAAGATGAAACGATACAACCAATTTAAATGTCCATTCGGCAAGCTTCAGTAACGATCGGTAACTTGCGGGAAAATTCTCTACGAATCTCCACTCACGGTAACTTCCCCGTGGTGAGATCTGGTAATCGGCAATGCCGAGCCAATAGTTGCACAATTGTATGTCATGTACTTGAGAATATAACAAATATCCTTGTAAGTTACTTGTAACATATTTATTTGTAATAAACGCTTGTGTAACTTATTTATGAAATATACCTTTGTGATATATTTGTAATATGTCACTTACGAAGCCATAATTACATTATATTTCGAATTTCCCAACTTTTTAATCCTATAAGATTGATTTAAATAATTTGCAAACCATTATCGGTAATATATAGATAGAGAGTAATTAACAAAGATTGTGTTAATTACTAGAGAGTAAAGCAAAGTAAAAAGACACGTCGAGTTTAGTCATTTCAAATATCCCGCTTGTCTGTAGCCATTGTAACAACCAATTAGGAATAACAGTGTCGCCTCTTGTCGTACCCCTACTCTTTGCTAGGGGAGGGGAGAGAACAGCCCCTGATGGGCCCTTTTGAAAAATTGCTCGCGAGGCGATCCTGTGTCAATCTCAGCTAAATGGGCCTTGAACCTGGCTTTGATGGAAACGGTTGCATATATTTGTACAGAATGGATTTTTCAAACGAAGAAACAGTTCCGTATAAACGGAATAAATGGAAGCAGATTGGTCTAACTTGCCGATGTATCGGTTTTGAGTATTCGGAAGGGTCTCGATTGGTATCAAGCGCTGATGTCAAATACTGTCGAAAGAGGCTACACTCGATGATACTCGAAACCATTTTATCTCCACTGCAGAAGAACGAATTCCTGGGAGAGAGCCGAGAAGTCTGGCGGAGGTGCTGAGCCAATTAGCAATTTTGAAGATTTTAGATCGGGAGAATGACTCCTGGGTGGGACGAATGTGGCCAGCATGACAATTTTGACTCTTCGAGTCGGAGTCAGAAGCCAGAAAAGCCATCAGTCAGATTAAAAGCAAAAGAATCAAACTTCAGTCGGTTTGGTAAATTTCATCACGTTGTAAAGTTCAGCCAGTCTCATTTTAGAGGCACAATTAGTATAACGTTCCCAATACGCCGTAATTAGGTGGTCCTTCGGGCATAGACGGCACGGATCGTGCATTATTCAAGGTCAGAAGAAATTGCTTAACGACTGTCGGGCGGAGCTCTCTTCTGACCCCATTAGTATACATTAAAACTTTAACTGATTTCTATAAAAATGCATAAAATGTTCAACTAACGGCACCTATCCTTGTACAAATTTTCTCTTACGATATTTACAAATAGTATTTATTATTCAATTTTTGACGCTACCTCTCCCGTAATCATTCTACTGTCCAATGGTGGCACTAAAAGTATTGACTGCTATAAAAGTTTAATTATGCGCTGTAGTGGTAAAAATATATTTATTCTGATCATTATTAATAACAACGATGAAATTGAATTTTAATCGCTACTCTTTTTAATTATTGTAATTTCTTTCTAGATGTCATTCGAGTAGTAAAATTAGCTTGGACCTCTTTTATAAGATATGCATGTGAATTTTCATACACTACCCGGTACATCTGTCGTTTCCTCCTGAAAATCAATCGACAGTAATCGATGCAATTGTGTAACGCAAAATTTTAATTCCATACAGCTATTCTCGTTTCTTTCGTGCGTCTACGTGCAGTTTATTTTCAAACGATCAGTGATTTCTGTTAAATTGCAAATGTGATTTGCAAGTATAAGTTGGCAATTTGTGATTTTGAATATACCGTAGAAAAATCAGTAATCAGTTATTCGGAGAAAATAAAACTCACTCACATAAGCAAAGATGCAGAACTGCGGTGAAGAGGGCTGCGAGTTTCCGTGCTGCCATGAGAATTAACCACTTTTGCGATGACAGTTTGGCACACTACTTGATGATCTGAAAGTAGACAAAACTCGATTTGTTTTTGTTTTATTTAAGCAATGAGAGATTTCCAATGGCATTTCAAGCCGTGTCGAAAAATTTATATATTTTATGTGTCGAATGCTTTAACAGCAGAACAACGAAATGCAACATTGTTATAGATACAAGATTATTGTAGGCCTTTTCCTATAAAGTGAGTAAATAAGGATTAAACGCGATACCTGTAAAAGAGTATCAACAAAACAAAGTTAAGCTACAAGCATTACTTTTGACTAAAAATGTCTAACAACTTAAAAATCGTATGCAATTTGTTTCTTATAAGAAGAAAATATTTAGCAATTGTGAAAAACATTTTAGTTAAATACATTAATGAAAGATTTATATCAAATATGTTTGTATATAAATGTACCTATTGTGGTCTGTTATACAGACTGGAAAGATAGAGAAGGAGCGCATGGCTAAAATAAAATCCTTCTTCCTTTACGGCTCAACGAATCAATCAATCTTAACGTGTGACGTCTCGTTTGATAGATATTTTTAATGCCTACAATTCTCATTGTAAAATTTTTGCGATCCGATTACTAGGATCGTCGTCATATGCAAAAAAATCTATTTTCCACAAATTCAGAGATTATTTGCAAAGACCGTGAAAGAAATTTCCAGTGGTTGTTGAAGTGGTCGCCATTTCTAAGAAAACTCTACATCTGCTCAACTCAAGCACCGAAGCGATCGACAGCGTATAGACAAAAGACTGGGACGAAGGCAGACCATAGACAATTGACAGGCGACGATGGTGTCACGTAAAATAACGAAACAAAATAAGAAGAAAATAAAAAAGGAATTTATTTTTTTCTTGACACAGTTTACAATTTACTTCCAAACTCCTGGCGTGACTCTACAAGACCAGCTCTTACAACTCGATTTCCGATCGGATTCGATTACTTTTCTTTTGTCACGCCTCAATATCCCCACTATCCTCGAGTTTGTTGGGCGCCCGCGACCGCTGCCACGCGCGCCTTCCTCTCGAACATTCGACGAAAGGACCGTTGGGATATCGATGACTCATTAGACACTTCGCTTCGGCGAAACACATTGTTGCCGAGTACCGCCACGTCTTTATCTCCGTCGTCAGCTCATGGGTTTTACAAGTGAGCCGGTCCTGACAATGGCTTCGAGGTTTCAGTTGTAGGGTTACGCTGCTAGCGTGCGGATCTGGACCAGCTCAAATTATATTCCTACTTGTATTTACACTTCTGTATTAAAATACATTTTCTACTTTACAATTTATCCACGCGTTCCTCTGTTCATACATCTAATAACCTCAACAGTGGTAAACATATAGGATTTGTTGCTGAACATGATTTTTATAAGCATTTTCTACTTTACAATTTATCCACGCGTTCCTCTGTTCATACGTCTAATAACCTCAACAGTGGTAAACATATAGGATTTGTTGCTGAACATGATTTTTATAAGCATTTTCTACTTTACAATTTATCCACGCGTTCCTCTGTTCATACATCTAATAACCTCAACAGTGGTAAACATATAGAATTTGTTGCTGAACATGATTTTTATAAGCATTTTCTACTTTACAATTTATCCACGCGTTCCTCTGTTCATACGTCTAATAACCTCAACAGTGGTAAACATATAGGATTTGTTGCTGAACATGATTTTTATAAGCATTTTCTACTTTACAATTTATCCACGCGTTCCT
>JACXIL010000258.1:1200000-1560228 GCA_014737365.1 Bombus soroeensis | reverse complement strand
ATTTTAATAAAAGGACAAAATTATGTATATCGGAAATGACAAATGTTTGTATTATGTGTAATTCTTTGCGTATGTTACAAGAGTATGCATTAATGAATATATAGAAGCATTTCTACATAAGGTTAGAAAAAACAATTTAATCTTGAAATATGTACGAACCTTTATTCTTTTGCGTCCGAGCAATTTCTTTTTCAATCTCAGATATTTTTTCTAATATGCCCATTTTATATACCAAACAAGCACACAATAAATTTACATTTACAAAAATGACACACACTTTTACGTGTGGTGTCCGTGACAATATACTTATATATTTAAAGACATCTACCATAAACAATAAATTATTGTGAAGAACGTTCGTTGCTGTTTGATTACGCCATCTATAATTCGTCCAATGCGATAAGGCAGTTAACGTAAACAAAATTTGATTATTGCGGTTGCAATTATTTGCTGCCAATTAGTGTCACTTAAGTGTCACTAGACGGCACCTAATAGTTGCAATCACAGTAATTAAATTTTGTTCATGTTTATTGCCTTATCTCCTCGGATAGATTATAAATGTTGAATTTTATCTTCAAATATAATTTGTAAGAGGCATATCTTAGTTTGGATTAGTTTATGATCATGCCATTTACAACTCGTGAACTATCTGCCGATCTTTTTGGTTAGCTTGTAGCTTTAACGCATAGGTTATACCAAGTGTTTCATATAAAATATAAAGTTAGTTAAAAGTAATTACCATGTATGACGATTATAGCGAGGTAAATATTACTTAAATAAATATTCGTATTTTTTATCATATTATAGTGATTAATATTTATATTATTTTCAGTATGATGCTTATGACGATTATGGACCACCAGATGTTCATGGTGACCAGTATGACAGATTAGGTTATCGTCAAGTACCAGAAGTTGTACGTAATTTCCTGGTTTTCTTACGCAATTGTATAAATGAAGGAATGATTTTCGAGATTCAAAATCTTTATGAAACAACGTTCCCGAAAATTTCAGAACAATTGTTTGATAAGTCTTCCTGGCCAGATACTCAAACAATTGCACACATAGTTGACAATGATCCAGTATTTCTTACTCTGTATAAAGAGCTTTATTATCGTCATATCTATGCTCGAATGCAAGGACCAACATTAGAACAACGTCTTGGTTCTTTTTATAATTATTGTGATCTTTTCAATTATATTTTACGTCCAGAGACTCCAGTTCAATTAGAGTTACCCGATCAATGGTTATGGGAGCTTATTGATGAATTTGTTTACCAATTTCAGTCTTTTACTCAATATCGTGCTACTTTATCAAATAAAATACCTGAAGAAATTGAAAATTTAAATGCACATAGCAAAATATGGGATGTATTGTGTGTTTTGAATGTTTTACATTATTTAGTAGACAAATCAAAAATCAAAAGTCAACTAGAAGTATATGCAAGTGGTGGAGATCCAGATTCTGTTGCTGGTGTATTTGGAAGACACTCTTTATATAAAATGCTTGGATATTTTTCTCTTGTAGGATTATTACGTTTACATTCTCTTTTGGGAGACTATTATCAAGCCATTAAAGTATTAGAAAATGTTGAACTTTATAAAAAGAGTGCATACTCACATGTTCCTGGTTGTCAAATATCAACAGCATATTATGTTGGTTTTGCTTATATGATGATGAGGAGATATGCAGATGCAATCAGAACATTTTCTGGTATTTTATTATATATTCAAAGAACCAAACAGTTGTTTGCAACAAGAAGTTACCAAAATGATCAAATTAATAAGCAAACAGAGCAAATGTATCATTTATTGGCAATTTGTCTTGTTCTTCATCCACAATGTATAGATGACGGATTACAACAGGCATTACGTGACAAAAGTTATCATGAAAAAATGTATAAAATGCAATATGGAGATTTAGTTGAATTTGAATCATGCTTTCTATTTGCATGTCCAAAGTTTTTATCTCTTACACCACCAAACCCTGATAATCCAACTGAAGATTATGTTCGAGAAGCAATTAAGCATCAAACTCAAGTCTTTATGGATGAAGTTGTTCAACAAAAGATGTTACCAACTATTCGTTCATATTTAAAATTGTATACTACTTTGCCATTAAGTAAACTAGCTACATTCATGTGTAGTAATACTAGACCAGATGAGAGCTGGGATTTAGATAAAGAAGTCAGTGCATTAACTATTCATCTATTGTGTTTTAAACATAAAATGAAGAATATTGTTTGGACAAAAGGTGCATCAGGATTAGATGGAAAATTTCAATCTGGCTCAGAGGTAATTTGTTATTTAATATGACATTGATTAATTTAGTTTTATATTTACTGTCACTAAAAAATAATCATAACGCATGTTGTTACAGCTGGATTTTTATATAGATCACGATATGATTCATATTGCGGACACGAAAGTAGCACATCGTTATGGAGACTTTTTCATTCGCAAAATTCTAAAATTTGAGGAATTAAATCGCAAGTTACATCATATAAAAATTTAAATTTCTACATTGATATCATTCTTACTAAAGAAAATAAAAAACATTGATTAATAATAAATATATCTTTTATTTATGTAATCATAAGATTCAAGACATAATCTGTTAACCTAAGACAGTTTGAAGGCACTATGTATAATACAACTTTACATTAATTCTATGCTTATATAATATTACTACTCTTAGAAGAAAGATATATAATGCTGAATATTTTTCAAGATAACATAAATATTTTGCTTCATTATTAATATATAAAATATTTATGTATGTTTTTAATATTATAAAAGTAGATGTGACTAACAATCTACAATCTATTTACTTTAAAAAAAAAGGATTAACAAGTAAAATATAATTAAATAATAACACTCATTTTTCTAGCATTTTATAAACATGCACTGCTTCTTTTGATATATTATATATTTAAAAATAATATTTGCACTATGTTTATAAATGTTTATAACATATTTAATGCAAAAATTATTTGTTATACGAGACCACTATTATTTTCACTTTGTGTATTATTGTCAACTTTATCGTGCATTATTTTGCATGCTGCTGCTAAAATATTAGGTTGAAATAATGTAGATGGTGCTTTCAAATTATGAAGATAATGAAAGAACCGATTTCTTCTTTTATTATTGTTGTTAGCCCTTAATGCTTCTGCTCTACATATTGTTCTTACAGATGGGAGGTAATCTGTAGCTATAATTTGATGGTCGAGCAATAATGATGTAGTTTGTGACAAGGCTTCATTTACTCCTTTATTTGACTGTTTTTTTAACATAATATTATCTTGATATTGTGTCCCATTGTAGTCATTCAATTCCTCTTTACATATAATTTTACTACCTATCCATTCAGCTATTTCTAGACATATATTACTAGAAGCTGAATATGGAGCAGTATTTTCGACCAAAGATAAATTGGGTTGTGCTTTTATTTGCCACAGATTTAATGCACAATCTTCTATTTCAATTAGAGATGATAGTAACGCTATATTATCTAATTTATTTGCTATATTATTTAGTATGTTTTTGTCATCATTTGTTACTTCGTTACTTGCAACTCTTTTCCTCTTACCCTTCTTAGTTATTTTAATTGCTGGCTTGTGTATATAATACCGTATATTTTGCCAAAATGAATTTTTAAAATTTATGGTCTGTTCCAATATTCGTGGTGGGCCAGATAACAATAAATATTGTAACTGTAATATAGCTTTTCGTAAATCACCGCTTTGCAATAACTCCTGTAAATAAGAATTTTAGTATTTACAACTTCATTTCTATGAAATTAATATAATAATGCATATTAATTTTGCTTATACATCATATAAGTCAGACTTACTGTTATGCAATTAGATGGAAGTCTATAACCAGTTTCTGCCAATGAAATTAATTCTAATAAAACACAAACTCTATTACCAACAGGCTCTTGAAAATAAATTCTGTTTTGTTGAGGTGCCATTTTATTGAGATGGGAACAAATGTCTCTACACGTCATAACAATTGGACGCTTTGAATTTGATGCTAATTGATATGTAGCAGAAATAAAACCTTCATCTTCTTCAAATATAATATCAACATCTTCTAAAAGAATGAGGGAGTTTTGTGGTATTTTCTTTAGCATAATTTCATCTGAAACTAGGTCATAAAATGCAGATGTTTTTTCATCTTTCTTAATTCGATGTGATTTAGTTGCTTCTTCTAATTCTTTTAAAAGCTTTTTTCCTGTTCTTCTAGATGATGCATTTAACTCTAATACACTAAAAAGAATTTTTTTATTATATATATATACACACAAATTATATAACGTTCTTAATTTTATACGATAATTTAATATTATTTTTTTAATACTAACGTGTAACCAAATTCATCTGCTAGTGCATATACACTCGCAGTCTTACCACAGCCATGTGGTCCGAGTAATACAGCTACTTGATTATTTTCACTAATTCTTGTTTGACAACTATCAGATGAATAAAATTCATCTCCACTGCTAACATCCTCATTGGTAAACATTGGTTTCCACCCAAGCAGCCATTCCCTCAATTTTGCTACTGCTTCTTCGTTTCCAACTATTTCCTGAGAACATTTTGGTCTGTATTTGTAAGTCCAACTACAGTATTCAAATTGATCTTCCTTAGTTTTGTATTCTATTATTTCTTTTTTCCCCGATTGTTTATTTCTTTTAGTTTTTGTTCTAGGAGATACTATTTTATTAGGTTGTTCCTTAACAATAAGTGAAATAACATCCCACATGTCTTTTACATTTGAACAATGCTTTTCTATATCTGTTAATACTTCTTGAATTTTCGGTTTGTTAATTTTTTCTGAAACTTTCAATTTTTTCTTGGAAAAATCTATTAAAGATTTAAAATCGTTTATATCTATAATTGGAACATAATCGTTACAGATTTCTTTTGGAATATTAAAAATGTTAGTTTCATGCCAAGATAAATTATTTAACTGTGTAACATGACTAATAAGTGGAAATGGTAGTATACTACAAACATTTACTTTCCGATTTTTATTTTTACTATTATTATCTGTCATATCTGGCTGTAAAAACAATCGTCGTGCTGCAATTATTTCTGGATTTGGCCTTTTCCGTTTGGTAAATAAAGGAGCTAATTTATCAAATGTTTTTCTCTTCAAACTGTTGTCTTTGATAATCATACAATCCTCTTCACTTTGTTTATTTTCTGTAGTATATTCTAAATTAATATTACTACAGTTCTTTACGTTACTATTTTTTATCAAAGTTGAATCATGTTTATCACATTTAATAAATTTCTGTTTATTCTCAGATTTGTTATTTAAATATTTATTGTCATTTTTTGAGCTTTCCGAATGTTCACGTTTCTCTAGCTTTAATTTTGTATATTCACTTGCTGGCTTTGATGTTCCTTTTACATTCCTATTTTTTGTTGATAAGTTTTCTGAATCTAGATTTCTAGTTGATCCACATTTTTTATAATTTTTCATATCTAATTTAACCTTACTTCTTGGTGAGAATAATTCTTCATCACTGGTATCACCTATTTAAAAAGTAAATAATTTATTTTAAAAAGTATACAATAAAATGTATGTATAATAAAATATCAAAATAAAAAGTCAGCGATCAAAGTGTAAAAGCTCACTGCCATCAACCAAAATATTTGATTTTGGGAGACTCCCATATATTTTTTTACATCATATGTGTTTCTGTCTCTTCCTCTCTCTCTTTCTCTCTCTTTCTCTCTCTCTCTCTCTCTCTCTCTCTCTCTCTCTCTTCAGATCTTTTATATAATGAATTAGAAGTAATATTTAGGTTTTAAATACCTGCTGGAGCATTTTCATTTTCATAAGTTTGAAGCTTGATTCGCAACGACCATCTATGCTTGTGATTCTGTTCATTTTGTTGCTTTTTTTTATTATTCAAGATATTAATGTTTTCAGATTCTATGATTCTAATGTCATCCATTTGAGATAATTCTAATTTATTAGGTTTCTTATTGGATTGTATTGTACTACTTAAATCTGACTTATATAATTCACATCTAGCATTGTTTTCTGTCATATGTACATCAGCTTCTACTACAATAGTGGACATATTTGCCATATTTGTAGGTACTAAATCCACTGGAATTTTGCTATATTGTATAAAATAAACATAAAAAGGAATATTGAAAATAAAAGAAATTCATACCTCAAGAGAAAAATGAGGAACTACTAATTCCTTACCTGAAATAATTTAATAAACTACCACCTGATTGCTTATGATTTAAAATAGTTGTACTCATGTTACTATCCTTTCTCTCTTCACCTTTAAACAGCTTTATACGATTTTGTATTATTTGTTCTATTTTTTCACCTTCTTCCATCTCTGCAAGTTTTCTTTTAGAATATCCTTTTTTATCAGCTAACGCTATTAGTTTTTCTTTAGAACGTTTTAGTTTCTCTCTATACTCTTCTGATTTTCTGCTATTTACTTCTTCATTTTGAGGAAGAACTTTTACTGGTGAGACATATTGAACTACCTTATTACGATTCATTAGAATTTGAAAAGCATTTGATTCTTCCCTATTATTCTCAATCTCATTATTAGTATCAATAGTTACTACCTCTATATCGTCAATAACTTCTCTACTTTTAAGTGTACTTCTATCTATACTTACATCTTCACTAATATTTGTCTTATTACTCAATTCTTTTCTATACTTTTTATTACTGCTTGATCGAGTTTTAACATTACCTTCTTTACTTTGCTCTCTATTTTTTATATCAAAATCATTTGTTTTTAAATTTAGATAACTTGAAGCTTGATCTGTTGATTTGTTTCGTTTGGAGGGCTTTCGAACACTTTTTGGAAAAGACTTTTTTGGTGTTTCAAATGAATCTTTATCTTCGTTATTTATCTTAGCAAATGGACTAGGCGTTTTATCAATCATATCACTGCTATTGTCCATAATATCACATATTCTTTCGTTAGAATTCGTTCGAGATATTTTAATTTTTACACGATTACGCTTTCCTTTAGAATCCTTTCTATACTTCGTTTCTTTTTTCGTATCATTATCAGAATGTATCGACATGTCATTATTAGACTGTACATTGTCCTCAAAATACTGTGTAATATTCCTCATCCTTCATTACTACCTAATAAATACTTCGAAAATATGAAAATTACGGTAAAAGCAATTGATATAAAATTTGCTATTTGTACAACAATAGTATAAGATTTTGGCGCCACGACACATGTGTAATGTGTATACTACAGATATGGATTTGATTATAATATTGCCATCATTTGCTTTAGAACTCTGTTGGCAATACTACAAATTAAATTCCTCAGTTAGGTTATTTCTACTTTTCATAAGCGAATTTTTGCATATGTATCTTAATTTAAAATAAAATAAAGCGATGAAACAATATCACATAAATATATGTACTTTATTTTATCTTATATAAAAGATATTTATTTGGTTCTCATTAATTAAAATATACTTGAAATATAATGAAATAATTAACTTTAATTCATTATACACTTTTTAACTATAATTCATAATTAAATAAGGTCAAATGTTTTCATTGTTATTATTTACGTTATGTCGTTTATTAGTAACCATGGATATAATTTATAAAAAACAAAAAAATGTATACTTAATTTTGTAGGTCAATGATCTAGTCATAAAAGTAATTTTATGAGATACAAAAAAGAGCTATATTGAAATATTAATGTAAAATTTTAGAAATTATTTATTTAATCCTTAGTTTAAAACTATTTATATTAAATTATTGAAAAACGTAACATTTTTATATTACGATTTTACAGGCATTTAAGTAAAAAAAGATTATGTAATTATTGTTCACTGGTAAGTATGTAAGCATATATGAAAGTTATTTATAATATTGGTCCACCTTTTGAATTTTATTATAAAACATGAATTTCTAATTTTGTATAAAATTTGTTTGCTTTCAGATTGTTGTATTATCCATGAACCTATGAATTCAATTCCTATTATCTATCCAACGAGATGAAAGAATAAACATAAACAAAATGTGATTACTGTTGCTGCAGCTATTGGTTGCCTACTAGTGAAACTTGAGTGTTACTAGCCGGCAATAATAACATTTTGTTTACTTTTACCAGAGAAGGAATGAGTGCCCACGTTTATGGTTCTGGTGGCTTCCAGACTAGTGCTGCATCATGTGGCTAAGTGCTGAAGGTGACATATGCTAGCATATACAAGATCCTATAGAATTAGGGATCTGCCACGTTTGGTTATATGCTAGCATAGACAAGAACCTATTGAGTTCCGCGCTACAAAAACCTATTTAATTGCACGGTTCCACGGAAAAATTGTTCCATGTCTACTTTCCTATCCAAGACAGATAATTGTTTACTATATTTCTTTTAGAGAAAAAAAGAGAATATTCTCTTTCAAACGATAATGGATCAGTGGAATGATGCAATAATTTTAATATATACACCATTTAAATTCAACGTTAATCCTTGGCAATTGTACTGGCATGAATATTTTTCATTACCAGTCTATTACCATTCATTTCATTACCATTTCAGTACCACTTTTTTTTCCTTAGTACGTATACTGGCATTCACGGAGACAAATTCAACGATCTTGCATATGAGATCATTTACTGCTGTAAAATGTTATAAATTCGTCAGTTTCTAAGGAATCGAATGAACCGGAGTCGCGCAGCTACCGGCTATTATTAGCCGTTATTACCGGTTATTGTAAATGCTAGAAACAAATAACGAATTTCTTATCTTCTCTAATGCTTCTCAAATTACCAAACATTACTGAATCGTGAAAACTCAAACTTTACTCGACATACTTCAGTCGAACAATTGGAGTGTTAACTATGTGTATGACAGTTTCATTTTATTTTGTTTGATGCTTTAATTTTTTAATTGAACTTCGTTTCCGGGCGCCAATCTTTATAACTTGTTTTCCATCTTCTAATAGTACTCGATGAATAGAGACTATAACATATCATATGTCACACTACGTGTGTGATATCACATCTAAAATATAACAGTTTTTAATGTATTTTAGAGACAAAATTCAAATCCAGAGACAGTTTGTGGATAAAAACCTAACCCACATTGACAATTGTCGGCAGCATGTGTTCGTAGTCAATCTATATACATCAGTTCCACCGTGCGATGATAAGATTTATGATCCGGTATTTACTACTGAGGCAAGGAAAGGCGAAAGTATAAAATTTGAAAATATGTCTATGACGATCATTTTTTACCCGAAATATACAAAGTAAATCCTACAAAAAATAGATTACGAATAGAAAAAAGATGTTTTGATGTATAATGCTGCACTCGAACCACCAAAAGTTTATTAGAAAATGAAGAAGAAAAGCAAGATGTAGATGAGAATTCAATGGAATGACTAGCAATTAAACCACAGACAAACTGTGATATACAAATTGAGCCAGCTTATGAAACAATGGTGCTCTGTATTTCTCATTTTCCAACGAACCAATTCCTTCAATGATTTTAGAAGCATCCAAAGGAGAGGTTTCCGTTAAAGCTGAGGGAAATCTGCGCCCGAGAAGATACTAAGAAAGAAGGACGCAAATCTCAAGAGTTATGAGGAAGGGCAAAAAGCAATTGGGATTTTCTCGAAGGCAGAAGTTTACACTTGAATAGGTACAAGTGTCTTGCTTAAAGGTTTTGGACGCTTCTCCTTTGTAAGATGGTCTATTGGTATAGAGATACATACATATTAGGTACATCTGATATTTGTAAATGTATTGTTTATTTTCTTCATTGTTCATTAATAAATTATTATATTCTGACATTTTGTACTACTTCTAACTCTTCTTTATATGTGTTATCGTTCTCCCAGATTATCGCATCTTTGTGTAAAAAATTCATAGATATATTAAATTTTCATAAAAATTTGCGATTTTCTTCCGAAATGAAATTTTCGCTATTAATATTAGCATAATTTTCTATATTTTTAAAAATAATTTTTTTGGTAGATTTCTAATTGGCTATTTTTTAAATTTTCGTTGAAAGATTTTGTATTTTCATTTCATCTTTCATTTTCATTTAATCTTTCTCGTGCTTTTTCGTCATTCTTTCGTTGGATACGAAATGAGAATTGTCGTCTGTTTTCAGTATAATATGAAATGTTCATTTTGATATAATCCACCAAATTTTAAGACAATCAAAATTCATAAAATTAATAAATTTAGTCAGTAATGAAAGTAAGATGGATAAAAAGCGTGGTTAGTTATGTGGTTACAGAAATTAGTCGTTACATCTTTATGTCCTTACATATTGCCTATAGTCAATTTTCTTTCTACTTTTACTAACTCATTTCCGTGAACGAAGTGTAAGGTGATCATACTTTTAAACCAAGGTTTTACTTTAAAATGTGGAGTGTTTATTTACTATTTGCGATTTTTCCAATTTTGTTTTTAATTAGACAATTATGTTTAAATCTATATAAAGAACATAAAAATATTTGTATTGTTGTTCTTGGAGATTTGGGTAGGAGTCCTAGAATGCAATATCATGCGATGTCATTTGCAAAAGAAGGTTACACAGTGGATTTTATAGGTTATCCCGGTTCATTACCTTTAAAAGCAATAAGAGAAAATTCTGCTATACATATTTATTACCTTCATCCTCCTCCAGATATAGAAGATAGTACGTATGTACTTGTATAATGAGTAAATACCTTTATAATTGATTGATTAATTTTATTGTTTTGATATTTATTTATTGATGTTTATTTGATAGTTGATTAATTTTATTTCAAATAAACACTTTTATTACTTCTTTTGTCTTTATGTTTTATTTTATAATTGTACAATACAATTTGTGTGAAGTAATAACTGTGTATAAATATATATTTGTAGAATAAAAGAGTCTTTTCTAATATTTCAGGATTGTCTCGTTTACCTTATTATGTAATAAAAACGATATGGCAAACATCTAACCTTATATGGATATTATTCACTAAACATATATCAAATTATATATTAATACAAAATCCACCTGCAATACCAACGATTCCAGTTTGTTGGTTTTATTCTATAGTTGTTGATTCAAAATTTATTATTGATTGGCATAATTATGCACATACTCTTATGGCATTAGGACTAAAAGATGACCACTTACTTGTAAAATTTGCAAAAGCAATTGAAACATATTTTGGTTCTAAGGCACATTATAATTTTTGTGTGTCTCAAGCAATGAAGGAAGATTTACAATTGAAATGGGGCATCAAGTTAGTATTTTGATATATAAAATAATTTTTACTTTGGAATTCATAATTCAGTATCTTTTTCTTCTTTAGAGCTGAGGTATTATATGATCGGCCATCAAATGAATTTCAGCCTATATCATTAACAGAAAAACATATATTTTTATTAAAATTAAGTGAAAAATATAATGTATTAAAAGGTTCTGAAGAGAATTCAACTGTATTTACAAAATATATAGAAAATGAAGCACAATTATACTCTAAAAGGCCTGGGTTTATTATATCAAGTACAAGTTGGACAGAAGATGAAGATTTTTCAATATTGTTAAATGCATTACAGGGTATGTTATATTATTATGATCAATAATTGATAACACAGTTATTACCATTTACTATTAAATTATTTATTGTTATATCTAAAATTTTTTATTTCACAGAATATGAAAATGCATTTGAACAAGATACTTGTAAACTACCAGATTTAATTTGTATAATAACTGGTAAAGGTCCTTTGAAAGAATTTTATATGGCTATTATAAAACTAAAGAATTGGAAACATGTCATAATCATGACACCATGGCTTGAAAGTGAAGACTATCCTAAAATGTTAGGTACTAAAATTTAATATAAAATTTTGTATTTATACTAATATATTTTTATATATAAGAAGCATAATTTACGTTTATAGCTAGTGCGGATTTAGGCATTTGTCTCCACATATCATCTAGTGGATTGGACTTACCTATGAAAATTATTGATATGTTTGGTTGTGAGCTTCCAGTTTGTGCATATAACTTTAAATGGTAAGCAGAACATTATAATATATTATAATTAGATCTTTTTATTTATTGTACTTATTAAAGTTCATGTATTATGCTTCGAAAAGTTTTGAATCTATAAATGTTTAAATTTTATATTTAGATTTTTTGTATAGTACATTTGTTTTTTAGTTTATCAGAACTTGTTAAACACAAGGAAAATGGAATGATTTTTTCGAATGACAAAGAACTAGCAGAACAATTGAAATCATGGTTTGAAGATTTTCCTAATAATGATATTCAACACCAATCGGATACAAAATTTCGAGAGGAGTTACATAAATTTCAAAAAAATCGATGGCATGGTAACTGGTGTTCTATTGCCTTACCTTATTTTAATCAATAATTTATGACTGTAACTTCGTTAATGCATATATTTTTTGTTATAGCTTTTATAATACATATTTCGTTTATTTTTTCTAACCTTTACATTTTTCTCATTACTTACTTAATTGGAAACATTTGTCATCATCTTTTCTTAATTGTCTAAAGTAGTTAATTTAAAAGATAAATCCTATTAGTCTAATTATTTTGGTAAGAACAAAATATAATTTTAATAAATAAGTTTGGTTTTAAGTGTTATTAAATTGTGAATGTGGGTAAGTATACAATGTGGTCACATTATTATTGATAGCACTTTTCTCATAAATGGCAAATATATCAAAATAATGAAAGAAAAATACAATACATCAATACTTTATGCTTACAATATTTAAAAAAAACAAACGATTTTTTATTTTTTAAGTGAAATGTTGTTTATTCTTTTAGACAATATGAAAGTAACTATCGAAGTCATACAAGATCATGAATTTTATATGTGATAAAAATTAACATTTATTTTGTATTGTGATACAGACAGAATGTCAATACTTTTTAGTTAACATTTTTCAATCATAAAGATAACTTATACATAAATTTCACTGCATGAAAGATATATAAGCCTCAATCTTTTGAAATTATTCAAAATTCTGTGTAAAAAATAGAAATGATGGTTTGATTACATTTAAATATAAAAAGAATGATTCTGAATCAGGTACAAAGTATTTAAACTAAGAGGCGTTCAATCTCTTGTTGTATAGCCTGAATTTGTGGTTTTAATTGTGATCCTTCATTAACTGTCACAGAGCAAGCAACAACAGGCCTAGATACACCACAAGCACGACCTAGAGCTTGTTTGCTTCTAACAAATACATATGGTACATTTTTGTCTTCGCACAATAATGGCAAATGCAGTAAAATTTCTAGAGGTTCTGCATCTGCAGCCATTACGATAAATTCTGATAAGCCGCGATTTAATGTTTTCGTTGCTTCATTAGCCCCTTTTCTTAATTGTTTATAATTCATGGCCTGTTGCACTAAATTCAAAATTTTGGAAGTCAAAGTAGCGTCTGCTAAAGGATACGCTTTAGGGTTAACTTCATCTGCCTATAAAAGATATTTAAATAATTAGGAAAGAGCAATATTCTTTTGAAAAATATATATTTTGACTTAATATCGATATATAAACAAATATAAATAATTATAATTATTTTCATTTATATTAACTGAAAGTTGGTAAATAATCACGTGTGAAACTTAACCTATAAGATTGCACGTGGATAAAAGAAAACAAATAATTGTAAGTATGAATTATAAATAATAACTTACCATTTTTGCTGATCAAATTATGTTTTGAAATATATCTTAAAAAGAATAGTTTGTTAGAAATTAATTGCTCCTCTCCGCGATTATTTTTGCTCAAAAACCGCTTCACTGAGGATAGA
This sequence comes from Bombus soroeensis, assembly GCA_014737365.1. Classification (NCBI taxonomy): domain Eukaryota; kingdom Metazoa; phylum Arthropoda; class Insecta; order Hymenoptera; family Apidae; genus Bombus; species Bombus soroeensis. Next base: position 1,546,403 of record JACXIL010000258.1, on the reverse strand, counting down.
ACTCAAATGATCGCTTTAAACTGCGGCAGCCCAATCGCGGTTGGTCTCATTTATACAGGGTGTCACATTTAAATTGATTTCAAGAGTAACTTCAACAGTGATTTCAGAGGATATGTATCGAGATATTATCAAAACATAAAAGTTGAATGGTTTTCATGGATACATATTTGATGAATAATATTTTTATCGGCAGATATGTAGAAAATATATAAAAGAGACAAATCGCTTTTTCTTTAGATGAATAAATAAATCATTTGTTCCGTTTCGTAAAAGCGTTACTATAGAGTGGATCCTATGTATAATATGCATACTAATATATACATGTGCGTATTATATACATAGTTCTTTATCATTACCAAATAATTATCTCAATGCAAAATATTATTTTATAAATAACATTATTAATCTTGTATGTTTATACATAAACTGTTCATATCAATTACATCGAAAAATATGATTTATTTTTTCCAAAAATGCTTTATGCAAACAGTATGTTGTTTGAGAATTTCCTTCTGTACATACGTTTCTATGGACATTAGAACATACTTCTGTACCGATTGGCTCTTTCTTTTCATTCCTGCAATTTAGAATATATAAATTGCATTTACATGTCCACACGGGCGGGCATAGGAAATGTCAGATATTATAGGCATGATAGAGAACAATACATATACATATATATATAAATATATAGATATATATGCAAACATTTTATTTCATGATAAAATATATAATATCTTACTCAAAAATATTGGTTGTGTATTTCTCTGGTATTTTCTCAATCATTCCAGATTGCATTATATTCCACGAAAGGTCTATAATACTAGGCGTACATATTAAGTCATTTATAGTTTCAGATTTTTCATCACGAATAGTATCTTCACTTGCATTTTCGATTTGTTTGGTTTCTTGATAATCTGTCATATATACCATGCTCGAAATATTAAGAAATAGTAAAAAATATATAATATATGAATATTGATATTATGTAATGTAATATTGTATGTAATATGTATGTAATATGTAATGTAATATGCATATGTAATATTAGAAATTATAATATTAAACAATGTATATATTAACAGATATATTACTATATCTAACTTATATAAGGTATTTTGTAATTTAAAAATGATACGTTTCGTAATTGTACGTGTACCTTATTGCAACTTGTAACTTCATGTATGAATTCTAATCTGAATAAAGTGTAGTTGAATATGAATAAAAAAATTTCACTTTTATATATATATATATATACATTTATATATGTATTTTATTTATATATATTTTTTATTTATATATATATATATATAACAGCAATATTTATAAAAAGACACGAATAAAAATCGTATGCCTTCAAAATGACCGCTAATGATGGAGTTCTATGTAGAATAAGATTCTTAAAGTTCTATGTAATATTAACAATTTACTTTTTAAGCAAACACATTGCGGAAGAATTAAAGTCATATTGTATCCAAGTGGTACTGAATCTTTTCCTTTTATTCGTTGCTCTTCTCTAGGATGAGGTTCAAACAGATCTAGATACATGCTTATGTCTCCACCATTTTCTACACAATTAAGCAGTCTCTCGAATGAATCTGTTAATTTCGTTTCAGAAGTATCTGTCAATTTCTGAATTTCTTTCCAATTCGTGCAACAATCTGAACAGTCTTCGCTCAACGATTTTAATTTCCTTTCGTTTTCTAAGCAGATACATGACGCCTCGTCCTTACATGTACAGTGACTGCTTTCTTTCCTGATAGTTCCACAAATTGATAGAATAGTAGATTCTGTGGAGTTTCTGCACACGCCGTCTCCCTTTTCTATAGTTCTATTGTTTCTCTAAACATAAGTAAATTTATAGCTAGATATATTATGTTTTTGTTGCTTTTTTTACATACTTTCTAGTTTTAAAATTTTTGGCTTCCATCATCTTTGTGTGCAGTAATCTTACGAGTATTACGATAATATATAATTTTTGTTTCGAAGTTCTGTTTAGTTAATAATTAATGGAGGGGTTCAGTGAGATAAACATGATAAAGGTGCATCTAAACCAAATTAAACTTGTGATACGTCGGTAGAAAGAAAACCATTTCGACCAATTTGTATGTAGAGTGACCTATTTATATTATTGATATAATGTGTATATCATATGAAAGCTTGTGATCGATGATGACACGGGTTATGGTAGTAGAAGAGAAATCATTTTTAAATTTACTCATTTCATAAACATAAAACTATGTATTCTGTATTTAATAATCTTGTATTTAATACTCATATGATATACACATTTAATCAATTATACATGCTTTTACATGCACGGAAGGATAAGAAATCTGTTGTTTTTAAAAAAGTGGTTTTTAATTTTGTTATCTATGACGCACCATTCCGACAAATCTAAGAAAGTTATGAGTTAATAAGTATGATAGGCCACTTTTACTGTAAAAGTATAGATGTTATCATTTAATAATTTCAATAAAAAATTGGCGTTTTAAAACTTTCCTAATTTCTAAAAAATAGGATTCTAGGTCAAAAGGTAAATTATGTTTAAGCCTGTAATCATGATCAATAACTACCCTAATAATAGAGGTAGGGTACTAAAACTTTCGATTAACGTTTGACAATTTTAATTTGATTTAAATACACTTTCATCGTGTTTATTCGGCTATGCCCTTTTATTAAAAAGCATTTCGAAAAGAACTTGAAATGAACGATTATTATTTACCGATTTCTTTGACCACTTATCTGTCTTTGTGCATGGTGGTAAAAGTCCAATATACGCGTTGCGTGGAGAATTGATAAAGTATTTATTGCCATTTCCCTTCAAATTAATTACTCCGCTATACCTCGTTGTACCATACGCTGGTATAGGGCCAGTATTTCTTGTAGTACAATTTACTAACATTTCCTTATTATCGACATAGATTGGACATACAGATTTTCCAAAGATATATCAATGTGAATAATTCATTATATCACTCAGTTAGTTTTTAAAAAATGTTCAATATATAGAACTGTTTAATTTTAATGGTTTGTACAATAGTTTATACAAACATTGGAATTCACATGATCTTCGACAATTTATGTTGACCAAAGATAGAAATTTAACATAATCCTAAAAATTTGTAATTAATTTTCTCTGGTTAATGATTTACCGACCGATGAATTTGCTATACATATGTGAAATGGTAGAAAGCAATGACTGGCTATGGAAACACGAAAATCGATATTTCAGCGCATCTGCTTCAGGGCAAACCTGGAGAGATATGAATACAGTTTTAGGAGTTTGAATTAGAACATAACATGAATATGAATTAACACTATCTGAAATATTACATATTTGAAATAACGTATTATTTTATAACGATTTTATTTTTCAAAAACATTAGTGATTTAATATTTTGGGAAATAATTTTCAAACAATAATTATTTTGCATTTGAAATATTTAAATAATTATATCAATTCAAAGTATATAATGGGATTAACACTAAACCAATTGACACTTCGTGTATATCTATTTCTACCGTGTGCGGTCAAAATGACCGGTGATTAAAGAAGTAATAGTTTTTATGATTTAAATTAGGTAATGGTTAATTTATAACTAAATGTATACAAAACGATGAAGTTTCATAAAATTTCGTCCAAATTTACTACTTTTGTTTGATTTCAATTATAGACTTAAATAAAATTACGCTTTTATTTATATAGAGATATATCTTATTCAACTAGGCTGCATTTTTTACAAATTATCTTACTATTATATTTCCCGTATCTTTACAAATTTTTACTTGGCAAATTTTCTGTAGTAATGAATCTGAACTTGTTGATGGTTTTTTTCCGCGATTCTTTGCCTAGAAGTAATGTATGCATCAGGTTTATAACAATTTTGTGAATTCTCTGTAAATTGGCCTCATACTGTAGATACCGTTGCAAATTTATTGGTTCGTAAATGTTGGCTTCTTTCGCTCTTCTTATCAAATCGTATAAACCTCATAATTTCAGCACAGTCATTCCTGCTCATTGTTTTATTCTACAAATATGAGACATCTAAATTCTTTTCCTGCAATAAAGAACAATAAATGCATATAGTTTTATTGCACCTAATATACTATACTCCTATACTCCTTCTTAGTCCACAATACACTAAATGCTTCTTCTTCTGTACATTTTATTTTATGATTCCCTATACGGTGATCAGTGATAAGATAAAATGCTGTCTTTACTTGTCCTTTCATTATATGCCGTTTAGCATATCTCTAAAAATATTATAAACTGATGTTCTGCCAGATTTGCGACTTGCATCTATTTCTTTCCAAACTGTCCCATCGGGCCCAGTTTCGATACGTTGGTTCTCTACATCAGTTTCATTCTTTGCTGTCAACGATAATTTCTTTCCTTTTTGCCCTGGACGTGAACGCTAATTTATAAATGATATTCAACTCTGATTCGGTTGTAAATAGCTTCTCATGTGTTTCCATGCCGTTTTCAGTTGTTGAAGTTTCTTGTTCATCGCATACTGAACCGTCTTCTTCTATGTCTGTTATTTTTTTTTAAAAAGTCGTGACATTTTTAGGGTAAATATTTATCACAGAATAACGCCATGTACGGAGTACAAAATTATTGTCAAGTCTGATATGCTTTACTTTTGCTTTTATAACAACTTTACACAAAACGCTCTGAGATGCTTTCTGTCAGAGTTTTAGAGATAACAAGGTTAAATGTCGACTGATTGATTAACAAACTGAGATGTAGGAGAAAAAAAAATTGATGAGTATTGGTTTTTCTTCATCAACGGTTACTCGAGTGTGGAGTTAGGAAAAGCCCGCTTTTCCCGTGTTCTATCGTAATGAGCAATAACCCTAAAAATTTTCTTAACTTGTTTGTAACAATGGACTGTAAAAAGTGCTAAATTTTATGCAAAGAGGAGGAAGACACGGCGCAACACACGCTGGAGTTTTGTCCATCTCTCAACCATTATGTAAATTGTGCAAACTTGCACGATTTAATATTCCTTATCTTCTCAATTCTTTATTTTATATAATTTGTGATGTATACGATGTTCATCATGTATATGGATATTCTATGATTACGTAAATGAGAAGGCAGTTATTTATATAGCGTGGAGCTACAACGGGAAACGTAGTAATAAACTGAGCATAAATTTCTGCGTTTTCAGAAATTCAGAAATATCTAAACTTTATAATGTTGATATTGTTGGTAGCGCTTATTGTTTGTGTAGTTACTACTTTGCAATCTACGACTGTTCTAGGGGTACCTGTTGATTGCAGTGATGATCCTACTACGTTAAATAACCGACCAATAATTGGCAAGTATTGATCTATGCATACATGTATATACATACACACGTATATGTCAAAGTATCAATAATGCTAACTTTCCTTCTTTTTTAATGCTTTGGAAATCATATAAAAAATTTGTTTGCATATGGAAATTTAATTACATAAAAAACTGTATCATAGATTGAGATATATAAATAATAATTAATATTCAGGTAATACATGATCCATAGATCGTGTAATATATAAAGATGATACTCGATGGTCATCAGAGCGACTTCAATTTTTTCTATCAAACTGTTGTAACATAATCTACAAGTAAATATAAAAAGTTAGAATGTTATATGAAGCGTTTGTAGCAAAAATTCACGTTACACGTTTTGCTGATTTTTTCTTTTCCGCGAGTTAGTAAGAAAAATGACAAATATTCTGTTTTTAAAATTAGTCTGATTCGTCTAGTAACATAAACAAAGCGCGAATTTTATTTTTTATTCAAACAATATTAGTTTATATGAAAATATATTATTCAGCGCGTTGGTTAACTAAATTGTTTCTCTTATATTTTATTCAATCTTATGTTTAAAAGGTATTTTAGCACAAGAGAAATCTTCAGGCCATGGCAAAAGTTATATTGCTGCATCATATGTAAAATTTATTGAAGGAGCCGGTGCAAGAGTTGTTCCAATTTGGTAAGTTTGTAACGTTATAATAAATAATAGATTGAATTATTACTGTAATATACATGTAATTATACTAAAAAGATGCTCTTTTTTAGGATTGAAAGGGATGAATCGTATTATGAAAATATTTTATCTAAAATAAATGGGTAAGATGAAAGATTGAAAAAATAGGAAAATATATAAATTATAATATATATATTATATCATTTCCTATAGAGTTCTATGGCCAGGTGGATCTGCATCTTTCAATAAAAGCAGTGGGGGGTATGCAGATTCAGGATATAAGATTTACAAGTAATAGAATTATATAATAGTTTTATCACTCGAAACAATATAGGAGTATCTTTTACTTAATCATGGTATGAAAAATTTTCTTAATTATTTTGAATTCGTTTACAGAATTGCAAAAAGAATGAATGGAAATGGAGATTATTTTCCAATACTTGGAATATGTTTAGGATTTGAGTTGTTAACGTATGTTGTTGCTGAACGTGTTCCCCATAGGAAACACTGCAAAGCCTCTAATCTACCACTCAAATTGGAATTTACATCAGGTTCATCACTCAAATGTCCCCTTTTTAACCAGTTTCTTAAAACAAAAATCTAATTTTCTTTGTATATTTTAGATTACAGAAGCAGTAGGATGTTTTCGAATATTACAGATAATATTTCAGACATATTGAAAACTAAGAAAGTGACATCAAACCAGCACCAATATTGTGTTACGAAAAAAGTAAGATATATTCATTTGTTTTACAATAATATATCTCTGAAGATCATGATATTTATTAATAGATTTGCAGGCTTTACGAAATGTTAGCGTAAGCAATAAATTTCGAATACTGTCTTTGAATCATGATTCAGACGGCCTTGAATTCATTTCTTCATTGGAACACGTCACTTATCCTTTTTACGGCTTGCAATTTCATCCAGAGAAAAATTTATACGAATGGAAAATCGGGAAAAAAATTCCACATGGAAAATATGCTATTGAAATTGCACAATATTTTGCTAATTTTTTCGTTAACGAAGGTACATCTGTCTTTTTTGAAGATTTTTATATTTTATATCTGAAATCAAAACGAACTAAAATTATTTTGTGTGCAGCGCGCAAGAATCATCATAAATTTGAACACAGTGAGGAAGAAGCTCAGACGTTAATTTATAATTACCTACCAACTTACACTGCATTGAATACACAGGACTCTGTATTCATGCAATCTTACATATTTGTTAATTAGTTCTCGGTCTGATAATTTTATTGTATATTGTCACTAATTATTATTTTGTTATATATTCTGTAGATATTAAAAGGAATGCTACATTTTTTTAAATGAATGTAAATTTATTGCAGACCGATTCTGTTATCACTGAATCTTTAATTTATGCTGAAAATTTTATTCAAAATAGAATTAAAGCATGGGAAATTATTACATGTAAAACAGTACACATAGTGTTCACATTTAACATAACACCAGTGTATATTGTGTCACAACTGGGATACATAATATTACAATGGTGCATAATAAAGTTCTATACATATTTCCTTCTATCTAAAGTAAACCATATTTTGAATTCTTTCCTTCACCATCGTATTTCACTTCGAACCGAAGCGTTCTCATTTAAACGACTGTTATTGGCGAAAAAGATAAGATCACGTATATAGAAATTTTATTAAAAATTATACACAAAACTGACTGGTTACGATTCTTATTGAGAAAGTAAAGTAGCATCTAGCATTCTAATGTTTTCTACTTGATATCTTCGTAAAGTCGCTTCGATTTAAAGGGAATTGGTTGGATCTGATACTTGCTTGCTATTTTTTAAAACAAGCATGAAACTAAATCTCTTAAAAGCATGAATCAACTCTTAATTTTATTCTTGTAACGTATAATATTATCAATAATAATAATAATAATAATAATAATAATAATAATAATATAATAAGATAATAATAATAATTCATATAAACATTATTTCTATTTATTCCTTGTTAGATTTTTCAGCAAATTACAAGGAGCGATGCCACGAATATATTGCGTAATATCGTCGGAAATATTATTTGTATCAAGTGACTCCGGTACGGCATCATAGTTTTCTTACTTTTTCCATTTTCGTGTCGTGTACAATATATATATACATAATGTATATAAGCATCAGCAATATATATTATACATATATATTTGTCTTTCCTTTCTAGATGTACCTTTGCGTGTTTCCTTCTTATTTCCATTTCTCTATATATCTCTTTTTCTTCTTCTACGCGAATATAATGTGAAAATTTTACGCTCCATATGTAACATACATTTCGTGTGTCACTCGTAAAGTGAACCTGCGGCATTTATTAATTTTTCCCTTATTATTTTTTTCTTTCTTTTTTCTTTAAATAGTACGAGATATCTAACTGTTTGGATATACTTAGATATATTTATCGTAATATATTAATCTAGACTTCTACGGAGTGATGGACATTGCCGTACACTCCACGTGACGCATGCACGCGCGTTAATAAATTTATCATCTTTTTCGTGTCTATATTCAGTAGTTGTTATTATTATAATATTATACATAATTAAGGTAAACCTGGTACTGCAGCAATCGTTAACATGCAAGTGTGTATTCTTTTTCTGCGTTTTACGTTTTACAAACTGATCATACATATTGATATTTTGAATGCTCTTTTAAATATGTGATATATATCTAGGTAACTTATAACACTAAACAATGTTGTCGCAGAACCAAGCTTACGATACTTTTATCTTTTACCCTTAATCGTAAATACGAAATACATGGCCTTACAAGATCGCTAAAGTTAATAATATTTTTCCTTTTCAAACTAGATGAAACGTAAATAGCGTTAATCGTTTAAAATTAATTTTAAAAATCAAAATAATTCAGTATCGTCCCTATATACTACAAATAAAAAAAGTGTTGAATTGCTATCGTCTGTTCACTTTTTATCTTTTTTTGCTTCCTTAGCTTTTTCATTATTTAAAATCTGGTGTAGTAACAGTTCATTTCGCTGCGGATAAACGCTTAAGTGAAATCGGCAAAACTATATTGCACTCCATTATAATAATTACTATTAAACAAAAAGAAAAGTTAAAAGAAGATGAAAACAATGACTACAACTAAAACGGACAACTAACGCGAATCTTTTAATTCGACATTCGGGTCCGTATTAAAGAACATAAATCGTTTTCATAAATATTTCTTTCAAATATAATTCCTCGCGAGTAAAGTAAACTCGTTAAAGTAAACTACACGCCAATTAAAATAAACGTAATTATCTAAGTAAGTCGAAAATGATCCATTATTATTATATATAGTATCTTTCTCAGTCACGTTTATGCAGAATTCTTTTACGCAAGTAATAAAATGTATATTTATTCTTATGATATTAGATTTTATATAGAATTCTTTTTTTATATCTAAGCCAATTATATAGAGAAAGCGAACTCATGCTTTTTTCTAAAGAAAGAAACAGAAAAAAAAGAAAGTATAATTTTGTGGAACAAATCGATTAAATGTTCTTAATTCGTTTACTGTATGAGTAATAGCGATAATTAACTTAAAAAATTTTGTGGCGCTGAACAACGTGACGGACGCAATTATAATTGCTACTACATTTTATGATCATTTTGAATAACTATTTCTTTTTTCTTATTTCAGCTCAAACAGAGCAATTTGATAAAACTGTGACAAAAATTATAAAAACCGAATGTAATTCAAATTACAAATACACTTTGTACTCCAAGCAAACTACTTGATAAATTTTTTAAATTATGATTACATCATTATTTCAGAGGTATGTCGTACGTACATTACATTATATCACGCTAAATTTTGTTCTTTTTAATTAGCAAATACATTAATTTCGTTACTCTTTTTTTTATACGAAATTATTGCATAAAACTAATACAGCGTCATATTGTTACCGCAATTACTTTCTAATCGTAATCGAATTAATAGCGAAGTTATGTGTGCCCATCATCGAATCGCAGGGTTCGCGATTATTATCGATTTTATATTTTTAACTGGAACTCCATAACACATATCAAATATTTTTCCCCTTGATAAACGATCTATTAAAAGTTATCATATAAAAAAGAAGAGAAGAAAAAGAAAAGAAGAAGAAAATAGACGGAAACAAAGTAATTCAAACTTTGGATAATACGCTGCTATCGATCATAGCAGCACGATTAATTGTTTAAAACTGATGAAGTTCATATTATAAACCCTTCTCGTTTTTTCTATACGTAGCTACAGAGAGCATTACGACGAGGACAGGTTCAAAACATGAACAATAGGGCGCTGCAGTCACGACAATTCACAACGATCTTTCCATAACAACACTTTATCAATTAACTCACTTCTGTGCCTGTAGAAACTGCAAGTTTCAACAGTCTTTTTCTTCTTCCTCTTCCGAGAAAAGAGCAGACGAACAAGAAAAAAGAAGGAAAACAACTTAACGGCGCACTTTCATTAGTCAACAAACACAACATTCATCATGTATACACTCACTTTTTCTTCTCCTTATGAAAAAATGCTTTTCTGTTTTTCCTTCACATGTTTGCTCTCTTCATTTGGTTTAATAGGAGGTCAGTACACCCGGAGGAGTAGGCACAACTACGGTGTGTTGTGGGACTACGGGTGGTGCAGGGGGTGCCAAAGGATGGCCGACCAGAACTGCTGCCGCCGGAATGGGCAGAACACCGGATTGAGGAATTGCAGAGGGCGTGCTGACTTGTGTTGGCGGACCTTCAGCTGCGTGTTTTCTCAAGTGTCTCAGCATATTGCCCTTTTCAACGAAAGTTTTCCCGCAATCTGGACAGCTATGTGGTCGCTCGTCCGAATGTGATCGTCTATGAGACACTAAATGTCCTTTGCACATAAAGTCTTTTGGACAAAGATCGCAACGGTACGGTCTCTCGGCGTTACTGCCTTTATTGTGCGAACGCATGTGGAAAAGTAGATTACCCTTTAAAGGGAAGCTTTTGCCACATTCTGTGCATACAAATGGACGTTCACCAGTATGACATCGCATATGATTTACGAGATGTTCCTGTAACAGAAAATAGAGGATATTCTCATTAGAATTTTTTATATTATCGGTAATTAAAAAGCTCAATCAAAAAATCAATTGTTAAGCTGTGTCCTTACTAACAACAACGAAGGCATTTTTAGTCGATGTCTTTTGAAGAAGTTGTTGATTGTTGCTCAATTGTTTCTTCGTGTTTCTGACGAATTATAGTAACAAAGAGAGCTACTCATTGCCTATTTTCGTTCAAAGCAACAAAGATCAAACAAAAGTAAGAGATATCATGACAAATACCTTTTCAGTGTGTACAGTTTGTCAACTGTTTTACAACGCATTTGCTAAGAACAGGTGACAATTTGAAACCGAAACAAAATCCAAATGTTTCTATGATTATATGCTTCGACGTAGATAAAATAGGCAATAAAAGTTTATCATTGTTATTTTAATGAGGACGTAGCTTAACAATCATACAAAAAATCCATTCTATGATTCTATTACATGTCTTTCATCTAAAATAAATATATTCATAACTTGAATCTACCTTTCTTGTAAATGGTTTCGAGCACACGTTGCAGCAGTGCGATGAATCTCCGGTATGCTGACGGAGATGATTATTTAGATGTTCTTTCCTGGTGAACGTTCTCTGACAGAATTCACACCTATGAGGTGATTCACCAGTATGGATTCGCACATGATTCGTCAAATGCTCCTTACGAGTAAATGACTTGGAGCAGAAGTGGCATCGGTGTGGCGATTCGCCTGTGTGTTGACGCACGTGATTTGTCAAATGTTCCTTCCTCGTGAAGGATTTGGTGCAATACTGGCACTTGTGCGGTGACTCACCCGTGTGTTGCCTGACATGGTTCACCAGATGATCCTTCCGCGTAAATGCTTTCGGACAGTACTGACAGCGGAAGGGCGTCTCTCCTGCGCAACATTAACCAACGATATCGCGAATTTTATTTCCCCAATCAGTCATCATTAAATCGTCATTATACGATTTGACTTTAGTTTCGACAGATTTTCTTTGATGCAACGTACAGGGATATACATACCACGGTGATCAAGTCTTAATCTCTCGCGTTTATTTTGTTGTTATTCTGTATCTTTTTATAACTTCTTAATAAAATATTTATCTGCATTTTAATATCGTATTTTTTTTTTCTTATATTTAATTCGTAAAATATGTTGATATCATTTAGAGGAAAGAGTTTAGGACGGACACTGTATATAAATGACTGATTTACTGGATATACTGTTTTCATACCGAGATTTAAATGTTTGTGAGAGCGTCACTCAGCTTTTGCATTACGTTTTGGTAATATCAATATTATCAATATCATCTATGAAATCAATTTTTGATCTTGCCATTTCCTTACGTTACATCGATGAAAAATCAGATCCGGACAATGATAAATATTCAATGAAGATGTTACATTCTCGAATATTGAAGAATACATTCTTCGCTATATATATATATCATTACCATCAAAAGAAACAACAGAAAGAAAAGGAAAGAGTAAAAATCAAAAAGTATAAATCACTAATCTATAACTATGAATCTTCTCTACATTAAACGAAATCTTATTAACGAATTTTGCTATGAAATGAAATGAAATGAAATGAAAATGAGAATGGAATTATGTACATATCTCGAACAGGAAAAGGGAGCGATAATAAGTCGAATAAGAAAACGTTTCTACAATGCAGATGCATTATGAGAACGTTTAATTTCGTGAGAAGGCTCTGAAATAGTTAATAAGAAGCATATATGAGAGCGGTGTATTAGGCAGAACAGTAAATGTCTCTATAGGATCTGATGATGAAATGGGGTAATTGTGATCAGTTAAACTAATTGCTAGTTGGGCATAATGTGAACTGTTATGCACGAATAGCGAACGCATTATCCCTCGGTATATCATCATAAACAGTATACTATTAATTAAAAAAAGAGCAAAAAAAAAGGCTGAACAAAAGGCAACAAAAAGAAAAAGAAATAAAAACAAAATTAAAAAAGAAGAGAAGATATGTACACGTATACATTTATCTTTTTCCACATGCAAATATGCAAATCATAGTTAAACATTGGGTAGAAGCAAAACCGAATGATGTGCATGTACGCGTGTTTGGAAACAATATGCACTTAAATGATCATTTTTGATGTGAGTGATGAAACAATGGATCGATTCAGATTTGAACAAAGATGCGAACGATTTCTTGGTGTGTGTAATGCGTGTTACATAATACGTTACATGAATGTGGTGACTTAGTGATATAGTAAGTACCTAGATTCGTGTTTCTTAACTAAATATGATTTCTCTATTCACATATAAAACTACTACTCTTAGAGACAAATATCACAATTGGTTGTTTGTGAAGTGGATATCTGCCAACCGCTCTCACCTGTGTGTTGGCGGATGTGGTTAACAAGGTGTTCCTTTCTGGTGAACGATTTGGAGCAGAAGCCGCATCGGTGTGGAGACTCACCCGTGTGCTGGCGAACGTGGTTCAAAAGATGCTCCTTTCGCGTGAATGTCTTCGAGCAGAAATCACAGCGGTGCGGCGTCTCACCCGTGTGCCACATTATGTGGTTCGTGAAGTGCTCCTTTCTTGTAAACGACTTACCTGTATTCGCAGCGGTAAACAACCAAAAAAAGAAAAACAAAAGACCAATGCTTTGATTATACTGTAGTATCAATCGGATCTGTAATTAAACTGCCATTGACATGTCATGTATAACACATTATGGGACGATTCCAAGATGATGATTAAATTGGGTTATAATGAGATGCTGATTTGGACCATCAAAATTGGATTTATTTTATTTGATTTCTCATGGTAAAAAACCAAAGTAACAGCTTAATTTTTTCATATATTTCATACATGAGAGATTATTGCTTAAAGACTCAAAGTAAAAATTAATTTGTGAGACATCTATCATCAAAGAGATGATGATAAACTGTAGTAGTATCATACTTTTAAAAATTTCCCATTAGAGATACTTATTTCTTATGCATTTCAATATACGCGTACTAATCTTATCAATTAAATAATAAACCAGGAATAAACCAGGCTTTGCACAATACCAATAACAAATTTCAATGCAGTTTCTTCCAAAATACAATTTGCACGACTAAATTTCTTGTTTTGATGCGAAGAGAAGTATTTAAATTTTTTGGTAACAAAATATATTCGTGTGAATATTAGTATGATTATCGAAGTAACACGAACTGTAAAGGTAATTCCCACAATATTTATAAGTACCTTCGTAGCAGTCGTGTAAATGGAATTTTTCTAATCAAATAAAAAAATATTGTCCTTGTAAGATATAGATTTAACATTAAATTTCATGCTCTTATTCATAATTAATATTATTCTACAAAATAGTTAAATACACGTGGGGCACTGCAAAATTACTATTCCCACATATCAAAAACGAACTTTTCTTTTTTATTCTAGTCTATTCTACTTTTTAAATAAAAATGATTAATTATTAAATAAGAAATTTTTAATGATATCCAAATCATTATAATTTAAATGCAAACGTAATTATGGACAGTAACATTCTACATTATTTTATATAAATGTATTAAAAAAGCAAAATATACGTGTAAATAAAGTAAATAATAGGCATGAACTTCAAATTTTTAAAAGCCACATCTTAATATTTGAATTTGTATATACTTTAAAAATAGAAATTAATTTTGTTTAAATTACTAATTATTAAAATAAATCAATTGGAATAAATTAAAATGAATAAAATTAAAATAAATAAAATTGGAATTAAATAGATAAACGCATTATACTCGAATATTTTGAATAAATATTGTTGCGACCTATTGACAAAGAAACGCGCTCGCAATATGTATACCAACTGCTTAGATTTACGAAATAAGTCGTGACATCGAAGAATGTAGTAAAGTGTAGATGCATGAAATGGCGATAAGTGACCCGTCACTGATAGCAATGTTACAAAAAAAAAAAAAAAAAAAAAGAAAAAAAAGAAAGAAAGAAAGAAATAATACACGATGGTCGAACTCACTGATAATTCGAAGGTTAGAAAGACGTTTCTTCAAATATTTTTTTATTGTATTTAATATATTTATAAAAAACATTCATACTAAATTTTTTTAAATTGAAGTAATATTATTAATTTACTTAACTTTGAAAACACCGAATAAAATATATTTTTAAGAAAGTGCTACATTATATGAAATCTAATGTTGCTTTATATCTTTTTCTAAATGTATAAATATGTGAAAGAAATTTAAAATATTGTATTAAAATAAAAGGTGTTAAATAATTTTTCATAAAAAATATTGTATAATTCCTTCTGAATAAGAAATATATAAATGAATGGTTAAATGAATAATTAAATTAATGCTAACTAATGCTGCTTGTGTAGTATGTAAGTTTCCTATTTTTCCTAAAAAAAAACTAATTCAAAGATATATAATTAATTTTAAAAATAATTAATACTAAATAAAAACCATAAAAAATATATGTCAGATATCAAATATTTTATTGTCAATCAGTGTATGACAGTTAAAATATAACTTACCTTCAAAATATCTCAAATACTATAAAAAAGATGTAGATTGTGTAAACTCAATCAATTATAACATGTTACATAAAATGTTTTTTGTAGTGCAAGCATTACTTCTATTCCAACTACAACACATGTGATCCTTTATCACTAATATATTAATTTTTTAAATATTCTGGAATCGTCCCATTTAATATTATATTTCAATTACATACATCACATAAAAATAATACTAAATAATTAAACATTATTATTTTATCTGTATAGATTACTTTCTTTAGTAACTAATTAAAAAAATATTAAACTTCTATAATTAAAAATCTATTTATTATTCGTTATTTATTATCATTATTAGCATAACAAATACATTAAGTTTAAATTAGTGAGAGTTAAAGAAAGTGATCTTGAAATGGAAAAAATGGCTCACTTTAGATGTTATCTTAATGATTTTATATAACGAGTACTCGTACACTTTACGCGTATAATACTTTACGCCACAGAAATTATTGGAAAAATAGAGTACTTACCGCATATTTCACAGCGAAACGGCGTATCATTGGTATGTGAACGCATATGATTTGCGAGATGTTCTTTACGCGTATATTTTTTGCCACAAGCTTGACAATGATGAGGAGTTTCTCCCGTGTGCCACATAACATGGTTCATAAAATGTTCTTTGCGGGTAAAGCTCTTTTTACAAATATCACATCGATGAGGTGTTTCACCCGTATGTTTGCGAACATGATTTACCATGTGTTCCTTCCTAGTAAACGTCTTTGAACAGTACTGGCACCTAAAATATAAAATAATAGAATTATTTTTAATCGTGATTTTACTTAAACATAAATATTTTAAAATTTTATATATATTTGAGACAATAATTATAAAAATAATACTAATATTATTAAAATCCTAAAAACAAAATATAATTACTCATTAATTAAAAATTAGAAATGTTAATATATCTTCTACAGTAATCTTTATCAATTTTTGAAATTTTAGTGAAATAGCATAATTTACCTGTAAGGTGTTTCCCCAGTATGACAACGCGTGTGATTATCCAAATGTTCTTTTCTTGCAAAACTTTTTCCACATACGGTACAATTATACGGTTTATCGGTAGCGTGTCGCTTCATATGACGTTCCAAAGAGGGTGCATTTGCAAATACATGAAAACAAACTGTACAAGTAAACATGGACCCACCTAAGTGACACTTCCCATGCCGTGTCAAATCATTTGCATTTAAGAAGGCCTTGCCACACACCTACAAACAAGAAATTCATATATATTTAATAAAAATTAAATATAAGATAAAATATGAAAATACGTGTTATATACCTGACAAGTAAAAGGTTTCCTTTCTGTATGATATCTACGATGAACGATAAGCTGATAGCGAAACTGAAAAATTTTTCCACATATTTCACATGCATGACTTCCAACTGATACAGGCGAAGCGCTTGGTCCTGGTGTAGCTTCGCCATCGCTTGATTTAATATCAAACTTATTTAATTGAACTTGTTGTACAATTGGAGTTCCATTTTGTATGGTGGTAACTGTTTGAGTAGGAACTGTACTTCCAACTAAGGTTGTACCAGCTGCTATTTCACTTTGTAGTTTTCCAAATACTTCATGATATGCTAAAAGCTGATTAATGTCCTCGACATTTACCTACAGAATGTAATACAAATTTTATAATTATACGTTAAAAACTATTTTATATATATTGTCTATTATAATGTGCCACATTAACTCTCACCTTGTACATATTTTGCACCATTTCAACACCAAGTGTTTTTGCTAAATCTTGTTCATTCCCAGCGCTAATTTTCACGACAGATCCATCAGCTGTTCTTACATCCATCATATGACCTCCTGGTTTTAAATCTGGCACTTGGAATCTATACAAAAATTATAATACCGTTTGTCAAAGTACAAAAATTATCGAACGTAATAGATATATAATAGATATATAAACTGCGTGAACGTACTGCGTCATATTTAGTTGACGCAATTCCTTCTCTTTTTCAGGCTTTTCTGTATTATTTTGACTTCCGCCTTCACTCGATGAATTTCCGCTTATGTTTACACCAATTTGTTGCTGCTGTTGTTGCTGCTGCTGCATAAGACTTTGTTGTAAATCTTGAGATGTTTGTAATTGGAGGTCACATTGAACTTGACAGTGAACTTGATTGTCACTGCAACGTTCAGTTGTGCAACTTCCACTTTCATCTTTCACCTTGTTATCATCTCTCTGTGCGTTTTGATTATGTGCAGTTGGTCCACTGTTCTGAGCGTTTTGATGATTTTGCATCTGATGGTGAGATTGTTGTTGTTGCTGCTGCTGTTGTTGTTGGGGCTGCTGCTGTTGCTGCTGATGCAGCTGTTGTTGTTGTGCTGCCTGCATTTGTTGCATTTGTGCATGTGCTGCTTGTAAATGGCTGACGCTGGCAGGTATATGTGCCCCGTCTAAATTAAGGCCTGGTAGAGAAACTGGTATCTGCTAAATAAAATATAAAGAAAAAATATTACTACATTCTTTTTCAGTATAACTAAATTATAGTTCTAACAATTAGATAATTGAAAATATCATCAAATTAATAATAAAATATTTTATGCTCTTTGTTTTTTTAGCATATTGCAAACTAAAAAAAAAAAAAATAACAGTTAAAAACACAGTATCAGTTGTTTATATACAGTGTATTCCATTTATCTGGAAACGTTTAAGTATCTGGAAAACTATAGATGATACAGAAAACTGTTTGGAACAAATATTGTACGATGCCGAAGGAGACATATTATACTGATATTTATTTTATCTTGCAATAGCCTTAGAGAAACCTTATAAAAGTCATGTTTATAATTTAACTGTCTTAAATAGTAACAACATCTTTTTTATTCCATATTGTTGTACCCATTATAATATATAATATATAATATATAATATATAAAAATTTTCAAAACACTGTTTACTTGTACATTTCGTATAAACCACATTATATTGAAATATTAAATTTCAAATTTGATATGCCGCCGGCATTGGCGTTATCCAATGTACACCACGGGGAGGTTGCTCGGTCGGACTTCGTACATCATGGTGGCTCTAAAAAGAACCGATTGTGTGTGTGTAATTTTCTTTCTACTTGTTTGTCATTGAAAAGGCTACAATTTTCCATCCTTCTTAAAAATTAATATCTCGATAGTGGTTTATGTGAAACATATAAGTAGCATTTCAAGAATTTATCGATGTCGATTATAAGAATATAGGATAAAAAAATTTAATATCCATTTAAAAATATAAATGTGACATTTATAGGTTTTTTCGAAGTTATTGCAAGATAAAATAAATATCGGTATGAGATATCCTCCTTTACATAGTACAACATTTGTTTCAAACATTTTTCCATATTCCACAGTTTTCGAGACATATGCACGTTTCCAGATAAATGAGATACACTCTATATGTATATTATACATATATAATTACAATTAACATACAATTATACATAATAAACAAAAAAGTGGGAACAGAAAAATTGTCATAGAAGCAATACTTCAAATTATAAATGTGAAATTGCAAGCATTCCATGTGTATGTATTACAAGACATAACTTTGTTATCTACTCACACTTATATGAGATTACATACAATACAGTATATTACCACAATTCCTGCAAACGCAGATACTAAACCTGGGTCATTTATAAGCTACACTCAATAACTAATCATCGCATACCTCTAAGTAAACAAACCTGTGAATTTGGTTGTAAAGAACTATGATGACTGCTACTGCTAACTGAAGGTTGGTGATGATGGTGTGTAGGTGTTGACTGATGATGCGAACTGGAAGTCAACGCCATTTCTTGGTTCAATGAAGAGGCTGGCTCTTTGGAAGATGCCTCTCCACCTCCACTACTCCTATGTGAGGAGTTGTGGTGGGAATGATGATAGACTGAGACCTGAGGTAGCGGTCCAGGAAAGAGATTGGTGAGGACCCAATATTTAGCTACCGAGGAGGCTAACGCTACGGCTGTACCTACACGCAGGTCCGCGGATGAATGCGGGGTACTCCCTACATTGCCAAGACTGGTTGTTGTAGCCAAACCACCTGGGTATGAAGGACGACCACTTTGACCCGCGTTTACATCCTACCGATATACATTCAAACATTTGTACAACATTGATAGAGCATGCAGCAGCATGCATCAGGCTCAAATCCAATCAACAAATGCGCTAGTTCTCAAATTCCTTTTTTCTAGCATTACAAAAGCTATAAATTAATTTGTAATACATTCGTGCAATGATCACCAGAATTTTATTGATATTTATATACAAAATTCATATTTGAGCAAAAATTAAAGTATAGCTATACCTAAAACTAAAATTATACGAATTATATACTTTACAGTTAAAAGCTTATACATTTATATCCAATATTACAGTGTAACGTGAATTACACTATAATGAAAATTACAAATACTATACACTATATACACATAATTTGGGAAAATTTACTTCTTTTAACATACAGAGTATGCTTCATAGATGCCTATATTACAAAAAGAACAAGCTGATAAATACAAAATATTCAAGCAAAAGCTACTTTATTTAAATTTACTACAAGCAGCAAAACTTAAAAAAAGGAGAAGTATAAAGTTTTATACAAAATTTCATCATACACAACAAATTTTATTTCTTACTGCCAAACATAAATTTTATGTAAAACTGCACAAAAGAATAAGCAGGTATAACAGAGTTCTAAAAAAAAATTTATGCATTGAAATAGTAGTAAGTATTTATAGAAGAATTTATAAAGGGAATACATATACATATTTCAATGAACAGGGATTTCTCAATTTATTTCACAATATTTTCAAACTGTAGTATTTAATATATCAGTTGCGCATTTGTAGTTTGGTAAATAGCCCATATCAGTTGAAAATGGTCTTACCTCTTGTTGTGCCTGCGTAGTCGCTGGCAATGCATGCTGCTCACTGTTCATCTTTATTCACTGAAGGATACTAATTAAACGTTTTTGATATATTTCATTTCTCATCCTGCAAAATAATTTAATTAAAATTATTTCTTGCCTAAATTCCTAATATTCTACAAAATCTGATAACATATATTCATTATTTGTAAAATGAATAAAATTAATGAAATCAGTATTATTATGAAAACGATATGATATATAATTAATAAAGTAGCTATATTGCTCTTTGCACCATTGGAACTGACTAGTAAAATAAACCTTGTGATTTAACCTCGAAATCAATTGGTTTAATATCAATAAGAGAAATAACTCTTTCTAAATACAATGAACTCGAGACAGCATTGGGCGGATACTTATTATTATATAATGCTTCTATGGATAGGTTAATATCGTGAAAAAAGTATCGACACGTTACAAAAAGAAGAAAAGTAGTTAATTTAACCTCACAGATATTTAATAGTTCTTTGTCGAGTGAGCGGGAAAGGGTGAGTCATCCAATACCATCTTTTGAAGGCGACAAAGGCTGATTGAGTGAAATGGTATAATGTTAGGCGTAAGTACAAACGGCTCGAATGAGTACGCAGATATATTTCCACATTTGCCAGGACTCGCCGCTGGTCCCCTCGCAGTTAACAGAGGGTTCACGGGCACCATCTTCTGGTGTCTCAGGCATATGACGCGTCAATTATCGTGACTCGTAGAACGAGGACAAGAGGCTACAAGATGGAGGTTCCTCGGGATACGGGGGCAAGGGGATTTTTAGAAACCGTTGAAGAGGGCCGAAGCGATAATCAAGAGTGCTCGGAGGGTGGACTCACGTGGTGTACGGTGCCGTCGGCGGTTCTGGCATCTCGCTTGGTCGGCCCTAGGCCGTCTCGTATGCAGGGAGACGCGCGTCCCGACGCAGGGGGGGACGCCTTTCGCCGCCTCTCGACGTCTCACCTCGCCACGGGTACCCACAAGCAAATCCCTGATAATGGCCACGCGCCCTCGCCCTCCACCTCCACAATATATTCCAAGGGAAGTCTGCGAAATTCAGGAAACGAGCTTGCCAATTTTGATCCAGATAGACAGCAACCTGCGCAACAATTTCACGAAAACGCTGGCAAGGGCATACGTGCTCGCGGTTAACAGAAAATACGACGACTGTCATGGCGTCCCTCGCCCACCCCGCAGGAACTTACGCGTTTGGTGCATCATTTAGTCGATTAGTTTTTCATCGATTTCTATGAAAAAATCACCCGATAAATAAACTTGCCATGACGAAAAACAAATTTCCAACGAAATTTTCTGGAAATAAACCGCCTAATTGTTAATATGGCAAAATGAAATTTGTCAAGTGCTCTTTGTTAGTTCATTCAGTATGCGCGCGCAGCATCCGGGTGCGCGCGCCGTTTTATTACTTCCTGTGTTACAACCCGCCAAATTAGAAACATCGAAATCTAAAATATGTGAATAATTTTATTTAATAATTTCGATTTATCTAGATTTCTGATCGAAGTATTACGTTTTCTTAGAAGTCAATTAACAATAAAAGGAGATTAATTTCTGTAAAAAAACAATTGATACAAACAATTGAATTTGTGTAAATTATATAATTTTATCGCACAAAAAGAATTGTAAAAATGATAATATTTTAAACGCAGCAACATTTTATTGTAATGTTATAATTGTAGATTGTGTTCCATTGAAAATGGAAACTAATTAAAAATATAAAAAGGTGGATTGGTTATATTTAGGTATATATATGTATATATATATTATATTTATAATCATCTTACATATTTGCTAGTAAAATATTATTTACATCAATTTGTACATACAGCCGACCATTCTGGTCTTTTGTGTAACAACATATACAGATATGTATACATACATGTGTTATATCGTAAATATTTTGCAATTTTTATTTAATAATGATATGTTGGTGCATCGATAAAAAAATATTTATATTAAAGATCTAAAACTATTTTTATAGACTTACTTCAGACATTGGTAGCATAAGGACATAATTTCATAACATAATTCATATTCTTGCATAAAAGGAAATATTGACTAGTATAGTAAATTATATAATAATTATTAATTTGTAATATAGAAATTAAATAAAGAATATCATTTAAACAAAACGCTTACAATTAGCTGATAGTATCCTAAATTCATTCTATCGTAGAACTCATACATATATAATACACAAACTAGGATACATACATGCATACAGACACATACAGATTTTTTCAAAATCATGGAATATCAAGAAAAACAACTTCTCCTAAACAAAAAGAAATTAAGAAGTATTTTATTATGTTGTACAATTCGAAGATTTGGTTTGAAGATTTTAAGTGTTTTAATTCTGGCGCATGCTCTTTAAGTAGAGGATCAAATGTGCATTAGCGTATTATGTATTTAGATCAAAAAATATCTGGATAATAATTTTGAAAGATATGTTTTACGTTTATTACATTAACATACTAGATTACGAATAAATTAAGAACATAATATCTATTTTCTTTCTTACAGCTCTTGAATACTCGAAAAACATTGAGAAACCAATATGTTGTGCATTCTACCATCTAATACCTGAAATAGCACGTGCTAGAAGTGTAGGCTTGAAATTTTTACTTTTGGTTCTTGAAAATAAAGCATTAGGTACAATTTTTCTATTTGTTTTGGTATAAAAAATTTACTTGTCTCAATCAACCTAATAATTATGAAATATTTTATATATACTTGAATATCTAAAGAACGATATAGAAATAATATATTTAATTAAAATTTTATTTATAAGAATGGCTGGAAATGCATTATATACGAATAAATTAGTAAAATAATATGAAAGTGCATGATATTTTTCGATTATGGCGTTAGATATTACAGTTTTAGAATGAATGAAAGAATAGAAATAAATGAAATATATATTTCCTATTTATAAAATAGAAAAACTTTTTTATTTATAGAAAATATATATTTATGAGCAAAAACTATAAAGAAATATATAAATTATGTATATGATAATATATTATTTACAATTCCGTGGTAATTTCATCTTGTGGTCGGAAACCGAGAATTGTAAAGTCATCAATGAGGTATTCACGAGCAGGTGACCAATCTGATAAAATAGTATAGTTAGCAGCCTCTGTACTACTTTGAAATTCCCACTGAGGATTTAGTTCACGATCGAGTCCATTTGCCTCGCATTCATCTATTGCACAAGTGGATTCTGTTAATGTTGCACCAGTATTGTATTTATGATTAAAAGTGGAAATGGCAAGTTCTTGAAAATGTGTATTCGAGGGTTTCAGTCGTTTTTGGTTATCATATACTAGTGGAGTTGTTTGTCCTATGCTAGATCCATTTGGACTAAGTTTCTCGTTATAAGCTCCAGAGCTGTTTTGCCCAAGACTGGAGCTCACAGGGCTATCTTTTATATATCCAAGACTGGAACTTGCAGGGCTGATACTTGATTTGTCGCTTGCTTGAAATGTTGTAAGTGGCGCATTTGGTTGGAATGTAGTTAGATTGGTTGGAGTGGTTCTTGTTTCATAAGGCTGAGGTGATTGTGTGATTGTTACTTGCTGTGTTGAATTTATTTGGACGGATGCTGTTGGTTGTTGTAAGAATGTTATAAGTTGAGCCACCTTGAAGTATAAAATGTTATCTTTTAAATTTGATACAAAATACATAATTTTTTATTGGTTTATGTAATTTCACTTAAAAGAAATTCTTTTTTACTCATGCATATGTAATTAATCCTTCAACATGCATGACTCACCAAAGTGTTTTAGAGACTTGCATGAAAAAAAGCAAAATTTAGAATAACAAGCTCTTTGGAATTCAATTTTTGTTTTTCATAAGTTTTGAACAAAGTAATTAGCTTACTTCAGGTGAGCTGTGCCTTTTGTATCTTCTTAATAATCTCTCAGCCCATGAAAAAAGTCTTTGCCAATCATCTGGCGGAATTGGTATTTCATCGTCTCTCCTATTAATAAGAACCAGTATCCTTGCCAAATCCCGCAAAACTGGTCTGTAAATCATAATTATAATAAAGAAAGAATATATCAATTGATAGCTTACGCTAATTGCATAATTGTACCTATAGGCTTGTATTCCAACAGCACCATCTCCATTATTTCCTGAATAGTATAACTCCCTAACTTGTCTCCTTGTGTCATTGAGCATAGAAAGAAACGTGTTGCCTTCCCCTCTAAGTATTGCAAGATGTTTTAAAAATTCTCTTCTCTCTGCACTAAAACATAAATTAAATCATATTTTTAATATTATTCATTTTTAATCACACTTATAATACATTAAAGATATAGCAAAGAATACCTGTCTTCAAACTGTTGGATTAGCTTAGCAGCTTTTTTCTTTCTTCTATGTACAATTATAGCCCCACATAATATTATCAGAATACATATAGTTGCACCAGAAACAACTCCTACCAAAATGGCTACTTGACTACCAGTAAATCCAAACATATATCCTGTTTCTTTACAAATTCTGCCCATGTATTCATCTCTAGTTGACCAATCTGCAATATGACCTGGTGGACAAGTATCGACACAAGTACCTTGATGTAAAAGAACTGCACATCTTGCACATGTTCCATCCCTACATCTCTTGCAGCCACCGTGTCCTTCAATACATCCTGTAATCATAAAAAATGTACAATAGTTTCCTCTATATAATAATAAATATTTAAGAATTAAATAATTCAAAAAAATATAATGGTTTTTTAATGTTAATTAATGATATTAATATATTTGTAGTGCTACATTGTAGTGCTATTAACGATTCATTTTTAATATATTTCTATTTTAAATAATCCAATATAAATATTATTATTCATTGTACTAAAAGCTATATTATCAAAGAACAACTATGATTTGAACTGTTTTATACCTCTAGAATAAAATGTGCCACTTTATGAATCTCGCGTAAGAGGGACGTAAGAAGAACATGCAAGTTGAATTCTTGCGTTGATCAATGATCCATAGCCTGAAGCTGTGCCCCAAATGCTTGACACACATACTCGCCAAGTACCAATGTTTAAATATACTTAAATATAAGGAATGCTAATATAAAGTGATCTTTAATTACGTTATTCGAATCAAAAATGTCTTTTACGTGTAATATATTTGTCCCTAACGCAACTCTCTTTATAATTACAATTCCATTAAATAATATTTTTAATTATTGTATTATTTATAAAAAATTTATATAATTTTTAAATTTTTATTTGTGATTTATATTGTTTTAAACCGTATTACTTATTAGATGACCTAATGCAAACTTTACAATTCTTCGTGGAGGTATGTATTCTAAAGAAGAAGAGCAATGACTCGTAATACAATGAAACAGAGTCCTCGTATCAGGTAGACCTTATGCAGTTGTGAGGGCCTATTAGTACGTATATGAGGAATGCGGTTGTTGGTTTCATGATTACGTGTTCAATCCATTTCGTAGGGTAGCGGAAAGATCAACGATCACATTCTCCTTAGGTTGAGAACGTTATCTCGTGTTTCTACTTCCTTTGTCACATTCTAAACTTTGAATTCTCAAATTTATTTCACTCGATGTATAAACTCAAAAAGTTTACATCGCTTGAGATAAGATTTCAAAATATACGCAGAGTAGAAAGCAAGATACATTTATTTGTATACGTAATTATATTAATATTGTTATAAATTAATTTTTGGTGCATATGAAAATTCAATGATATTTCAATAAAAAATTTAGCTCAGTATAACAATGTATTAACAAGTAACGATATTACAATGATAAACAAATTAAATGTTTAAAAGATATTTCCAGATTACATAGCTTTGTAGAAAATTTAAATAAATATGTGACAAGTTTGACAATGAAAAATATAAATTGAAAATAAGTTGAAAAATATAAATAGAATTTAATACGAAACAATGCAAAAAATTCTTCTACTATATATAATAGTGTATAGACGAAGTAATAGATATTTAATGAAATAAGTGAAACTTAACGTAGCATAGAATTCACATATCGATTCTAAATACTTATATTTAGTTACAATAGTTGATTGTTTCGAGCATGTGCAGAAACAATGCCGAATTTTGTCAATAACTTCACGATTCAAATATAAATTCCAATGCAATTAGAAATAGAAAACTTACACTATATATGATACGTATTATCTAATACATAATAAAGCTGAAAGTGAAAATTATATACCAATTAATCTTATTTAAAATATTATTTTTCTTTAATTTAAGGCGTTAAAGAATGCTATAATAAAAAAAATTGAAATATGTATAACGAATTTTGTTTCATCAATTTTATCGTACAAAAGAGGGTTTACGACAAAGAGGGTTAAAAAAAGTATTTTTAATTTTAAATGACACGTCGCGCAAGCTGGCAAAAAGAAAACCAGAAAATTCAAAACGGTTCCAGTATTACCAGTTTCTCTGAAGCAAACAGATCTTTAGTTCGCACTTGTACCGATAGTTAGGTGAGAAAACATCTTTTAAAATCCCTTTGATATGCAAATGATTACAAGATGGAGCAAAGCAAAGGAAATTTCTCGTAGATGAACATTAAAGAATTCCTTTGTTTGGTTATTCAATTTCCTATCCACACGTGAATATTTTATTCTGTATTTAGTTTAAATTCAAATCTGTTCCGTCAAATACGCTTTTAAATTTCTTACCTTAAATGTAATTTGATTATATTTTACACTATTTCGATTTTTGTTTCTGGTAGCAGTTGAACATTCAAATTTTTACGAATATAAACACAGCCATAACGATCATATACAAATTTTTGTAAATTCTTTTACACGTTTATATAATTAAGTTATATATATATATATAATATATATATAATATATATATAATATATATATATATATATATATATATATATATATATAAATCATTTCTATACTTAGTAAATAAATTCCTTCACATGTCCATTGAAAAATAAGTAAACGATGGTAAAGAAAGTTCATTTAAACAGAATTGAAACAATTAGAATAAAACCAAAGTAATAGACAAAAAAGAAAAAAAAGAATAGATGATATTATTGGGTATGTATTCAGGATTCTAGCAGCGTTAAGCGTATCATCTTAGTGCTATACCCGTGGAAGTTGTACGACTATAAAACTGCAATCCAATGAAGGGTATATGCCCCCAATGAATCAACGTATAGTCCACCTGACTAGCAGGAAGTACCATTACTGGTCAGGTGAAACTTTTCAACGATCCACGCACGGCATTCCCCTCTTGTTGCTATTGGCGCACCGCTCGTAACATCAAGTGTTGGTGATTTACCTTGGAAGAGGTTCTCAACCTCTAGAGATTAATTAAGATACTCATTAATGTAATTATGCACGATAAGAAAGTGACGTTCGATCAAGATCAGTTGTTTCCCTTGATTATTTTCATATTTTTCATTTGCTTCCTTTTATTTTCTCAATTTTCCGACATCTTCCGCATAAAAAGTGAACTAGTGCAAGCTAAGGGAAGTAAAACGTGCAAACTATCGTACAAACAAATTTTACTAGTAAAAGAAGAATTCTACATCGTAGAATTTTACGCAAATCGTTCGTAACTGTATGTACTTTCACTTTTAACGAATGTTCGATTGTATTCGAACGCAAAAATAATATGGTCTCTTGCAATGAAATTATCGCTTTCTAACGTTTTTACGCCGACTATCCTGTAGTTTCTTAAGATTTCCGTTGTAAAACGATAACAGATATTGTTACAGTTCTATTACTTTTAACGTAGTTTTCAGACTCATCGTGTTTTCTACTTTCACAAAAGTGATTCTACAACTATTCCTCTGTGTGCGCGGCATTCGTATTTTGATAGCGCTATATCACGCTGCGATAATCAATAATGCAATTATCGTTTATTCTGATTTTCGTGAAATTATTTTTATCGATAAAAAATTACACCAGCTGAACGTCTGTAAAAACTATTTCAATGAATTCATCGCTGTAAAGAGCGGAATATTTGTCGAAAAAGCGATCATTTCAGGAATGAAATTATATATTAATGAGAGTCACTGCAAGGACGTTGAGAGGTCGGCAAGCTAAAGCAATGAGTCTATTGCGAAATCGAAACTCGCGATATACAAGATGCAATCGGCGAACTCGAATGTTTAGCCTTTTCCTGTACCGGATGCACGAGGGAAAGTCAAAAGAGTAAAGGAGGTTCTTCATTCTTCGATCCGAAAAACCAAGTGAAAGTAACTAATAATTAATCTATAGACAAATCCAATTAATTCATTCGCTCTTCGACGATTGTGAGCAGATGTATGAGCTACGAAAGAAACGATTACTGTATACTGTGAATTCATATATAAAGTTCATTATCGTCGATTTTTATATCATTTGGTGCGAAAAAAGAAAATATTTTCATATGAAATAATGGAAAACGAAATAACTTGTTAATTTCAAATGTAGATGATGAATTTTCGTTACTTTCATTTCAAGTTCTGTATGACTTTAAGAAGATGGATAAAATCCATCCTTTTTTTTTTTAACGAGTCACGCCAAGTTAACAAGTCAGAATTTTTCGACGAGGAAGAAATTATACAATTTGTAGAAATGATAGAAGCAATATTTGACAAATTATTATAGAATGCAAAGATTCATTTCTTAAATGTTCCTTTGGATTTCTTTCCGCACTTGCCGGATATAAAATAAATTTCTGCGTAATTGTTAATTGGATGAAATTCTAAATTTTTTTTTTATTTGGAATAAAGGAAAAACGGGTCAGGAAGTATCGCGGCGAGCAACGGTTTCACTAGAAAAATTTTCTTACGATAGATCTTGATATTCGCCATGTTTTCACAGTAGAGAATCAGAATGTGGAACGATTCAAATGTTAGAGGTACATCATCGTGTATAATTATACGATGTTATGGTAACAGTTTTAAGGTTTTATTATTTTCGTGTGTAATCTGCGGCCGAGATTCGTGTTATTAGGTTACTCGAGAATTGACTACGGACTACTTCGTGTTTCATTAGTTCGGGGAACGATTCAATGATTGTTGATTTAAATGAAAGCATAATAGCTTTAGTGTAATGATATCTTTTATAGAACATTCCAATAACGATTCCTTTAATTACAGGTTGTTTTAGAATAAAATGTAAAAGATTATGAGAAATTGTTCAGGAAGTCATACTAGTTATATGTAATAACTTGCACTGTTCTCATTCTAAATGAGATAGTAAGTTTAATATATGATGACCTTTAACTCCTTGCGTGACTAACGAAATTTTAAAAATTGTTTTAAAAGTGCTTATTTTTTTTCAATCGGATTGGGATCTATAGTTCCATACAAGCTTCTGTTAAGAGAAATGAATTTTTATTACTAACAGATCAATTAAGTGGAATAATTTTTCAAATAGTTGTTTAATAATTTTTCATGTTTGGGAATTTCGTGCTTCAGAAGGAAGGCAGAATTTTCTGATGGAGTTGATAATTCATAATGTCTACGGTAGATCTTCATTAACCTAACCCCAATCTAACTAAGCAATTAAGTATTCCAAGTTTAATTTGCAGATGGTTTATTCCTGTTTTTGGACATCTTAGCCTGCATGAAATCCATTAAAGCGACCAATTAGCACGAAGGAACGGAGTGTCGTGAAATTAACGAGCACAATTGGTAAATGGAGCCGGATAGCAAGCAGATGCTCGTGACTGGCGCGTGCGTACGCGCGTTTACGCGTCTAATCTGACATAAAACGCGTAGAACAAGCGGTACTGTGTCAGCAGCGCATCTTTTCCATAAATATCCGGCAATGGCCGTTCTTCCATTTTATCGCGATCGTTCATCAACGATTGTCGCCCAAATCTCAATTGTTTTAACAATGAAAAGAATTTATGGTGGCGATAAGTGTTATATGAGATCGAATAAAAAGTACATATAGTAGGTTTTACATTGTTAGATTGTTCGAATAGACGATTGTTATATGCCTGAAAATTTTCTTTCTTTTTTCTTATGCAGAAATGTATTTATACTGTCGTTGTAAACGATTCTTCGTTTTTTGATATTAAAATATCTCGTCGACGCAATTTAAAAATTTTTAACGAATTAATAAAATTTGTTATATTTTTTTATAATTAATTTGTTAATTTGTCATATATTTTTAAAAATCAAATGTAGATTATAATACAAATTTCAAATTATATCGTTTACTAATATAGATTCACTGTTTTATACCATAAGAGTATTAAACACATCATTGTCCTGATATGTCTCGTAATATAAATTCGAAATTGTACCTAGCAATTAGCATCTCTATGCTATGCTTCTATTAAGAAACTTCACGTTGTTAAATGTTCAACCGTCATTACGCTTTACTGACATCATGCACGGTAAGTTCACTTATGCCACTGTATTATCGCATAAATGCATTACGTCACTGATGCAACGCTTTTGTTCAGCGATCTGACTGACGATCATCGTGTTCTTTCGACATAAAAAGGAAGAACGCTCATACGTAAGTGCTATATGCATATAGATATAATCGAGTTGCTGCCAATTAAATTTTCATTCTTCGATTAAACGGATCATTAATATAGACGTTATGCAACCCAATTATAGCAGATTTTTAGAGAAATTTCCAAGAAGATGAAAGAGGAGTTTTGACGAGCTATTCGATGGAACAAAATAAGTGAAACTTATTCTATTTTGTCAGTAGTTTAAATAACAATACTCTATTATTAAACAGATTATTTAATATATATTCTTCCGATTCGATAATTAAACGAATTATCACAACTGAAATTGTTTGTAAGTTTTTATAACTTTCTGATGTGTAAAATAGAAAAGCAGATCATCGAAGTAATTTTTATGGATTTAAAAATAGTTAAACTTATTTCCAAACATTTGAGAGCCACATAGAAAATTATATCATATTATATTAAACTGAATCAGAAACAAGTAACGTATACTAATTTCAATACACTAAAGATATTTTTTAACAAAGTTTTTCGTCGTTTTTCGACGACATGTACATTTCATTAAGCCCGATGAATCGTATCGTGACATTTGGACAAAGAATGTAAAACTCACTTTCCAGTATTTCATGCGATCGGTGAGCATTGGGAGAAAGTTCTGGTCTTTTATATTTCAGACTAACATTTCGTAGAACTACATTCTACGGTTTTGCCTAGTTGCAGAATGATCCGTATCTTTATATTTTAACCGATTATCCCTTCCGGCAAGGAACGCAGTCTACGTAATTCCAATGTAATTCCATGTAACTATAAATTTACGTGTTAGAAAATGTATCATAATTAGTTTAGAAGAAACATACTTTTCGCTCGAACAATTTCTCGTCGTAGGAAAAGTCGCTTTTTGATATGAAGGGTAAAAAGGAATCATCCCCTTTTTTATAGCAAAACAATTTCAGAATTTAGAATTTATTTGATCTCGTGACTGGCATACATTTATTTACTTTTCCATCTTCTTCGTAATTTTATAAATATCGCTTGTCACGATATTGAAATATCGAAAGTTATTAGAATATCGTTCGCCTTAACGGTATAGCTTCCACAAGACTTTGTCAATTTTTTACCTAACAAGCCCTTTCCACTTTCTACTACTTTTTAGAAAAACGTTCCATTTTACTCAAAAATGTCGTTAAAGTAAAAGAAGCCGACGAAAAAGTATTTTTATCGCGTTTCTTTACTGTGGTCTTGATATAACAAAAAAAGAAGAAAAGAAAGCTAACAATCGTCATCGATCATTGATTTAGAGAGCATCGCTAAAAGTAACCCAGTTTTGATCGCGCACGAGTTCGTTTTCGGCCAATTGGTGAAAGAGAAATTGTCATTTAACCGCGTACGAGAGCTTTCCACATACCCACGGTCAATTTAGCTATCTAGAACGACAATCTGCATCATTGCCAAAGTAGGAACCGAGTTCTCTCTCCTAAACGTTTCCTCGTTGCGGAATCCGTTCCCGTTTCGCAAAGTGGAAGTTCCTCGGTCACCGTGCGACAATCAATGTCTAAACCAGGAGAAACTTCGTGAGATCTTCAACCAGACTGTGAAATACTTGGTGAATTGATATAATTAAACGCTGTCACGCCATTTACATCGGTCCATGCTAATTGCTAGCTGTATTTTGTAGAAAGGTACAAAAGGTTTCAATGCAACGACCGTGTATAATCATCATAGATGCTAACCATTGTTAGTAACGTCTTTGTACTATAGTGAAAACGGCTAAACGATACGTAAATTAAAAGAGACGAAGAAATTACGCGTATTGTAAAGGTATTCGTCGGTTCTATGAAGATACCAGAGAGAGAGAGAGAGAGAGAGAGAGAGTGTACGACTTGTATCAAAGAAATCAAAATGTATGGGGCTATTTAAAAAGGTACATAATGCAAAGAAAATGAGCCTTTACCTGGATATGTGTTTTACGTTACAAAAAGTCTTTGAAAAGGGCATTGTAATAAATCTGTTAAATTTCTACGCGAAATTAAGAGAATTGGGAATTTTAAATTTGTAATTGACTTCTAGTAATAGAAATTTAATTTTTAACGAAGAAAGAGAACATTGACTTCTTAATACCATTGTACAGAAGCATGCTGAAAACAATCGTTTAGGATCCTTCGCTTAAATTAGCTTCATTAATTGAAGCTTTTCGAAACTTTCACTGATTATTGTTTTGATAAAATAACATTTCACTGGAAGATTTTATCAGATCTATACTACATTGTTAAGATGATTATCGTATCGAAATTTGCAAAAACAGAAGGAACATAAAATTAATTAGGCACGTGAAAGTAGAAAATACCGTGGAAATATAATACACGCTTTAACCAAAACTCTTTTAGACGATAAAATATAAAACATATAAGTAATTCGATATTTGTGTAGGCGTTACAGTTTCTGAAAGTAAACAGATTTATAGTCGATCGAACATTGACAAAGTTACATATAGTTGATTAAAAGTTGACAAAAACCACGCAAGTAAAAAACCAATTTTGTTTCTACGTTCATAGTGATCGCGTAAAGTTTCTCCTGTTTGGTAAATATCGATACAGCATTGTAAAGCGATGCTTAGGAACTAGCTTTCGGATTTCTTTGGCACCAAAATGACGAGATTACTGTAGTACCAGGAAGCGACCAAATTCTATCGGAATCCTAATCGTGTCGTTGTAGTCGGCTAGCCTCGATTGAGTACTGCGCGCATGACTAGAATATAACAGTATACGTACATTGGGATCTCACCGTTCAATTATCATTTTAAAGCGACAAAACCTTCGACAATTATTTTCATTCGTATATGATTTTGTTGGAAATGGCTGGTTTGGCCAAAGCCCTTTAATTAAAAGGGCAACGTACAGAAACCTAGTTTTTACGTTATTTTCTTTACGATTATGAAACGAACGAAACGTGGGTAAAAAAATCGCTTCTATAGTTACTAAACGTTAACGTTTCTACTAAATATTAATAACAAATAAAAATTCTGTATATTGCGCGTATCATGTGCCCTTTCGCACCTTGAAATGTCCCATGAATGCATAAAGATCGTCGATCTAATTTATTATGCAACGTAACGTCACTCGAACGATCAACGCAAAAGGATAGACGCGTTTTGGGTCCGTTGACCGGTGGTATCGTCGC
The DNA here is from genome assembly GCA_014737365.1 of Bombus soroeensis. Lineage (NCBI taxonomy): Eukaryota > Metazoa > Arthropoda > Insecta > Hymenoptera > Apidae > Bombus > Bombus soroeensis. Next base: position 1,512,216 of record JACXIL010000258.1, on the reverse strand, counting down.
TCGAGTTTCTCGTGTTTGTACAAATAAGTAACTGTACATCGGGATTTACTTGCGTGGTCCCCGAAGCGAGCGGTCTCGATGCCGCGCCGCGAAGAGGGAAAAAGAGGCAGGTCGCGCACCGAGTATTCATTCTCCGAGGAAACCAGTCATTACGTAACTTAGTTAATGCCAAGACCTATCTCGGCACCACAGAAATGTACAGTTATAACTCGTGGCCCGATCCCGTGAAATAATAATAAGTAAAACATAGGGAGGGGAATGAAGCGAAGAATGAGAGAGACCAAGAAGCTAAGAAGGAGAAAAACCCTGGGGCATTGTCGCGTAAAATGCACCGGTGACCTAGCAACGTTGTCCGCATAACAATGAATCCGCATCCCGCTTCACGTTTTCGAATTCATTTTCCTCGGGTATTTGCCTCGCTACGCGAGAATCCGCTTGCCGGTAAATCGAGAGGGGCAACGCACAGGTGTAAAAGCTTGAATGGCCTGGAGGCGTTGAAAAATGTTTACCAGCTGATTCGAGGATATTCACGTACACATATTTCCCGTCATAAGTAATCGGTAGATTGTAGATGTTTATGCGTGTATGAGAAATTTACAGGTAGAAAAGCGCACGGAATAGACACAATACGCAAAGATATATAAAATATCCGAAACGCAGTGATCGGCGTAATATTTGGTAGGTGAAACAAATGTCTGCTTGGATTTCATTCTTTCCAGGTATGTTCATAAAGATATGAACATGTATAAACGTTCTAGTAGCCAGAATCTTGATGCATTAAAACCTTGTTCGGATTAATCGAGTTTAAGAGACTTTACGAGGAAAAGGATGGAAATTTGATAAGATATTTTATGTCAGGTAAGTCATATAGGTAGAGATAAATTTCTATGGAGAAATGGCACGGAGTTGAAAAATGTCTACCGGCTGTTTTTAAGCGTGTACATGTACACGTATACGTACTTCCGGTCATAAATATATAATCAGAATCTCGATGCCATTAAAGCCTCGTTCGAATTAGTTATTTGAATTCAAGCAACTTGACCGATGTCAAGCGATATGACTAATGAGAAGAAAGATGGAAGGATGAAAGGATGTTTCAAGTTAGTCGACAATGTAAACAGAAATAAAGGTTCATTAAGATTTCAAGTGATCAAATAAAAAAAGAAGACAGATACGCGTTAATAAAGTGGTTTCAAATTGCTTGAGTTCAGATAATTAAAAAAAAAAAAAGGAGAAGAAAAGATACTAGTGAAAGTATAATGAAAGATGATGTTGACACTGTAGGTCGAAAAAAAGAAAGAATAAAAGGAAAGAATAAAATATAGATATATCTTGTAGCAATATATCGTTATGAGGAAAATTCCGATGAAAGAACAACGTATTTCTTAATGAACGTATACGTTCTTCCATTCACACGACACCGTTACACGTATACAGAATATCGGTTAAACTGTACTTTCAAATATGGGTAACGATCTTCAGAATAGATTCACAGAACAGAATCGGCTCGTAATCCAATGCCGTCGTTCGCGTAACAATTGCAAACACCTATTATGGATGCATACATAATTTAATAGCTCATATTTTTCTCAGCTCAACGAGAGATAATTCAATACATTGCTAATTACTATCAATCATCAGCAATGTAAACTTTGAATAATTTCAAATATGTATTATTTACACGTACAACTGAGAAATATTTAAAACATCTCTTCACTATAGATAGCTTACTTTTCATTTTACGAATACGATTATTTTTCTTTTATCGAATAAACTCGACGATTATAATTATTTCTATGCTATCTTAACTTCTTTTCGCTACTTTTATGATTCTGACTCTACATTTGGTATAGTTCTTCGCTACTTGTGATTGTAAAAGCTATGTTTTTTCATTTACTTCGTGCCGTGTAAAACTATATCAAACTATGTATTTACCTGCATACAATACTTTCATTCGCGAAATACTACATTTACAATTTATGTTCCAAACTGAGATATTCAAAGGTAATCGCCTGTTAATATACTTGAAAAGTAGATCATAGATTAATAATTTTTCGCAGAAATTCGAGGCAAACGTTATTTTATTGCATCGCACGAGTATTGTATTTCGAAACTGTTCTCAGCGAATTAAAGTTCTTTATAGCAGGTAACGAGATAGCCGAGGATAAGAGGAACGGAAAATGACGAAGCGGTAGACTGAAGAAGGATGCAGATGTTCCACTGACGATGAGTTACCAGAGCCGAGACGGAAGTTGTCAGGCCGGATGCCGATAGTAAGACTGCCTCAGTGCCTCGTAAAAACCTGCATTTGGATGATAAACTTACTGCTTTCTTTAAAGGGGAGTCACTCTGCCGTACATATGTCAAATTCTGTGTCTTCATGTTCCGTTACGAAACTACATTTCATCGTGATAATTTGCTGAATTCGACTATCGCGCAGAAACTAATCCTATACTTTCTTATCGATAAAGCTTTCATTCCAAATTTACTATAAAAACTCGAAATTTTAGTGAAAAGTAATATAAATGAAATGTAGCGGTATGTTTCCTTTATACTTCCAGTAAAACTGTCATGTATTTTACTAACGAAAATAAAATGAAAAAAAAAGTTTGATTATTTGATTATTCTCTTTGGTATATCGGTTATGTTCTGTATATTGTTTTTTATAAATTGGATTCATTATTTTCCCCAATGCATCGGCTATTCCCCGAAATGTTTTGCTTCATTGTTTTTTGGTAATTTTTAAGTTTTTAATAACAATATTTTTTTTCAACCATGAATCGTTAACTTTTTATCGAATAAAAATGTAATCCTCCCACGTTTTGCTTACCTTTTTCAATTTATAATAGAAGCATTTGTCCTGCGTGTATGTCTGTCGTTGCTTGATTTTATCTGCGCACCCTCTAAGGAATTTTTGAAACTAAACTCCGCAGTTAACAGGTCAAAGACTGAGGAAAAATCTAAATATTATTTGAGAAATTACAGTCACAAGAAACGCGTGGATAATTAAATATTATTAAAATATCATTACGTACATAGATATCGTCAACCAACTAGCTCGCTAACTAAGATAGTCAACACAAATTCACCATAAATGCAACGATCACAGAAAAGAACAACGAGAACACCTAAACAACGAACATACTTGCCAACACTGCATTTCCAGAATACTATGCGTGATACTTCCGCTGAAGTCGGTCGTATGGGATCGCATAAACGTTCAAATATATTTACATTGTTCACTTGTTCAACTCGGTACCATCGGAACTATGTACCTGTACTGGTACATATTGTGGGTAGATGAACAGTAAGGAAGAAAGAGAGAAAGAAAAAGAAGAATTCCGCGTTGTACACGAGCTGTGGATATACATACTTGGAAAATGCGGGTCTTGTTACGTGGGTAGGAGTTAGTTTGCCCTACACCCAGACTCTGATGGATCAGGCTAGTTTCGTGGAAGAAAACGGTACCTTGGAAAATCAAATGGTAGTTCGGTGCAGAGACTACTGTTCCCACTTCCCTTTCTACTAGCAGCTCGCCGCATCGAAAAAGTCTAGATTCCGCTTACCTACGGTGCCTTCGAGATCGAGTATAGTTCTAGATAAGAAACCACCGCGTGACCTTAACGAACCTGCTAGAACTCCAGTTACGACTGACTAGCCTTTCGTTTGATCGTCGAGAGATGATTAACACTAGAACTACCGATAGTTAACACGAAGCTATTTCTACCAAAACCAGTGAAAATGACTGGTCTTTAAAAAATACGTAATAATATTATTATTTTATTTTTATTTATTGATTTATTACTTTCTTACAGAAGAAATTCCATGTTATGTAGTACATTTTTGGTATTATTAATCCATCTGGGACCATGATCCCTAAACGAGGGTTGACACATTTATAAGATTGTAGAACCAGTCATTTTCACTGCTGTGGTATTTCTAGTGTTAGCATCTAGCGATCTAGCGATCGATTCGGAATTTTCCTGATATCTGATATCATCATATTGAATGATACGCGGTAAAAATTGAAGAAACGTGTGGCAAGTTGTACAAAACGAAGAAATTGGTTAGTTGAGATTCGATAAACAGATTGCAGGACCCTTTTACACTTTTATATATTGGTATAAGTAGTCTTGTTACAAAATTATTTTCGGTTTGAATACATAAAAAACAAAATAAAATTCATTATATGAATTATGATCCATAAACGAGGATTGACAAATTTATAAAATTGTAAAACCAGTCGATTTGGCTGGTGTGGCAGTTCTAGCGTTAATTGGAAAGCTCAATGGAAAAGTAATACAAGCGAATTCTTTTGTGAAACGAGGAAAAATTGGACAAAAGTATCTTTACATTCGATAAATATAATTATACGTTTACTTGGTTTAATCATCGAGTAAGGAAACGATACTGCGATAAATGACATAATTCTCTAATATTCATAATCTTCGTAATCTAAAATCCTTGTTTGCCGGCTTTAACGTTGACCTATGTACAAGAAATTACAGCTATTTTCTGGTCTGATTTCTAAGTGGATCTAAATTATTTCTTATGCTATTTCCTTTCAACTTCACGGAACGTAGTAGCAGCAAGTATCGGTGTCTAAAGTACTTATTAATCCCACAGAATCTGAATCACATTTATTCTCGTTTCGATATTATCAATTGATGCAGGGACAATTTTCAACCAATTCAATAACCATCGTAATACGACATATTATTCTTGATCCGCGAATTATGTACTTACAAATGCGTACGCGCACTCACTGATTTAAAATAGGAGTTCTGACCTATTGTATTGATGTAATTTCTACGGCAGTGGTGCACGCAAGTAATTCAACTGGTGATACGTAATTGCTTTAATTAAAGTGACCACGATGGTGTAAAGATTTAGTGGAGTGGAATAAAATTCAAAAGGTAAAACGTATAATATAACGGAATGAACGATTTATTTCAAAGTTTATTTCAAAGCGAGAATCTAAAAGAAGGACAATTTGTTCCGAATAGAACATTAAATAATAATGTATTCTAGTAGTTAGAAAAATTCGACTTATCGTTGAATGAAAATCGATTCTTTTAATTAAAAAAGAAAACTATCGCTATGAGATTTGCAACATTTCTGTTCACGTGATAACATGATCGTTATACCATTAAAGTGTACAAAGAATCGTCTTTTACGATTATACTCTGTATCAGGAACGAATCGTAGAGAGTATCGATGCATATGAAACAATAATTGTGAAACGACAGTCGCACACGATTCTACTAATTAAAAAAGCTCTGGAGTAATCTTTTCATCTAAATGATAGCTATGGTACTATATTAAGCACGCTTCGCTCACAGGATGCCACCGCTTATCGGACTATCAGCGATCCACTGATGGCACGTGTATATGATGGAAGACTAAACGCGCAGTGCTAACCCCGGGCATGCTCGGTGAATTAGAGGGAGAATAATTTTCCAACGAGAGAATGAATCATATTGTGCCAGGAAAATGCACCTGCTCATTAATTGACTAACTATTGCAAAATTTTATTACAAAACATATCGAACAATCGTGGAAAATATTTAACCCCCTATATATACATTTACATTTATTTACATTACATTTACATGTATACATATACATTTCCTGCTATTTTATTTCTTTATTTTATTTCTTTATGATCACAGCATATTCGATATTCCATTATACCGGGATCAAACGATTTAACGCAACAAAGAGAGAGTTTTCTAATGCTAATCGTCACCTGAATCGTTGGTCGTCAATTTTTTTTACTATTAATGGAATATATGAAACAGATGAACTACGAAAAATGTAAAGAAAATATTTAGAAATTGCATGTTATTTTATGCGCATTAAGGAATCGAAAATAATTAACGTAAGTTTTTTGACTAATTTCTAATAATTTAACAAGATTTCTATGCATTCACGAAAGTAGGTTTATGATAGAATATTCAATATTTATTTTAGAAAGATATAATAATTATTGAACAGATTAAATGGCAATTTTCATAAAACTTGTCAATGCTCACCAACTTCATAATGTTCTCTGAAATTTATTACTATGATCCTATACTATGTATAATCAAAATATACTTTAAATTATTAGACATCATAAAAATTACTTTATAATGAAACTTGTTAGTTAGTAACGCATTGGACGCTGTAGCACTGTTACGATAGAAATTACCAGTAATTTAGTCTGTACAGGTAACTAGTAGGTACCTGCTTTCTACTTGTAATGCGATATAAAAAGTTGCAAGTATTTACGTACAAGTTTCGCTTTCATCATAACTACTGACAGTCGCAAAGACATAAGAAAAAAAGGAAAACGAAATAACTCGTCACAACTACGATAATGCTAAACTCCGTTCAACGTTAGAGATATTAAGAAAGAATAACGATAAATTCACCAGGATTAATTATAATTCTTGCAATGAACGCGCAGTTAAACATCTCGCACCATTACCTCACTAAGTAAAAATTCAAATATTATTACGTTGAATAAACGTGTGGCGTTTCTTAAGAAATACAGGTGTCTCCTTTCAAACGCATGGACATTTATTCGTATTTCAATTGTGTCTACAGATAGACGTATTATAAATATCATATATTGTTCAAGGCAATAAAGCAAAATACCTATGTATTTAGTATGCAAAATGATTATAGAGAAAGGGATACGAGGATTTGCAATACTCGTTAAGCGTGAAACTCTTCGCTAAAGTATAGTTGCTTTATTATGAAACTAATCAAGAAAATTATTGAATATGACGCGAAGAAAAATACTGAACGGCGATGTTTGTTAAAAATATATTAGGTTGTACGAAAAGTTTCTTCCGTTTCATAAGATGATAATATAGATGAACAACAATTTCTGTTTTATATTATTTTATTGAATTAGTTATGATCCATTCCGTCATATTTCTATTATTATGTTCGTGCATAATTCAATAAACTAATATAAAAGAAAAAACATTGTGCGTCTATTATTTCCTTATAAAACGAAAGAAACTTTTCGGACAACCTAATGCAAGATTACAAAATTGTACGCGATTGAAATTAACGCTACTGGTAGGATTGTAGACACCAAGTAACTTGGCATCGTTATTTTATAAATATTTCTTATGTGTTATTACATAATATTTGCAACGTAACATAATTGTAACTCTTGATCTACAGATGAAAATCTTTATGGGTGACGTTAATTAAAATCTCTGTAAGAAGATTACAGAAAGGAAAAAAACTATTACATCGAGGCAAAAGAAATTGTGCAATCGCGAGATATCTTTTATTTAGCAAGGTACACGTCTCTCATTGTGCCCTAGAATTGTCTGTTAGCTCCGATTTAGCTTAAAAATAACAGTCGAACAGAGAGAGAAATCTAAATAAATAAACGTTCAATTTCATTTTTGCACGCTTCGCGGAAAACGAACGAACATTTCATCAGATAAGGTGCACGATGTTTTTTATTCTTCATTAGGGAAAGGATGTTACGATCAATAATTAATTAACAGTAGCACGTTTCTTACAAATGTTTTACCTAATTACATAATCGTTTCGATAATCTCTGCGATTCATAAGAATTAAATATATGTCCCCTGTATTGCACAAATGTGCATCGTAAATATAAATTATAATACATTGCGTAATAATTATGTCGTAATAAGCATTTTCCTTTTCAACTTTACGTAACCAATTTCTTTTCGAAAATTGTACGCTCCCGTATATATTAACATAGAATTAGGTAAAAATTTATTCCACATTTCACATCTGATGAAATAGTTACGCGTTTTAAGTACTAACATTTTCATTGGAACAGTGACGTTTGTGTAGGTGCAGATACTTTTCGTGCGTACTTTCACTATCCCTCTTCTACTTTGCATGTTTTCACGTGCTCCTCAAAAATCCATCGCTTCTATGTTCTTCTACGTTCTATGTAAGTAGGATGCAGGTATTACGATCACACCTCCATTATGAATGAAATTTACGAATAAAATAAATGAAACGACTAAAATGTATATAAATGTAAATTTTTATTCCTCGTTACAGTAATCAAATTTTTAATTACGATGTAATGAAATTATCGACTATAAACATTCTTTCACATCACGGTATACCAAGAAAACATCATTCCTTCGAAAAAATTACAAAGTCACTCTCGCGCCTAGGCTTGATAAATATTAACTAGGAGAATTCGAATTACGAAAGCTTCGAACATTATACGAAATGAATAACGAATCTTTAAAATAATATCGTGAACCTGTTAAGGAATTCAGCGAAAGTTATGAGCTCAACCGATTAATTGGTATGTGTCCAGTGGAAACAATTAGCATGACTGATGAACTCATATAGAATGAATAAGGATACTATTCGGACACTGGATTGAATTTATCATACAATAACTTAATTGCTATTTAATTTATGAAAGTATACTTTCATACGTGTATTCGTGTATTATGTATATACACTTGTGCACAAGTGAACTATACCTCGAAGAAAAAGACCTACGTCAGTTTAAACTACATTGTTTAAAGAGTTGCTAGTACATATCTCTTTGAAGTACTTTATCTCGGTTTCCTGAATGATTCATGGTATGTAGAGGATTGAAATGAAAATTTTCAATGAGTAGACATATGTACAACTATGTTAAAAGTGACGGCAAATGCCACGATTTGCTTCTAGAAGGTTTCACGGAGGCACTTCCATCCTAGAGCTATGGCTATACACCTTTCCCCTGCATCTACGCTCCTGTGCCCGGTGGTGGTCCGTCCTGGTCAGGGCCGGTGAGCACAGCCTTCTCTAACCTAGAGCCCGTACACAACCGAGTTCCAACTACGTAAAAACGATCCTCGTCTCCTTTCACTTGCACAAACAAGCCAAACATCGGTTTAGTATCATTTGGCTTGATTAATGGCACACCTCTATTACTGAACTTCTTCACATCTTTTTTTTTTTTTCTTTTTTTAGAACATACAATTCGCTATTATTCAATGAAAGCAATTACGATAAGAATTTTTGTAAAATTTGTAATTAATTAATTGTTTGTAATTAATTGACAATACTAATCTTTTTAATTCTGATCTTCGATAAACGAGAATTTTTATGAATATTATAAAGCTGAAATTATTGTATAATTTGCGGCATCGTTAATAACATAAATTTTACACAAACATTACAGAAATAATTTACAAATAATCGTAGTTAGGATCTGAAAGAAATTTACAATTATAATAACAATTGTGTTATGAACACCTTGATTAGTGCGCCCGAACTCATTCGGCTGATTTAAGCCTTCCTAACTTTATCCTAGAAAGTTATTTAAAAATAAGATGTATTTACGTCCTATCAATTCTATAGAAAATCTAAAGGTATTTCAGTTATGAAAACAATTAAAATATCTCGTGGACTACATCAGTTTTCGAATGCTTTACTGCAACACTTTTATAATGACAAGATTGTTTGTTATTAAACATGTTAGAAATAAAATCTACTATGCAATGAGTATTAGAATGTCTGAGAATTAATTCTCTTAAACACTAAAAAGCTCTTAAAAACATGACAATGTCTAAAAAATACTTGCGAATAAATATTTTATGTAGAATTAGACTAAGTTATATTCATTGAGATTTCCTATTAAGATCATAAAATTGATATATCAATAATTTCTTTATCACTGTAATACGCATTTTTTAATTACTACCTTTTTGCTATCACTTTGTTAACATTTCAGAATATAATAGGAAACAGAAGGTAAGAATGTAGATTACTCAGAATTTTTCTAAATACTGAAAATGTATCGACAGTTTAGATCACACAAATACAGATATGTTACACATATTTACTGTTTAAAAATTCTTATTTAAATACATATATTTCTATTTAATTATTTTTAGATGTAAACATCCTTTTATGAAAATAATTATTAATAAATAATTCTACGAATAATTGTTAGCATGACAACACTACAATGAACACTAAGGAAACAGGGTTGATATGAAAGGAGGATTTCTGGTATAGTGCGCCTACGAACTCGCAAGCATTGTACGACAATTAGCTTCGAGATGAACTGGACTCGATTACTGTTGTGTTTAATACTGTGTGTGTATGCAGTGAAAAAGAATACTTTTCATGACACGAAATAGGCATAGTAATACAATACAAACTAATACTCAGATTCATTAATTAAATAAACAAGATTTAGTCAAAAAGTACAATTTAAAAATGTAATTCTATACTTTGTAACATGGGAAATTTAATTTAAATTAAAATTTAAAAACAAATTTAAATTTCTTTAAAGAAAATTAAAATTCAATTATGGATTATCATTTAAAAAATAACAGCCAGTATGCAATGTTGACAAACAGTTAATTTATCTTTCAAGCTTATTAACTTCAGTGTTATGAAGTGGATTTGACGGAAAGCAAGGGCGCAAAAATATTAAATGTCAGTAAACGAACGTAAGAATCAAGTAGATTAGGACAACCACGTGTGCTTGATGTTTGGAACACCATAATATAGATATACAGAAGATTTTTATTACCTTGTAATTCGTTATCAGCCCGCGTATAATCCAAAATGCAGGAGAGAAGTGCCGCACTAAACTTCACTAGCATTGGTAAATTACCCATTTTGAATCGACATAATTTCTATGTCGATGCAAAAGTTACAAAACTTCATGAAAACTCAAACACCATACAATCACCACACAACACGTCCATCTCTCATCGCAGTCAGTAGCATACTGAAGAAACTAATCCTTCATCCTACTAGAAAGTGGGAAGTGGGAAGACTTTCTCGTTCCCTGACCAATGACAGGAAGATTAAAACCATTGATATATTGTGGATAAGACATACAACATTGCATGCCTTTCTTTGAATTTCAAGATGGCGCATTGAGCGCGACGTATGACTTCGCATAAACATTCAAATAAAATATTTTATTTATACAGCACCTGTAAATGGACAATTTTTTACTGTTTTAAGATTCTGCAATAAGTAATGAAATTTTACTTAGTTTACTTTTGTATTATAAAAAAATTTAAGTAAAAGTGGTCAAAGATATTATCACCTATAATTATATTATTACATTCACTTTAAATAACATGAAAAATAAAATAAAGTAAGTTTATTTTATTACTTGTAATATATTTTTATTAAAAGAATATTAATTCGTGATATATAACAGACGATAAAGTATTTGCTATTATGCACTACAATTGTACTATGAATTATTACATTTTATATACTAAAAGTAAAAATAAATTATTTGAAATTAAAACAAAGTGCTTGCTAACATAAAATTTTGCAAATCTCTTTCAAAAACAAATGTATAGTATTACAAGATTTCAGTTTTAAAATAAATTTCAAATATTTCTGTAAAATTTAGTGTCTCTTTTATTAAAAATATTCTTCGTAGTTTATTTTTGTCCTCAAATTATTTTTAATTGGAATAAGATTTCCGAATAAGACAATTCTAAATCTATTTCTATCACTAGTTCTTAATTATTGCATGTAAAATAGAATACCTGTATTATTTTGTTAGATGCCGTAAAGAAAATTATAATTCATTGGTATATAATTCACAATATAACAGTGCATATTTTGGTTATGGATTTACTGTATTTAAATATATTTACAAAAGTTCATTTCATTACGCTTTATAACAAAAAAAATTAAATATTAATAATACTATCTCTTTTGTCATGTACATAAAAATTTTCATTACGCAACCGAAATTTGCGTATTTTTTGTACGTAATGTTTCTTTATTATGTTTTGATTAATGGGATCAAAATTGGTACAAGAACTTCATAGTATTTTTTTTTTAATTTTGTACATTCACCTAATATATAAAGGGCCATTTTGAAATTGTCTGTAGTTATTCTGACTTGTGACTTGTATCATATTTTATTATTCATTATATTTATATTACACAAAGATATATACTTAGCTGTATTATTGTATCGACTTCAAATACATTTCACGAATTTTGTTCTACTATTCGGGCATCAGTAAATAGATTAAAACCGATACTTTTCTTTTTCTATTGATTATTAATATTAAACCAGGTCACAGAAATTGTATAAAACTATAGGTAGCTCTTAAAAGCAATATAAAAGCAAGAAAAGAAAGAGGACTGAACAGAAAAGAGGAGGAAAGATCCGAAACTAAATTAGACCTAAAAAATACGAAGGCAAGGAATAAAAATACCTATTGATTTTTTAACATTACATAATTGTTTTTTTGCTACTTTCAATTCGCGAACATTACTACCGTTACCTCTCTCACCACGCATCACGATGTGACAATTTTATTTTACAGATCTATATTTTATACAAATTACTTAGGCAATGTGATATTCAAATTTTGTTTGCGCATCAGTGCTTTAAATTATTTTCTCCGCAATTTACAAGCCAAATGAATTTAGCATTTATACAAGACAGATAATAAAACATTTTTCTTCCATTTCATTTTCGAAATTTGTTACATATTGATAAACTATGCGTACAAAGAGAATTCTAAAATCTCTAAAACTTCTGACAATATCCTGCTTTATAATTTTCTTTCACAAATAGTCTAATATATGTATACAATACTACAGTGGCTTATCATAAAGCTGAACTGTACAGGAATATGTAGATAGTGCTCTATGTACGCAGAGTTAGATTTAAAGGAAGAATATACTGGAATTATTTATCACACCTTCCTATCCAGAAATTTTTTTGTATCACAAGTATTAATATTACAGTTATTCATCTAAGATAGAATTTTGTTTCCCTTTCATACACAATTGTATAATATAAGCGTTTTGTTTATAATTTAATTTTTGTTATTAAACTCAGTAGCAATATTTTTTGGCTGTTTGTTTCTTTGTTTTTATCTTACAAAGACTGCCCTTCAAGTGACGAGCTACGTCTTGAGGAGTTTAAGAAAAACCCAAATACGTTGACTTTTATGTAAACTATTCATCATCTTACATTAAAACAGATAGACTATAGTCCTAAATAAAATGCTTTTTTTACGCTCTTTGAATCCTTTTTACAAGACATTTGTTACTATATGATATATAATATGTACAAAGAATCTTTTTCCTTAGACAACTTAGTTTCTGTATCTATATAACTAACGTTTAAAAATGATTACTCTTGCTTTGCCATACTCTGTGTTGTGGGAGGAGGAGTGGCAACTATCTTTTTTAACATGTTTGCAGATTTATGTATATACAAATACATATACACATGTATGTATGTATATACATATTTCTTTTTATCTACTCAAATTAATATTATGTACATTTTATTCTATATATTTTTATACAATTTTCCTGCTTTTTACTACTTCTCCCTGATACATTAAGAGAATCAATATTATCCATGTTCTTATACTTGTTATTATAAAAACTTGATTCTTTTATATTCTTACAAAATTTGATGGAAACGACAATGACAATAATGACGGCGCAAATGATTACAATAATAGTAATATGAAAAAATAATATAAGTCAGTAATAATTACCATAAATTTTATAATAATAAGTAGCGATTAATTTAATCACTGAATTGTATATATACTATTGAACCTTAAACACTGATTTCACACATTCATAAATTATAGTATACAGTGAAGTTATAATTGTCACATGCCGGAAAAAGAGAAGATAATATTTCTGGAACAATGTCCATCTTTTTCTTAGAAATTTATTGTTATGTTAACAACGATAATTACAATTATTACAAGTGTTCTCTTTTCAAGTAAACATGTGAGCTCGTTCTCTTTAAATAAAAATGATTTCAACACATAGTTATAAAATAGACAAGGTTAAGAAATAAAGGGAAATATTATATGAGCGAAAATCTATTTATTTACACCTACAGTAGATTTATATGTCACAATTAATCTTCAAAAAATTATAATAGAAATAAGTATTGTTACACTAAATGTAGTTTCCCGCAATAAAGAACATAACTACACATGCTTACTAAAATAGTATGATTTTTAAAAATGAAGAAAATATCTCGCAATATCATTAAAGTTGTATAATAATATAATAATAATTTTTTTCACATAAAAACTTTGTTATTTACAGATGATTTCTTACATTCACAGGAGAACACTTGTCTATATGTTTCTTATCCACACTTCATACGAAACACGTGTTCAAATTCCATTAAATTACTTGATTAATAATTCATTCCATTTTATATACACACATACAACTTAGAAGTAATTCAATGCTTTCTCATTCTTTTACCGAATTCTGATTTTTGTTCAAATTTTAATACAATATGCCCCATATTTTATTCCTGCGTACATGATGTTTTAGGGAAAAATTTGTAACGTTTTCAAATTTTATAAATATTAGTATGAAAGCAAATACTTTTTTGATTAACATTGTTCCTCAGCAACGATTCGTCTATACTACAAATTTTAAATTAAAAATCTTCCTTTTACATTAGGTCGAAAAGGCCACTGTTCAAGGCCACAGGCCAAGAAAATTAATTAAATTTAATTAACGAGAAGAACTTCCATTTCTTCATATCCGTTAATTTCCATTTTCATTTGAAATTCTTAAGACAGTAACAGCATTCTCGTTTGAACATCTTGTACATTGGAAGATATTTCTGTCGAGCATATTGATATTTCGTGTATGCAAATTACCATATGTCTGTCCTTTATACATTTGACATTTATACTTTCACACTCCAAACACACTTATGCATCGAATGATGCAAAGCGTAATTTCAAAACTTCTCAAAATTGTTAAATGCTGAAAAATATAAATTAATTATTAGACTTGATTAAAATTTCAACTTTTTTCAACAAAAATATTGATTATATATAATACAGAGTGAATAAGAGGTTAAAGAGTTAAATATTTCTCATAGTATATATGAATATACAAAGATGTTTTGTTTTACGCTTTGTTAATTTTAACATATTTCTTTTATAAACAAATTTGGATATAATTTTCTATAATTATTAATCATCATTCGGTGCTTCAAATTAAAGCCATACGTTGTGAAATAATGCAGATAATTTATTCCATAGTAACGCATACTGGCGAACTCACCGAAGTTTCACGTAACCCGATGAAGGTTGCACTTCGGTATATACTGATTAGTATCCAAGTGCCAGCCTTTCGTTAATGCACAGGGGTAATGCGTAACGGCTTTACAACCGCGTTTAACGCAACCAATATTTGCTCCTGTTAAACCACAAGAGTCACATATCGACTTTGCTGCATCCCATACAGCTTCTTGTAAACCTGTTACTCTTCCACCTGTAATGTAAATTAATTTTTTTTTAAGAATCTTACAACAAATTTTTTTACTGCAATTAGTTCTAAGAAAATTGTTTTTATTGTACCTGCCATGTACACTCCAGCTGCCCAAACAGCACACTGTTCATGAAGCCACACTTCCCAACGTTGTTCTTCCCCGGGGAGTACGGTCATTCCCGTAAACATGGCATTAGTATTACTTTCAATGGAATTTCTTTTCTTTTTACCCATTTTTGCAGTAAACTGATCGGCTAACCCAGCGTACCTCAAACTCCTTTTATTCTTACCACCTTTCTTCTGTTCTGTAGTAATCTCTTGTTCATCAGCCGAAAGAATTCCATCTTCTAAACGTTCTTTACCAATTAAATATGGCCCAAATAAATCACTCAAAACACCAGCTGGAACCTATAATTTAATAAACAATGTTATTTCTAAATACTACTCATAATTTAAAATAAAGTAGAAAAATAATTAATATATACATGCTAAAAAAAGAATATTATACGCACAGTGTATGTTCCAGGTGCTATATGTGGACCAGCCAAATTAGGATGTGGTCGAGCAGGATCCCCAGGTATTACAGAATGAGGACCTTGTTTACAAAATACGCACACCCATGTGGAATCTGTTGTATGTGCGTCATAACGCGATGACAACGTTGAACTAAAGAGACCCGCTCTACTGACTTTACCTATATAAAATACATATTTTTTTTTTTTTAGTTTTATATTTACAAATTTTCGTTTAAATATATAACATAAATATATGTAAATATTAAAACTACACACCCCTATAATCTAAATCGTTTTGATGACTGAGTCTCTTACTTCTCCCCGCATTACCATTTCCAATACTCTTCCGTTTTTCTTTACTTTTTTCTTCTTCTTCTTCCCGTGGCGCATTAACTACTTGAATGCTTAATGGGCTGTCTCTTGGACCTTCAACATGAACTACTGGCCCACGAGACCTAATAGAACTTGCATTTGACCCAGAATCATATGCTATTTCTCTTATTCCATCCACTTTTGCATTTTTTTTAGTCTTTCTCGAGGTGTCTTGTTTTTTTGAACTCTTAGACATCCTTCTCTTTTTGATTTCCTTTTGAGGTATATCATTACCCACAGTTCCAAAAATATTTTCAGACGATCTGGATATTTTTCGTTTACCACCTTGTATTTTAGCTTTTTTCCCTTTCTTTCCAGACATTTTTGTATCAACTGTAGACGAAACATCAGTAGGATTTATACTTTGCACCTCTTTTGTATGTAACACATTATTTTCTAAATTTTCGGCTTTCGTTGTGCTCCCGGATTGAAGTTCAGGTTCTGTAAGTTCTGATTTTGATTCTTCCTTTTTGACATCTGTCTCTGTCTCAACGATACCAGCAAACATCTTTTCAAGTTCTGATTCAACCTCATTAAACGGATTTGTATTATTTACAGGTTTTGGACTTGTTACTTTTGAAAATTCAGTCGCATCATCGCTAGATTTTCTTCTAACCCTCTGATTCGATGGAGTTGAACTAGGAGGTGTACTTTCACTACTCCTCCGCCTTCTAATAGGTTGATTCTCCTCACTTGTTTCGTCTACACTTTCTTCAATTTTTTCAGGTATTCTCTGTTCTGCTGTGTCAATATTGTCTTCTAATTTGACAACTGGAGTTGCATTTGTTTCTTCTGTTATTGGTTCACTTGTTCTAGGTTCTGTTGGTTCTGTAGGTTCTAATTCCATATCCTCTACTTCCGTTTTAGAGTCTTTACTAAGCCGTACAGGCTTCTCTAGTTTTCTTTTTCTGCGTTGCTTAGTATTATCATTGGAATCATCATTACTAAATGTTGGCGAAATTACTTCATCTTCTCTATTTGGAGATTTCGATTTCTGTCTATCAGGGGACATGCTTTTAACACTTGATGTATCTCTTTCTTCTACTGGCATTACAATAACAGATCCAATATTTTCAGCACTGCCAAGTTTTTTATTACCACCTTCTAATTTTTCTAACAGAGAATCCACACCCTTCTTACCTCTTTTTGGTAAATTTTTAGGTGATCTTACATTCGTCTCTTCGATCTTTCGATCTCGTTCTGAAGACGATTCTCTTTTCGGACTATCTGTTACATCTTTGTCCACTCTAGAGGTAAGGTTTACAATAACAGGTAAAACATTTCTTGGTACTTGTGCAATGACACTTAATGTATCTTTATTTTTTGTAACCTCAGGCTCTTTCTTCTCTGGAACTACCCTTTCAATCGTAACACTAGGTGGTAAATTTATAACTTTTTGCGTAAAATTATCTACATTCATCTCCTTAATCTTATCGTGAAGATTTGCCACTCCTTTTAAATTGCTTTCAAAATTTTTTACTGTTATTTTAGGTGTTGTAACTTCTTTAGTTGAGAGTGAAACTGGTTCACTAACAGAATTAGGTGTTGGGACCGACGAACTAATTCCACTATCAGATGAAGTTTCTCCATTCAAAGGTATTGGAGGTGAAATAATATTTCCATTTCTGCTGCCCTTATCTACATTCCTTGCAGTCAAACTTATTGGGATATCTTGAGGTATGCGAGAATAATTTTCAGGAATAATTTCAGAAGTAGATGATAAATCTAGTGTACTTTGTGAACCTGGTGAGTTTCTATACTGACTTTGGTTCTGTCTATTATCTACCAGCATTTGTAAACTAAACAAAGGATTTCCTGGTGTATTGGCTGGAGTAACTGTTTTTGATGGAACAGTTGGCGTATGCCATGTTGGGGGTGCTTGAGTATGTGCAAGTTGTGGTGTAAGTTGTGATGTTATATGAGATGCTCTTGCCATAGATGGATGTGTGTAAAATCCTGCCGGACTCAATGCTGCACCTGACAAGGCTGTTGGATGAATGTTTAACCCTGAAACTAAGACAAATATTTTTAATATAAAAGAATGATGCTTATCATTTTATATTAAAAATGATAAAAATATCCCTTTTTTAAATTTTCTAAAAAATTCAAGAGAGGTATTACCTTGACTTTGTGCCATTGTAAGATGATTCCAAACTGTCTGAGGTGGAGGTGTGCCAACCGGAGGTCGGCTATGACCTGGATATTGTCCTGACATTTCGAAATCCTCCCAATTACTTAATGTTGGTTTGCAAGTATTTACAAAATACGAGTTCTTTGACTTATTTATCTGTTCGTCTGAACAAGATTCACTTTTAATACCTGTATCTTTGACATTCAGAGATGAATTTAGAAAAGAAAGATTTGTATTCTTCCTCTCACGCAAAAACACTGAAGTTTTATTATTCAAATATTTATTAAGAGCAAGAGTACTTTCTTGTTCTAAGTATTTATTTGGTACACAATTTAACTTTGTTTCTAAATTTTTACATAATTTAGGTTTTGAAGCTTTAAGTAACGTTTTATCAATTTTTAATTTAGGAGATAAATCATCTAGATCTGAAAATTTTAATAAACCATAGTCTATTTCCTTGTACTTTGTGTTGTAGCAATTTTCTATATTACAGGAATGATTTGTTCGATCTGAAATGGCACAGTCCTTTAAAGATACTTTTATATCTTTAAAATTGCACAGCTTCTTTTTATCTTCACTTTGTTTGTTACAACAGCCTTTATTATCTTCCAAGTTTTTTACTAAATTAAGTGGCTTGTCTTCTTCAGAAGCACAAAGATTATAAATATTTTTATACTGCTCCAAAATTTTAGACAATGTCTTGTACTGTGTAATATTTTGTATGTTTGATTGTTCTGACAAGCAAGGAACACAATCGATAATTTTATGATGATGATCAATTTTCTCCTTTGTTTCAGATAAACTTTCGCTTTTGTCTTTGTAAAATAAGTAGGTGGCTATGGTTTGGTTAGTATCCAATAAATTAGATGGTCTTATTTTACTATCGTCACTGTGACAGGTACTATAACTTTCCTTGCGATTTTTAAGCACAGGTTCTAAAAATTCTGATAAGCATTTATCAACTGTTCCCTTCTGTATATCAGAATCTGCAATCTTTTTATTGTTTGTTGATTGTATGAAGTTTATAAATTGATTAACATAAGTTAAATCTAAATCCGACACACTTATATTTTCTTCCTTGTGACGTAAATTATAAACGTCAGGCACACCACCATGTGCTACCAATTCTTGTATGTAATCCCACTGCATGAAATTATTTGATAGCGCCCATTTTGGCGCAACTCCAAGTATAAATGGCCCTGTAAACAAACATGTTCATTGAAAACTATGATTACAATCATAGATTGTTTTAAATGAACTTGAAAAATTAAAATAATTTTTTGCCTTTGAAATAAGTTATGCGATGGTGTCAAAAATTACGTTTACTATTGATAGAAATAATCTATGTGTTTTGACAATTCACAACATAATACTGATCTAAATTATTTACTCTTTGCTCATTAATATTATGTACTCATTAATAACATCGATAATTATTAAATGAATTATATAAATTTAAAGCTAATTGTTCTTCCTTATAATGTGCAATTACAAATATTTTCAATTTCTGTAAGTATTATAAGAAAACATATAAATAAACTAGTTTATTTTTAACTAACTTCGTTTAAATTAGTTTATTTTATACTAATAAATAACTGAATGTTTACATCTTGTTAAGCTGTAATTGATGTAAAATTAAAATATTCCAGTGATACTAATAGTGAAACAAATATAAATATAAGTATTATTGGCAATGAATATTTCTTTATACAATTGTATAAATTTTTTATTGACTTAATCCTAAGCAAAAAGAAGATTAATCTTTTCTGTTAAAATATTTCTATATAACCCACATATTTCACAAAGCGCAAATCCTTTTTGCAACAGGGTTTGTAGTTTCAATGTTTACATCTTTAAATGGTGTTTATCTTACACTTTTACAATATCCAGTATTATGAGTGAATGTCACATTATCAATAATTTTAAGGTATTTGTATTAAAATACAATACATTACACTAATAATATAATCTCAACATGAAAAGTCCACAAGAGCAATTTAAAGGACAAACATATCTACTTGTTCAACAAATAGGACATATAATTGGAAGTAACCCTCCACAATATTTAAACAATAAAGGACGTAAAATCCATAAAACACAAAAGATTCGATATCTGTGAACGAAAATTAAGGACGATGATAAAAAATCACAGCATTTGTCAGGGTGTCAACGTTGATATATGAAAAGATTCAAGAAGCACCAAGCTCAGTTTATTTTGGAAATTTCTCATGATGGATCAAGCGTTATATCTTTGAAAGGAACTGTCACAATAATATCGATGTGAAATTCTAACAGTATTGCACAGAATCACGATACAAGGAATAACACTGTAAGTGTTTCGTAGCCAATGTTACGATGTAGCCACGAGGGGAGCTATGGACATGCGAGTGTAACACTGTGTATCTCGACTTGCTGACCCAACGACGTGGTAGCAGGATCACAGTTCATGTACTTTTTCGTGAATTCCGATGGCATGCAGTGTGCGTAGACGTACCGCACCAGAGCACGCATATATACGAATGAAGCACGTTAACCAAGCCGCGCATATACACCCATGGAAAATACACAGGGGCGCACGTATGCATACATGTATGAATGACGTGCGTTCGCGTGTGCACACGCCTATGCACGCACAACGTGCAAAGCGTGGAAAGAAGACATCTAACCCCGTGGATACCGCACACCCACACAGAGACACTAACGAAACACCGAAGCAGGGATGTAGTGTTTCCCCGCACCTGGACAGTATCGTCGATAACGCGCGAGTCGCGTGTTGCCGACACGCGGAACAACGTGTACTTATATATTCAAAATTTCCAAATTATTCGTACAATCTCTACCTGACGCCCAAATATCTCACACTCTCGGGGACACTCGAATAATCGAACGTTTCGTTCACTTCGGACAACAGAATCTAAGATCGACAGATTGCATGGTGCGCGAGGACAGACGCGTTGCATTGTACCGGCACGCATGCACGCACGTACCATGCACAATTCAGGCAGCGCACACAACACCAACACCCCGACAAGACGTACGACACGGACATGGGTGCCTCTTTCTTTCGCGTAAATCGATGGGCACACTCGATTTCACTGGCTTTCCCCGGTGGGCCCTTTTTTATCGCTAAACATGCTACTGACGGTAGCTATAGTGGAGCCATGATCCAAGGATTACCGCGGGATACGCACCTTCCGCACAGGGCCCTTGCCAGGGGCTGGCGAATTTACGATTTTCCGTCAAAAAATTGTCGGGGCATCAACCAAAGCAGAATTTCAACAATGGTGGCCGCTAGCGAGCGAGCCGCATGCAATGCTGACACCTTGCGGTGGCGGCGCGAATTACGTTTCTATCCCACTCCCTCTTTCGTTAACCCTTCTCGCTCGCCCGTTCACAGTCATACATGTTCTTCCTCGTATATGTACAATCTTTTTCACAATATTATTTTTTTTCGTACAACTATCAGAATATTTAGTAATGGACATCAATTCAAAAATTTATTCCTACTTGTTCATAGTCTTTTAGATGTAGTCTACTGCAAGTTGTTTAGCGAAGTTGATTGTATAAAACATACATAGGTATTTTGAACTCATTTGTTAAAAGAAATGTTACCAAAAATATTGCTATGCTAGTGTTATCATCTAAATTAAAATCTATTTATTTCTCAAAATTATGTATGAAAAGAAGATTATATGCGTTTTAAAACATTTTTCGCAATAGTATGTGAAATGCATATAATTATAGTCGTTTAAATACTAGTTTTACATTTAAATTCACTTTCTATCGCGTTTTCTGTTGATACTGTTGATATTATCATTATTGTTAACATCGTAAAAAGTGATTGAAAATTTGAAGCCACCCTTAACACCGCCCACATTCGCAATCTATATCTATGAAATTTTCTTTCATTAGAATTCTGCCCATGTATTTGGTACGCCATGTAGAAGCGCGTGTACAAATTTTAGTTGAAAAACGTAGTCATTGATCATAACTTAGAAGAGACAAAACATATTTCGCTCAAGTTATTGTTAAAGACTAGAATTGTTATTGACGTAGACTCATGTTGTATTATTCTTCTTTCTAAAAATTTAGTATATACTGTACATATACATATATTTAGAAATTATTCCATTGTTTTCGACAGTTTTTCGTACATGAATTAGTTTTATTCTCCTAATATTTATTACGGTAAAAATTTTTTGTAAAAATGTTTTTAAAGATGTTTAATACATTTATTATTATTGATATGAATATGAATATATCGTAGAGTCAAATATTATAGCCACAATCAAGTCATTAATATTACTTACCATGCCGTGGCATTTCTTTTACTACTTTGTTTGTGTATTTATTAAAATGCTTCGTATCCGATATCTAGTTCTGTAGAAAATTCACTATGATCAAGTCTCAATGATGGATGAATCTATATTACATCGCTTTCGTCAATGAATAACATTCAACGAATATTTGGAAAACGCGGCAATGTACTTATATGCAAATATTTATTCCCTACATGTGTATAGTACCGTTTCTGCGTCTTTCTGGAATCTTCTTTGACACGAACATAAATTTATATAAATGATCATTTTTACAATAACCGCGATCATCGACATTTAAATATTTACTTTACACTATTCCTCGTTAATCGCTCACGATTATTTGTTTATATTTACGATTATGTGTTATTTACACGATCTACTTGCAAAACAGAAAATTATAAAATTTAAATAAACAACTGCCTTTTTTTGTTTACAATCAAATAATGATTCTAGTTGGACATATATGTATCTTCTAGCATAATTTAACTGTGTATTCGCATTTCTTTAAACGTATACTTATCGTCACGTAAACAAACATTATAGTGACGCAACCCGCCAAATGAGCCAACCAAGTACTTACTACATATATTCGTATACTTACATATGTATATCGAGTACATGAAGTATATTGCGTCACAGATGGCTTTTGCCAACAGTGAGGCGCCAATGAATATCGTCTGCTCGCTCTGACAGTTATTCCTTTAATTGGTCAAGAAATATCATTTTTTTCAAGTAATCATTACAAATTTTCTAGAATATCAGAAATTTCTTATTTCAGTATATTACTTAGGTTGAATATTAGTCGGTAAAATATGAAATTTTATAGAAAATATTGTAATGTGGTAATATTGTCGTCTGCTTAATTGACAGCTGCGCAAGTTCAGAAATCAGCGCCGAAGCGGTGAAGGGATACGGTATTTGGATTTGTGAGAGCTTTACTGAAAATAAGAACAATTTATCGCTAAAATGATAATTATAGTGAAGTTTATACTGAATTTTTGAAAATATAACATAGATGTTACGTATCTTGTTTAACTTTTCATTTAAACATGGAGGCGGAAGTTAGAGTTAATCGTCGTTCTTCAAGTATTTTCAATCAGAATGCAGTTTGTTATGGATTTTAGCGTGAATGACGTGTCAATGTATAGATGTATAGTCAATGTGAGATTCAAAGTCAAAGTGAATTTCGTAATAATACAAGAAAAGTGTATACAACTTGAGTCCAATTAACCTCTGACTTTCAATGAGCACAATGTCTTTCTATCGAATTTGATTTGTAACACAATAAAATTGAAAGATACATATATACATCTACAAGTTCCTTCGAATAATTATGAAATGATATTCATGTGCAAAAAAAATGAATGTTATGCCTAAGGAAAAACATCAAGAAACTAAATAGTCATCCTAAATATTATACTTACAAATATGTATTATTTACATTTACTCTAAATCTTCTACCTAAATTATTCGATATGAAAGTGTTAAATTTATTATATTTGAAGTGCAATTATTTATTAATGTAACATTCAATGTATTTCTTTAAATATGAGAAATATGCCAAAGACATAAACATAACAAAGTGCTATAGATGTTAACAAGATAAATATCTTGTTTTATGATTCTAGTCTATATTATACAATAAAATATATATTATTAGTGATATAATTGCACATTGTTCATATAAATATTATATATATACAAGTACTTATACCACGAATGAACATAAACATTAAAAAAATTTTTATTTATATATGAACTCATATTAGAAGAAGAAGAATTATAATTATATAACAAAATTACAAATGCCTATGTTTTGATTTATTTAATAGTTACATGTATGATTGATTGACTTCGTTAAACTTTTCTAAATGTGTGAGAAACACGCAATAATAAAGTACTTTATTCATTGATAGTGGATTAATTACATGGTGTTCAAAATATAAAATTGCAAATACCATGGAGCAGTGTGAAGAAGCTGATGTATCTAACGTGACAAATACAAAGGCAGATATTTCCCCCAAGTCAAAGCAAAAGAAAAAATCTCTTTGCCGTATGCTTATGAATAAAAAGACCAAAGTTGGATGTTTGGAGACATCTTACAAAGATGGTGATTCAAATAAAAATTCTAAACTGGAAAATTCACAACATGGATCTCATACTAGTACAAAACTTTCATTATGCTGTGCAATGACTGAACGCAGCAGAACACCGCCACAAAGTTTGACTGTCAGTAGATTATCTCCAACTACATTAAGCCACACATCTGTTAAATCTGAGGTAGCTTCTGCTAATGGAAATTGTCAAACAGATGTTACAATAGAGAAGGAAGAAATGTATATAGCAAGTAGTACACACAATGTTGAAGAAAATGTAGGAAGGAATAGTGTTTTTACGGGCAAAGAACGACAAAGTACATTTATTGAAGGTAAGAATTAGTTTCATTAAAAATTAAACAGTTTTCAAATTACACCAATTTTAATGATGATATATTAGGTTCATAAATTTAAAAGTTATTTGTCAATTCCTTAAATGATATTTAATTATTTAAGCAATTATTAACTGGTTGTTTAATTGCTTTCCCTAAATAATTCTTTTATTTATTAGCTGTTTAAAGGTTATTAAGATATATATAACACTAACTAATACATTCCTTATGATGTTTCTATTTTTATCAAATCTGTAATTTGACTGAATGAGGTAGTGACCTTGCATATCCCCACCATATCTTTTTCTACACTAATACCTGCAAAGATTGCTTCTAATATGTTTACACAAGGAGAAATAGTTCTTATTGACAGTCAGTTAGTACCTGATCTTTGGCATAAAAACGTATTTGAAGCATAGTGTTAAGCATCATGTTTTAAGCATGTCTAATCCAAGTAATAAAGCAAAGAAAACTTCTTTTTTCAATAAATTGTTTAAAGCATTTAAACGAAATAAAAGTGGCAAACTAGAGAGAGAAACAATGCAAAAATTAAAATTTGGAGAAGCTTCTGAAAAACGTACTGAAAATTTAAATACTAAATCTCATAATGTTAGTTGTGAAAAAGAAGATGCATCTAAACTGCAGCATAATATTAATGTTGACATAAATTTTGACAGTAGAGAAAATAATAATCATAAAATTGATATTAAAAATTCATGTGACAATCAATATTTTAAAAACAATAAAGTGACATCATATGAAAATGTAACTCAAAGTTCTAAACAAAATGATAATTTATATCCTAATAACTTATGTACAAATATATTAAACATTCAAAAACATAGGAAGGCATTCAGTGCAACAAATATTAATATAGAGAAGGATGAAAAAGGATATAAATATGGTTCAGATAGAAATTTAGAAAAGAAAATTGCATTTTTAAGTGAAGATAATAATATAAAAAATGTATATCCACAAAATAAAAATGATTCTTCAAACTATTCTGATTCCTTTTCAAAAATTGCAAATTCAGTGTCACATTCTGATTTTGTCAAAATATCAAATTTAGTACCATATTCTGGCACTATAAAAAATTTACCAAATACACCTAAATTTTTACTAAAAGAAAAAAGCATAATGTCACAAGAAAATAGTGAAGATAGTGATTTCTCTGCAGAGTCAACAGAAGATTCATTTGAGGAATCATCAGAAGATGAAAATGAACTTTTAATTGATTATGAAAGAAATGAAAAAAGCTTCAAGGATGAATATTTTACAAAAGGAAAATATATCACTTATTTCTTCTTGGAAATGGAACGGATGTTTTACAATCCTTTTGATGTTTACAGTATGGTTCAATACCATGAAACTAACAATACTGAAAGACCAGGAAAAGAAGGTATAATAAAACAAATGAAATATACCTGCTGCTTAAAATTTGATTCTCATGCTTCTTCAAACATTTTTATTTTATTAATATATAAATGTTGTTACATTATTTCTTCTATTTGGCCACTTAAAAAAATTTCAATATCTAAATTATGGAATTATTAATAACATAGACATTTATTAAGGATATTAATATTGTATAGATTAGAAATCTCTGAGGTAATTATTTTGGATTTTTTTTCAAGAAAATTTATATTACGTTATATATACAAAAATAAATTTTGTAATATAAATTTTATAATATTTCTATATATATTTAAAGACAAGTTTTTCCATCTTAAAAGAACTTTAATCTTGTTCATATATGTAATCATATATTAATACTATTTTTAATTACATAAGATATGTCTCTTGAGAAAAGAATAAAATA
Organism: Bombus soroeensis; assembly: GCA_014737365.1. NCBI lineage: Eukaryota > Metazoa > Arthropoda > Insecta > Hymenoptera > Apidae > Bombus > Bombus soroeensis. The sequence continues at coordinate 1,485,353 of JACXIL010000258.1, read as the reverse complement.
TTTGATTATAACATTTCAAATGAATCACATTCTTGCTAATTTCTGAATAACTGTGTCAGTATCAAGAATACAATAACTGACAATTGAACCAATTTAGTTTCATTACAGATACAAGTTGTAATATCCTTTATCATTCTATTTTCTAATATTAACTTCATTTCTTCAAGACATTACTTTAAAATACATATATGTTACCTGAATTTTGTATTTTCCTAAAAGGTTTCCATATAGTTCTACATAATTTTATATTACTTTGATGTTCTAGGTGAAAATTCATCCTCTGGATCTATTTCTCCAAGTGTTCCTACATATTTAAGGCAAAGACTAATTCATAGGCGATCTGTGGATAATTTAGTAGGAAATTCTCCAACAAATTCTATGAGACATTCAAGTCCAGAATCTATAAAAAGTGCACCTGTTCAACTTAAACCACGTTCTACATCTCACGATGCATTATCCAAAAAAAATGAGCGTCATCAATCTCAAACAACTGGAGCATCTATGGACAGTTTAGCAAAACAAGCATTACTAGCTGCTCAAGTTCTTAATCTAATTCCTACACAAAAAGCACGAGAAAGGTTTATAAATTTTAATAAAGTTTTAATTTTGTTCTTGTCTTTGTCTTTGTAAATGTGTTATGATTTTTTGCTATAGAAATTTCCTTCATGGTAGGATTGCTGCTAATTCACTACTTGGACCAGTAGAACTTGAAAAAGTACTACCAAATCGTGAATTGAAAATTTTTATTGGAACATGGAATATGAATGGACAGAATCCACCAAAAGAATTGAATGATTTTATGTTACCTTCAGATATAGAAATTGTTCCAGACCTGTTAGCAATTGGAACACAAGAATCTTGTTCTGAGCGGAGTGAATGGGAGGCAGCTTTGCAAGAAACTCTTGGCCCTTCTCACGTACTACTTTGTAGTACTGGTTTAGGAACACTACATCTTGCACTTTTCTTAAGAAGAGATTTAATTTGGTTCTGTTCCATCCATGAAGATGCTAGCTTTTCAACTAGGACAGGAACTGCTTTTAGAACAAAAGGAGCAGTAGCTATAGCTTTAATGTTATTTGGCACAAGTTTTCTGTTTGTTACTGCACATTTAACTGCACATCAAGATAAAGTTAAAGAAAGGGTAAATGATATTAAAAGAATAGTTAGAAATCTTGATCTTCCTAAAGAGTTACCTACGAGACATAAAAGCAAAGGTGTGGATATATAAATGTATATTACTATTATTGTATTATAAAAACATTGTATTATATAAGCTTATATTATAAAAATATTGAATGAATATTATATTTCTAGATGTAACTCAAAATTTTGACTGTGTATTTTGGTGTGGTGATTTAAACTTTCGGCTAGCTCAGCCAAGAGAGGAAGTTATTCAATGGGTCACAGATGCATGCTTTCCACAACAATTACCTGTAAATTTGCACAAAGATCAATTAAAAACAATTCTTAGTGAAGGAGCTGTTTTACGTGGTTTTGAAGAAGCACCAATTACATTTCCTCCTACATATAAATATGATCCTGGAACACAAAATTTTGACTCAAGTAGTAAACAACGCACACCTGCATATACTGATAGAATTCTCTTTAAAGGAAAAGGACATACAAGAGGCTATATCAGAAGAGTTAGTTATGAAAGTTCTAATTCATATAAAGATGGAGTTATAGAATGTTTGGTTTATGACTCTGTACCCAGCATTTGTACCTCAGATCATAAACCTGTATGGGGTGTTTTTAAAACAACCATAAGACCTGGTATTGACACGTATGTACCATTCATATAGTATAATTTATTATATAAAACATATCATATTCTTTAATTAACATCTATTACAGTATTCCTCTTGGTGGAGGTCTGTTTAATCGTGAAATATATCTAGAAGGCATAAAAAGGCGAGCAGCTGCTATGGATGAATCTCATGGAACTTCAAAAGTATGTTCAATTCAATAAACATAGGTAATATAAATTTTATTGGAAAAAATATTTCATATTAAGAAATTTATATAACATGAGCATTATATTTCTATTTATTCTAATTTTTTAATGCCAAAATGTGAAATCATAGTTATTGCAATTCTTACAATTAATATCACTTCTTTTTTTGTATGCTCTATATATATGATAAATTTGTAACTGTTCATAACTTTTTTATATGAATATCAAATACCGTTTTTTAGTGCAGTTTATAGGACAAGTTACTGTATAATGTGCACTTTGTAATGTCTAGTCAAAATAAAGTAGACTTCCCATTCCTATAACTAGCAATAAAAATGCTAGATATTATAGATATATATGCCATTTCTAAAAAATATAAAAAAAGAAGAATAAAAGATGCTTCATTATTTCGAAATTTAAAATATTTATAAAAGACAAATAGTTTTTACAGGTTCTCTATATGTAAATTATAATATGTTATTTCATAATTTATAATGTTATTTCATCACTGCATTTTATTTCTAGAATATCATAAGAATATTCAACAGTGATTTTCATTATAAAAAATTACATATTGCAATATATTTTCCACTTAAATAATTTACATAAAAAATATGTAAGGCCTAAAATATGTTAAATTATGGACTCCAAGATGTAATAATAATATTAAAACATGTATAAATTATTTTGTTTATGGTTTTATATTTATTATAACTTATAATAATTTTATACTTTACTTATTATATTCAACAGTATTCAACTTAAACAAATTTGAAGTTCTCATTCTTGAATAATGGTTCGCATTAAGTAAATCCTATTACATAGTTAAACTTTTAAAAAAGTTTGTTTTTGCTTATATGTAATTACCACCATTTAAATATGTCTATTTTTATTGTAAATATTTAAAAATGCTGATAATAATTATTATATGAAAATTCAAAGTCATTATCTTATTATATAAGACAACAACAAAAATTTCATCAGTATTATTATTGAATATAATATTATAAATTATTTTTTAATGAATGGTTCAATGAATCTAAAATATTATGCTATAGTGTATGAAAAAATATGAACTAATGTTACTATTTTCTGAAACCATTTGATATTATTTTTCTGTGTCAAATAAAATAGTTTAATATTTTAACTTTTAAATAACTATGGAAGTGCTTTACTTAATTAAATTTAGATGAGCAGTGGTAAAGATATATTATTTATCTTGCTTTAATACAATATATAAATATTGAAAATGCAATTTTCAATATTATATCATCTTTGAAATAATACTTTCAATTGACAATTAATGGATATTTATAATAAAAAAATATCCAAAATTTGGTGCTTGTAAGGTAGTAACTATTTTCCATATACAACATAGCATAACTATTATTATTATTACACAAATGATTATATTTATTTAGTAATCAAATATTTATTAAAAGTGGATTATAATTATCATATAACTGTGATTATTTTGTTTTATATATATTGCAAGTATCATATATTTAATTACTCATACTAAACAATAATATATAACAATAATATATTAATATAAGAATTTGATTTATGTAATACATCATATAAATATTATATATTTAAGAACAACATACATATATTCATAATAACGGATTAATATTAACCAGAAAATAAGTGTTAACTGCAAAATGATCTAAGAAGACAAAAAGCAGCACTAATATAAATTAAATACTTAAAAAGTAATTATTAATTCAAGTATGCTTAATTAGACTAATGTTCAATATGTTTCAAAAGCTTCAATGTGCACAAAGCATTTTATATTAAAAGATATTTCATTTGAAAAACATAAAAAAGCATGTATTAAATACATTTTTGTTTATATAGAAGCAAATAATACGTTCAATTTGATTGAATTAGTATTGTAAAACACTTATCTATTAAAATGCTTATCAATTCTATTAAATATTAACTAACTTTAATTGTAGAATCCTCATTTGTAAATAATTTGCAAGCAGTGTATAAAACTTGCTAATGATTTAATACACATATTATTGAAAATCACTATTTACGGAAGATTTGTGCTAACATGCTTTTGTATAAATATAAGTAAATATTTTAGCAAGTTATTTATTTTTGCTGTTTGTGAAAAATATAAACATAAAAAGAAATATTTATTAAAATACCAAGTAGCTTCCAATTATTTTTTATAGTAGTATTTCATTTATACTATTGTATCCTTCATTTCCTTGTGCATACTTCTAAATTACAATACATAAAATATAATACAATGATATAAAATTGTAATATTGTAATTTTTGAATTACAGCAATAAATAAATCCAACCTATATCTATAAAATTTATGATATGAAATTGTTACATTTTCGAAAAGAAATGTTTGTCATCCTAAAGACAACAATATTATTGTAAAGCTGTTAAAACTAATTTAATTAGTTATATGCAGTTGTATAATTAAATAAATAAATGTACATAGTCGTATAAGGTACACAGATGTAGGTTAAGCTGTTAAATGTAACATATGATGATAATCAATTTTATTTTATTTTATTATAAATTACTAAACGTGGGTTGAATATTATATAACTTTTCGAAATTCTTAACATATATTTCACTATATTTATCCATTTTTTGGTAGAGTTCTTTTATTAAATAAGTAATATTATAAACAGAAAACAGCACATACGACTATAAATTATTTTCATAATAATTTATTTAGAATTTATTGTATCAATGTACTATATCATATATCATTTAGTATACTTAACTATAAACTTAAATATAAGAATAATGGTATAGAGTAATATTTTTTAAAAAATACAGATAGAACTGAATCTAAGACTGAATTTTAGTACGTAATTGTTCTAATCCTGATTTGTAGTTATTTATATTTGCCGCGTTGACAGGACAAAAGGTAGCATCGAGTGTGCTATCTAAAAGACGTTGAAAATTTCGTGACTTGTATGAATTGTATGCAGAACAGACAGACAGGCAGTAGAACAGTGTGGTTTGTCGCCATTTTGTTTATTTTCGCGTAAAAGAGATCTGAAAGACTATCATCGAAGCAGATCGTCCTGTCTTCGTCCGTGAAAAGATCAGCTGAGTGTATCGGTGATCAGATTAAAAAGCTGGAAACACTGTACGAAAGATTTGGTTGTAAAGGTGATCGTTGCCAGAGGCTGGATGAAATAGTAAGATTGAAATATAGTAGATTGGTGGTTTGCAAGAAGTACGTAAGTTTGACGATTAGTAGCGCGCCGGTCCCGCGGTGCGGAAACCGTTTCTCGGATCGGTCGAGAAAGAGCGAGGTGGTACAAAGTGAAAAGTGCAAGGAAGATAGGTTCGAGAATAAGGAGAGAAATAGTCGTGGCGACAAGAGCAGAGACAACGTAGAAATTACGAGGATATCTCGCAAGGGTGGAATATATGCTGTGGGCGTCCCCCGAAAAAGCGGGGGCACTTGAGAGCTGCAGAAATTGGTCTCATTGCAAGTAAATATCAACCATCGTCGAGTGGCAAAAGGACGTCGTTCTCGAGTCATAGTAGTGACGCGAGCCCGGTTGCGATTGGAATCGAACAACTAAATCAGCAACATTCGCTCGAGCAAAAATCTTCCGTCCCTGACAAGAATAATCAGCCCGTCGAACGACAACAGTCCATTTTTACTCGAAACTCGTCTGCAGTTGCATCAGTTAAATTAACTTCAGAAGTAACCTCGACGGCGGAAGCCGCCTCCGAGGTTCCCGGCGCAATCAAGACGACCATCAATATCGGCATTGCGATGAACCACGTTAACGATCAGGAAAATCTTAAACAGCTCAACCTGGCACCGGTTCAGGTCAATGAAGTCGAGGAAATGGATACACAAGAAGGAGGTACGAGTTACCCTCATTTGTTTTACTTCGTTGAAATTTTTCTAGTTTTTTCTATTAGTTTCATATGTTTTGATTTTTGGTTTAAAGGTTATGGAAAATTATTTCCAACTTTATACGTTGATACGAACATTTTACAATGAACTTTCTTTACGTATTTACCTATTTTAGTCAAAAATAGCGTTAATTGGAATATAAGATAAAAATTATGTTGGTTTTAGAGTTAAAAATATGTGACATATTTATATGATTTCGATAATTTGTGTTATATTATGCTACATTTAGGATAGTTTTGATCCTATACTACTTGATTGGTTTGTTGCATAGTCATGCAGTTTACATATTCGAAAAGAATTAAAATCTATGCGTTGATGTTTATTAAAATTTTCATTATAGAAAATATGGGATATGCATGTAATGTATATGCATAATACGTAACACACACACACGCGCGCGCGCACGCGCGCGCGAATATAGTATGTATGTTGTATATAATCACGCAAATTATATTAACTTAACAAAGAAAAGTAAGATTCTAAATATATTTTAAATGTACTGTTATTTTTTGTTTCTCTACATATCTATATAAATACTTTAAACACTTAATGTTAAGTTAGTGAATCTATATATACTCTTTTAAACAACTTATAAATATATGATTATAAGCAGACCTTCATTTGATGAAAACATTCATTTGTTTTCTAATTATGACACAATGACTGGAATTTGACACAGCATTTTTCATCAAGTTTTATGTGTATAAATTACTACATGGATATTTCTGTAAATCACTTTTTTAGTTTATTATAAAACATTAAGTAAATTTTTTATTTTTATATATTAGTGTTGTGGATAATCTACAATTCAAACAGCTCAAATATACAACATTTCTTTGGTACTGTTTATAAAATACAAAAATACTGTCAAAAATTCATATTTTATATAGAAAACAGCGCATAATTCATTGTAAAATGTAATGTTATCTATCTAATTTATTGCTAAAATTATAAAAGCTTTTTTCAAAAAGCAGCTTTTAAAAATTTTGCAGTAATAGATGTCTTAACCTTCTAGAAACACCGAATGATGGTGGAGGAGATGGTAATGATACTAGTCCTATGAACGGAGAATCAGAATTAGCTTGTATAGTTCAAGATCAAGAAATGGAGGAAGGTAGGAGAAAAATATTAGAAAGAAATTTATTTCATTGATGCTACCTTTCTTACAAATTAAACAGTATTAGCTTTAAAATCTTAATAAAAGGCATAAATGTTTGCTAACTGTGACAGCTTACTTAAATTTTATTAGTAATTAAATTCGATTAGCAATTAACGAGAACTTAAAAATTGTGGTATATAGATACATATATTAAAAGTTGTTATAAAAGTTATAATAAGTTATAACAAGTAAAAATATTATAATGAGATATAATCTAACGCTAATGTTGCAACTATAAAAATTTAAATGCATATCATTAATTATCATTAATTATAAATCTCAATATCTTTTTATTTAGATGAAGCAAGATCAGAAGCGACATTTCGTTATACAGTGGAAAATCTTTCTAAAATGAAAGAGACCCAGTTGTCACCTCCATGTTATGTTCGTAATTTACCATGGAAAATAATGATAATGCCAAGGTCAAGTCAGACACAAGATAGAGCTCCTCAGAAATCTCTTGGTTTTTTTCTACAATGTAATGGAGAAAGTGAATCGTCGTGGAGTTGTTATGCAGTTGCAGATCTTCGATTACTTTCTTGTAAGGAAGGACAGGAACCATTTAGTAGAAGTTAGTATATATTTTTATATACTAATATTTTATTTTTACTGAAGATTGTTTTGTTTCATTTAATTTTTAATTTAGTTAATATTATGATTCTGTATTCTTATTTTAGAAATACAACATCTCTTCTATAGTAAAGAAAATGATTGGGGATTTAGTCATTTTATGACATGGCAGGATGTCCTGGATCCTGATAAAGGTTTTATTAAAGATGATTCTATTACACTTGAGGTTAGTGTGATATTAGATTTTTTAAATCAAAGAGTAATAAGGAAATATTTTGTTTAATTTGATGTAAAAATTTATAATTATTCATTACTTTTACTTTAGGCTATCTTCAATCAAAAATTCTTAAAAATTTCCAATTTTTTGGTTATGTTATAATTTAATTCTTTGAGGAGATTTATGAAATATTATATAAATATTAAGTTTCGATCCATTTGTTTCATAAATATTTTCTACAAACATACACGTTTATAGCTATTTTTTTAACATAAATTTTTTTTAAATAGGTTCATGTCATGGCTGATGCTCCACATGGTGTCAGCTGGGATAGTAAAAAGCATACAGGATTTGTAGGCTTAAAAAATCAAGGTGCTACATGCTATATGAACTCTTTACTTCAAACTTTGTATTTTACAAATCAGGTAGGTTAATAAATTCATTTCGAGTAAATCAAAATTTAAATATTAACTATAATTGTCATTTGTATCAGTCAGTGTTGTGTATATTATGTTAATACAAATTACTAAAGAAACATTGATAGTGATGAATATTATGAGATCATCAGATTAACAGAAGCAAAATAAATTTTATTGTATTTTTCAAACTAAAAATTAATTAATATCCTTTACTTTCTAGATCTTAAACTTTTTGTGATTGTAATATAAATATTTAGGTATTTATCCTTTATATTTCTAGTTACGTAAAGCAGTTTACAAAATGCCAACAGAAAGTGATGATTCTAGCAAAAGTGTTGCTTTGGCTTTACAAAGGGTATTTCATGAATTACAGTTCTCTGATAAACCAGTAGGTACAAAAAAATTAACCAAAAGTTTCGGTTGGGAAACATTGGATTCATTCATGCAACATGATGTACAAGAATTTTTACGAGTGGTAAGGAATTAATGTACTTACTACTATGTATAATATCCTTAACAATAATCTGTAGTATTTTAAGCTTTATTTATCAATGATAAGAGTTTTTTTTTTACTAATAATTGTTTTAGCTTTTAGACAAGTTGGAAAGTAAAATGAAAGGTACATGTGTAGAAGGTACAGTGCCAAAATTATTTGAAGGAAAGATGGTCTCATTTATCAAATGTAAAAATATTGATTACAAATCAACTAGAGTTGAAACTTTCTATGATATACAGTTAAATATAAAAGGAAAGAAAAATAGTAAGTATGTGAAGAAATATTTCTTATTAAATACATAAAAATTTCATGTTTTGCGTGTTATTTATAAAATTTTATATTATGTAAAAATTAACTTTAGTTTATGAGTCTTTTAATGATTATGTGAGTACTGAAAGTCTGGATGGTGATAATAAATATGATGCGGGAGAGAATGGATTACAAGAGGCAGAAAAGGGTGTTATCTTTTCATCATTTCCACCAGTGTTGCATTTACATTTAATGCGATTTCAATATGATCCAGTTACAGATTGTTCTGTGAAATTTAATGATAGGTAAGAAATAACAAAAAAATTATAATCTTAATACGTAGAATCTATTTTTTTTATAATATTTGCGATCTTTACGGCTATATATATTAAATTTCATTAAGGTTTGAATTCTATGAAAAAATAAGTCTTGGCAAATATTTACAAAATAAAGAAGCAACAAGTGCAGATTATACATTGCATGCAGTCTTAGTACACAGTGGGGATAATCATGGTGGGCATTATGTTGTATTTATCAACCCAGCTGGTGATGGAAAAGTATGTGCATTTTTTACTCTAATTATTTTATTGTAATTTAGTTAGAAATAATTATGTACTTCTTTTAAACATAATCTCATTCTCTATATAAATAATTTAAAATAATTATATGCAAATATCATTGATTGTGTATACTCAATTCTGAAACAGTGGTGCAAATTCGACGATGATGTCGTCTCAAGGTGTACGAAACAAGAAGCAATTGAACACAATTATGGTGGTCAAGATGAGGATATGTCTATAGCTGTGAAACATTGTACGAACGCCTATATGTTGGTGTACATAAGGGACTCTGAGCTGGAAAACGTCCTACAAGAAGTCAAGGAAGAGGATATACCTCAAGAGGTCAGAAACGTCCTACAAAGAGAGCTTTCCCAGGAGTTGAGCGACCATGAACGTGACAAAGACGCGACTGACTCAATCAAAGACTCACATACAGAGACTACGACTCTTCGTCCGTGCACGCAAAATTCTCGAAATCCAAATCTCTATATTCATGATTTTTGAAGAGATGGAAAGAGTTGCAAATTGGTTGAATTCTTTTCCAACAAAACTTCCCATTTCTTAAGTATGTCTTGAGCTAATTAGCTCATAACATATAAAATCATCAAATTCATAAAACATTACATCAAGTTATATACGAGGATGAAATAAGTTTAATAACATAGGAACATATTTGAATAGATTCAATATTTTGGATATGTGAATTAATCAGAAAATAATATCTACAAATTAAATTTAATAAATTAATATTTTTTTTAGCACCTATACATACATATATATATTTTCAAATATTTGTTATAAAATTTCTCTTAATATTTTTTAATAACCAGAAATTTATAGCGTTATCAGCTACAGGCTGTTATATCACCAAATGTTGATATTGTATACATTGTGTCCATTTTCAGGTACAGCATGTTGTATGTAATATGTCACTCTTATGTGACATAAAAGTGTTACGCGCGCATTACTTTGCTGATATTTATTACATATATAAAAAAGAAAGAAGAAAAGAAAATATTTCATTACATTATATTGAATTGATGTCTATATGCAAAGATATTTGGTTTGAAAATGGCAATTAATCAATATAAAATGTTATATTACAGTTATCTAATATGTATATTATCAATAGATTTTTATTAGTTAATGTTATATAGAGATTTGTTTTATTCAAATGAATGTATTTTAATCTTTTTGACAGAGGATTTTTTTGTATGGACGATTGAGTCATGTAAAAATTAGATCTTTGTTGATTCTTTTAATTTATTTTTTTCGTTACTTAAAAATTTTATATTAATTATATATTAGTTGATTGAAGGTTAAACAGCTATAATTAATGTACGCGTTGCACTTCAGGTACATATACAAAAATTGAAATCGGGTTGGCATAAAATCTGATTATTAGGCTATTATCGTGGTGAGCCTTAGAATCAGTTTGAAATGTTTATTGTAATAAATATTGTATGATATTATACCTAAAAAAAATAATTGTATTGTAGTATTCTAAAGCTTTGGGTAACAAATGCACAGACATATCGCAGAATAGGTTGAAATGTGTGAATAATTATAACAAGAATACAGGCAAGAAAGACTTATTAGTTAATAGAGTGAGATAATTATTCAAAATCTGATTTAAAATAATGAGTTTTAACTCATGAAATAGATAATGCTGTGGGAAAAAGAGAAAATGAACAATAAGTAGGATTTATTAATGTCTGCTTCTTCCTTAATACGTCTTCTAAGGTGTATTTGTTATTTAATGAAGATCGTTTAGTGAGTGAGGTGAAATGTGATTTATATTATGAAATCTATGATTTTCATGAATTAACACTTTGAATCAACGTTAATAATAAAATTAGGATATTGAACCTTGTAATGAGGTTTGAATCAATTAATCGAGTCGTTAATTCATTAAATTTTGTCAATGTTCATAGTCAGTATGACCATCAACAGATGCTATCTATTTATTTGTTGTTACGTATTAATAAATAGAAAAAATTCAATGCCTCATGAACAAAGTGAATATTTCATAATAAGTATAAAATACCTATATATATATATATATATATATATATATATAATATATAATATATATATATATATTACTCTTTATCTTAGACATAAAATGAATGAAAAAATATAGAATAAACTGTTGAATACTAGAGAATTTCAAACACTAAAAATTATATTGGTTAATTTGTTACCATTTTTACTGTTTACTTATTAAAAATGTAGCTGTATTATTATTTAAAACATCCGCATGACAGTAATTCAATATGTAAAGCATCTCCACACTACTATAGTTATACATTACATTCTTTTTATTATTTAGCATAAATGATGGTCATGTATTTTTATAAATATTCATAGCACACAGGTATGATAGTCTAAGATCTGCAAATATCAATTATTAATATTGTATGATTCTTGAATTCAAAGAAATATATAATATAACATTGTTTTTTATATTTTAATCAAAATGTAGTAGACAAAACGAAGATAATAGGAAATTTATTTTATAGGACTATGAAACAAAAATTTAGTACATTTTATAAATCATTATTTAGTTATTTAAAACATCATCCCTGTGTAAAGATTTATTAGTATTTTATGTATTTTATATACTTTCTAATTGTTTGGATTAATTTGAAGTATGTTACATGAAACCATCATTTACAGCTGAATAATTTTCATTGTGTAATTGTTTGACTTAGTAGTCTGTATTGCGGCAGATGAACAAAATTAAAATTATATAAAGGACAAAACAAAATTCATTCTTTTGATGTTTCGAATACTATTTGTTCTCGAATCTCAAAAGCATGATACTAGCACACTGCTTTTCTAAAAGTTTAAATTTTAGAAGACAGATGAGGAAAAATTACCAATGAGATGAATTTAGTACATATATGGATAATTTTAATTTTGTTGGTCTAGCTGGTGGAGAGGCTGCAAGAGGAGAAGAGGCTGGAACAAATACGAAGAAAGGAAAGAACAGAAGCATACTTGTATATAACCGTCAACGTCCTTCTTGAGGATAATTTTGACGGTCACCAAGGGAATGACTTATATGATCCAGAGCATGCTTTGTATCGTGTATTTCGCGTACGTAAGCAGTGTACCTTGCACGAGTTTCTCGAATTGCTGAGTGATAGCTTGGTAAGTGTTGACAAATTTTTCATGCTATTACTCTCATCATATTGTATTAAAATATGCTACTATCGATATTTTATTTTATCGATATTTTTAATTATTTGATATTGAAATATTGGTGTGACTTCATAATATGTGCTACTAATTGGTTATATATTATATTATTGTGATCATCTACGAACACGGTAGGTGATTAAAAAAATTGTACTTAAAAGTGAAACAACTATTTTATCAAATTGAAGTATTATAGAATTTAAATAATTAATTTTATGGGATTTTTTTCTACAGAAATATCCAATAGAACAAATTCGTTTGTGGCCGTTAAATGTGCGTTCAAACCAGACTTGTAGACCAATGCCAATTGAATTAGAAAATGACCTACAAAAATCCATTTACCAATGCGCGGAGAACCCAAATGTTTGGAACGTGTTTGTTGAACTTGTTCCTCCAGATTCTGATCTAACAACATTGCCACCTTTCGATAAAGACACCGATGTTCTGCTATTTTTTAAATTATATGATCCCAAAATTAAGAAGATTCATTACTGTGGACATCATTATATGCCTGTCACAGCTAAAGTCCGTAAGTTTTATTTTAAATAACTTCCTTTCCTTAATATCATTTTTTACTATAATGTTATTGTCAGAGATTAAGAAACAAATTTACATAGTATAAAATATAATAGATTTATATCTTCATAACAGTGGAAAATAATTGTTATCACGGTTTTGTACAGAGGAACTTATACCAATCTTAAATGAAAGAGCCGGTTTCCCACCTGACACAGAATTGGCTCTTTACGAAGAAATCAAACCAAACTTGGTAGAAAAGATAGACAACTTAACAGAACCATTAGAGAAAGTCCTTGAAGAATTAATGGATGGAGATATAATTGTTTTTCAAAAAGAGGGTGACAATCAAATGTATGAGCTTCCAACATGTAGAGAATATTTCAAGTAAGTTGAGAAACATTTGTAAAATTTAATATTTACACAAATATCTTTATACAAAAATTTTTGTTATATTTCAGAGACCTATTTCACAGAGTGGAAGTTACATTTTGTGATAAAACAATTCCTAATGATACTGGTTTTACAATGGAACTTTCATTAAGAATGACATATGACCAAATGGCAAGAGCTGTGGCACAGAGACTTGGTACAGATCCTTATCTTTTGCAATTCTTTAAATGTCAAACGTAAGAATATATATAATATATAACTTTATGCAATTTTATATACTTTTATACATCTATATTATATATACAAACATTTCTTATTACATTTGCAGCTATAAAGATTCACCTGGTCACCCACTAAAATGCACATTTGAAGGTTCATTGAAAGATTTGGTTTCTTATTGTAAACCTAAAGCAAAAAAGTTATATTATCAACAACTTAGCATTAGAGTAAATGAACTCGAAAACAAAAAGCAGTTCAAATGTATATGGGTTGGTCCGTCTCTTAAAGAAGAGAAGGAAATTATTCTTTATCCTAACAAAACTGGAACAGTAGCAACATTGCTGGAAGAAGCTAAAAAACAAGTAGAATTATCAGAAAATGGATCTGGAAAATTAAGGATATTAGAAATTAATTCTAGTAAACTTTCGCCTGGTCCAAGCGAAGATGTATCTTTAGATAATTTAAATACATCTGGCACAAAATTATACAGGATAGAAGAAATTCCAAATGATGAGTTAAATTTAGCAGAAGATGAAATGTTGGTTCCTGTTGCCCATTTCCATAAGGATATTTTTTCAACATTTGGTATTCCCTTTTTCTTTAAAATCAAACATGTAAGTGTGGTAAAATATGAAAAGATGTTTTTTCAAGTAAATATTTTAATTTCATAATTTTACGTTGTTTGTATTTTCGTCTTTTATATATTTACAGGGTGAGCCTTTCCCGAAGATGAAGGAAAGACTATTGAAGAAGTTGGGGGTACAAGAAAAAGAATTTGAAAAGGTAGGCATCCTAATCTAATTTTATTTGATATTCTATGAGAATTCATAAAAAAACTTTGAAGTTTAAGTTCGCGGTGGTGACGATGGGTAAACCACACTTTATTATGGACTCGCCAGAGTACTGCATGGACCTTGCAGATTTTCGTGTTCATCCAAATCAAAGTAAGTGTTCAGATAAAAAAGATATAAATAAAAAATAATACATACACTCACACCATGCATATAAATATAAACGTCAAAGTTTTGATAGAAAATATTAAAATAGGTGAAGTAGCGAATAATTTTACAGTAGAAACTTTAAATTGACGTTGATGAAAAATAAATTTTGTAGTTTATCCATTTTTAAACGCAGGCACATCGCCACTTAGGCCTTGGCTCGGCCTAGAACACGTCAACAAAGCGCCAAAGCGCTCTCGTATCAACTACCTCGAAAAGGCCATTAAAATTTACAATTAAATTTTCATCACATGAAGAAGAATGAAATTAGGCAGCCACTCATATAATTTATACGACTCTATAGTAAGAAAGCGACGTTTGACATAGGATGGTTGGAAATGCGTTTATGTATTCGGTTCTTCAACCAGATAGTGCGCGATTTTAATATTATGATCATGTTAACAAAAGGTAAATCTACGCTTTGTATACGATGGATTAAGAGACTGTAATGAACATGCAATGATATTTTATACATCATGGAAGTTCTCCCTTTCGAATCGACAGGGATTTTACGTAATGGCTGGATCAATCATATATACTAATGATTGATTCCACTATACTGCAACAATGGATTCTATCTGTGAAATTTGTAAATATTTTGTCACTCAGTGACAGTTATTTAACAAATATTTTTGAAAGTAGTGTTTTTCACTGCTTTTACGTCTATCAAGAGTAAGAATTTATTTAAAAGCATATTTTATTACTAAGTAAAAAAATGCTTTTGTGTCAAGAAACAGTAAGGTATTTATAAATATAGCGCATTAGTTTAGAAAAGTATAATTTTTTTTAAAATCTCGGTTATTTGATCCTGCCATGTAAAATCTTTGTAGCTGAATACAATGAGACCCAAAGAAACATTATGTACTGTTCTACGTGATGTAATACTTAACGCCCATTATCACAAAAGAATTGTCTACATATTCCTGTTTTATACTATATTCAGGATGTTTGAAACGCAGGCATACAATTACTTTTTATAACCTTCATATTTCTTCACAAAATAGCAAAACATTAACATCTTGTTTATAGATTCGTTGCTTATTATACTCTAATTGAAGGGGAATGTAATTAAATAGCACGAAATTGTTGCATAACAAAAATTATTATAAAATATTTACAAGATAATTCATAAATAAAATTTTCGATTTGCTTTCCAAACACCCTGGATCTTTTTATGTTTGAGTATATTCTTTTTTGTGTGTGTTCTCTACATCTTTTCCTGTATATTTTACTGGAATTCTATAAAATTTTGCAAATATCTAACAGTAGACTAACATATTAATGAAGCAGTTTCAATTAAAATAACAAAAAACTGAAAAAGAATGCATCAAATATGGTGAACGTTGAATTCACTGTGCTATGAGCATAACTATATGGAATGCATTGGAAGATAAAAGTTGTTGTTTAAAAAAAAGTGTTATTTCACCATTTCATTAATTAAGCCTTTATTTTTGTTTTATTAAACATTATTTCATAGCTTTGTTCTTTTTTTTTATTCTTTGCATACACTCTACGCACGATAACTTGCCACGATATTATTACTAGATCTCCTATTATTTATGAATCATCTTTTATTCAACATTTTCTCCTCTCTTAACTGTGATTATAGTCTTTCTTCGAAACGTTTAAATCCGTGGCTCCACAATACCTAAGAATGTTACTAAATGTTGAAAAAAGATGGAGCAATTTATTCAATTTATTTAATAAATAAATCTTTTTCTAAGAGAATAGTTTGTTGCAATTATTAATAAAAATAAAGAAAGGAAAGAGTTTTAAACTTTAAAAGAACTCTTCAAATAGGTCAAGTTAATGATTTTAATTCGAGCTAATTAGCTGTTAGTCTATTAGAATAATAAATTGCTGCAGCTCAATTGGAGCGGTAATTTATATCGATTGAGTATATAATTTAAAGAAATACGTCAAATGTAGCTCTTACAATGAGTATGTATTATTCATGATGTCACATGTTTTCTAGAGCGTATTTCAACATCGACGAATAATTACTATGAATCGATAATACATAAGAAATTTATGCGATGTGCAGTAATATTTATGAAGACTGGACATGCTAATTGTGAAGATTGCAATATTTTGTAAACCTAAACGTGATTGTACAGCTAGTTTGACTAACTACAGCCGTAATTTTAATCATGTATATGCTTGCAAATGTTTCGTTATAAACATGCAACTTGCAGTCGCTTATTTTGGTTTTCGAAAATAATTTTAATATATGTTCTGTTAAAAAAATATAGTCAGAAATTCTTAAATAACACATTTCATTACGTGATTTTGAAATGAACTTTCTTTGTTCTCTTTTTCTTTTTATTTTTTTTTCAATTCATAAGATTATTAGAATCATGTAAAGATAAGACACCAAAAGGAAATACATATTTTTTAAACATTGGAAAAATTGAAAACTTCGTTTTTCTTTTAATTAAGTTATATAAAAAAACTTAATGTTTAATTTTTTGTAAAAACATTAGTATTCATAAATGGTTTCCCTGACAAAAGTAAAGCGAAAGTTTTGATCAAAGGATGTCATGAATAGAGCATATGTATTTACCTGGAAACATATGTATTCATTATGAAAATATGAATTACACATTTTATTAAATATAGATATCAATTCCGTATATTAGTTGTATACATATACATTTTATTGTTATGTTCCTCAATGAATACTAACAATAACAATGATTTTAAAGTTGGAGATAGTATGAATATCACTTATAACAATGTTAATAGTATCTATGTATTTTTTGCACTAAATCATATGAAAGTTATATTTGAAAAGAATTATTTAAGTTATTGTATTATAATAAAAAAGAGAAAAGGAAACGAAAAAAAAAATCAAATTTACATGTAACAAATAATCCGCGAAAATATGCACTTCTGATATATAATATAATGCTTGTAATTAATTGTAATGCTGTTTCTGTTTTTGTACAGCTAATATTGTAGCAGCTGCTCAATTGTGATTGTAAAGTTCATCAATAATTTTTCACTAATTTTTTTCTAAGCAAATAAAAAGCAAAATACACACAATAAACGAGACTATACAGAATGCATAAACAAGATAATAAATAAGAAAAAGAACATTTTACGAATTTATTTGATTATCTTACTTCAAATGATTTCAGTGTGACATATTTCAATTCGTTTTTCTTCATACGTTTATTTTAATATTATTTTCTTTTTAAGAATTGAGATAATATTTGGTATTAGAACAATGTTATTGTTCAACATTATATTAACTTATTTAAAATTATATAATAATACTAAGTATGAAATACTTGATTAGAAAATCACATTACAAGAAAATTCATTGTTGAGATAAAATATTGGAAATAAATATTGTATATAATTAAACTGTTTTCCTTTTTAAAAGCGGTATTAAATTTAGCGTATAGGTTAATAGTAACATTAACGTACAATGCAGATATTTTCCATCATTTCATGATTCAATATTACCAATATCTTCTTCAAATACTCTTTAATTCTTTTAATATACAAATCTAAAATAAACTTAAAAAATTTACTTAAGAAAGCTGACTTACATATATTTCTGGATTACTTTTTATTATTATTACTTTTACTTTTAATTATTTTAATATTAAAAAAAATGACAAAAGAAGGAACATTGTATTTATCTTTAAATGGTACTTGTCAATCAACAGTACGTTGTGTTACTTTAGTGGACTGAGGACAGAAATATTATCAAATCATATTGAATAATGATATGACTTTTACTTAGCAGATGATGATTTATATATAACGAAATTTCATTTTTCTTCAATTACCGAAAATTTCCAGGGATACTAAATATTAAAATGCCAATAATAAATAACAAAAAGAAGCAAAATAAAAAATGCTGTGTGCGAGTATAAAATTGTTATGATAATCTGTTTATCACGACAAGAGATTAACTTGTAAACATTTTTTTGGAATGCACATATAATTAACGAGTAATTATTACAAAGTACATATATACAAGTGTATTATAATCTCTTTAAATAAATTGTTAAATTTTCAAATGTTTGCCTTCTTAATTGTGCGATCATTTTCATGTTTATAATGCTCATCTAATTACGAAGTGATAATTAAATAAATGTTTCTATCTTAGAAACTTCGTCATAATTGTAACAACGTTGATTTCCCGATGTAGTATTATTGTTCGCTAAGTTGTCATTGAAAATGAGAAGGAACGATCAATCTGACGGAAATATTTAAAGCTTTCGTAATATGATAAAAGAAAGAACGTTTAAACGGTTCTGATAAAAGTGTCGAGTGGATTGGTCGCTGAGAAATGTGATATATACGCTATAGACTTGCATGTATTCGAAGAAAGTAAGTACGTCGATAGTGAATTACATACTTTCAAAGCAGTATTGCTCATAGTAAAACTGTAAAATCTGTTATCATTATTTCTTATTAGAAAAACATTTAAAGCATGTACTAAGTTGCATTGCAATTCAGTGAAATATTTCGAACTGAATAATTATAAAGTGAAGTTAAATAATTATAAGTGAAGTTAAAGTCGAAGAATTTTAATTAAACTGGTACAACAGGAAGTGTCTAGGTCTGTTATATCCTTTCTAAAGAAAGACGAACAACAAGAAACTTTCTTAATCGCTTATAACAGTTATTGAAATATNAAAAAAAAATTCGCTTTCTATTATATTAGATTTATATTACATCTCGTATTACTACGTATTCGATTTCTTTATAAATTAGTAATAAGAGGAATCTTATTTTTTGAAATATATATCTTCATGTAATAATATGACACTTTTTATTTGAAAGTTGTGTATTTTATTGAGGAACAATTTTAGATTGCTATATAAATTAACAATTTCAAATAATTTTTATTATTACAAAACATTTAAATCGCTTCTCATAGTTGAACAAAACGATTACACTTAAAAATTACGCGCGTGTACATTACATATATCAACGGTTGAGCTATTGAAGTTCTTTTCCTTCACAATTGTTAGGTTAAAGAATACAACTGCGCGAAATGCTAATTGCGTCAGTTACAATGAATATGTGAATGATTTAAGAAATTTCTAATCACCTTGTACATTTCATGAACTTCTGTATATATATGATTTAAGAAACTATTTGTTATAACAATGAATTGGGCGAATTTAAATCGTTATGGTTTTCGATTGGCTGACAATCTGTTAATCAGCCGCACGCAGCATATAAAAGATCGTGTTCTTCAAGGACTATCAGAAGTCTTCCAAGATTCAAATCCTAACGTGCATTTTTCAACCACGTGTCGTACACCAAAACTCGTGAGTGATTGTAAAATTTATTTCTCATTATAATTAATCTTTGTTTGTACAATCAGTAACAATAATGCTACTTTTTTGCATAAATAATATTTTATGCAGTTTTTTTTATAATTATCTTATATATTTAAAATTTTTGTATAATTATTTATAAAATTATCGCTGTATATTATATTCAATTTATTATATTATTATTTGCATAATAATTAAATAAGTTGTATAGAAATGTTTATATATTTATATATTATATTATATATTATATATTTTGGATTATAGGATTTTTAATGTATAATTTCTCTGGATAATATTTTTATTTGTTAAAATGCTTCTAAGAATTTATATTATATTTATTTAAATTTAAAAAATATTAATCAAAGTATTGATAAGTAATAGAAATAATTGAATATAAATAAGTAATTAATAAGGAGCAGTAATCAGAAGAGAGTCTTGTATGTAAAACATATATGCCTCTTGATAAAGAAAATTTCATTGTGTCATGCTATACAGAAGGTTATCAGTAAAAACACTTTGAACTTTATCAAGATAATAAAAAGACTAATAACTAAACACTATTTTGCAATATCCCCTGCAGACTTAAGAAATAAACAAGTATACATTCAGGAAATAGTATAGCATTACTCCAATAAATTGTTTCTATTATATGAAGTAAATGATAAGTATATTGATAATATATAAAATAGGCACTAAAATACTTTGAATTTTTAATTATATAGCACATGCCTGAAATAATTTATAAGAATGTCTGGGAAACAGACCCAGAACTTTTTGAATTAATGAAAAAGGAAAAAAAGAGGCAAGAGTCTGGTCTTGAAATGATTGCTAGTGAAAATTTTACATCTCTCAGTGTTTTGCAATGTTTGAGTTCTTGTCTTCACAATAAATACAGTGAAGGCCTTCCTGGTCAGAGGTATGTTTCTTATAACTTACAATTATTATTATCTTTTAAGGTATTTATATGTTTATCAATTGTTAAAACTGTCTTTATACATTTAGATATTATGGAGGCAATGAATACATTGATGAAATTGAATTGTTGGCACAAAAACGTGCTTTGGAAGCATTTGATTTAAATTCTGAAGAATGGGGTTGTAATGTACAACCATATTCAGGAAGTCCAGCTAATTTTGCTGTCTACACAGGTTTAATTGAGCCTCATGGTCGTATAATGGGTTTAGATCTTCCTGATGGAGGACATCTTACACATGGTACCGCATAAAATTTTCATATTAAAACATTATAAGCAATGATATTATAGATGTTAAAGTCTTTTGTTTCAATCTTCTAGGCTTTTTTTCTGCAACTAAGAAGGTTTCTGCAACATCAATATTTTTTGAATCAATGCCATACAAAGTTAGTCTTGATACTGGTTTAATTGACTATGATAAGTTAGCTCAGGAAGCAAGTTTATTTAAGCCTAAAATTATAATAGCAGGTGTTTCCTGTTATAGTAGATGCTTAAACTACAAGCGATTCAGGGAAATAGCAGATGAGAATAATGCTTATCTATTTAGTGACATGGCTCATGTATCAGGATTAGTTGCAGCTAAATTAATTCCTAGTCCATTCGAATATAGTGATGTTGTATCTACTACAACTCATAAGACTTTAAGGTAATTGCTAGCAAATATTACTTATTGGTGAATAGCTTCTCATTTCCTTATCAAAAAACATTTCTTTGTTTATCATTACTAGAGGACCTCGTGCTGGTGTTATCTTTTTTCGTAAAGGAGTCAGAAAAATTGGAAAAGATGGTCAACAAATTATGTATGATTTGGAAGATAAAATTAATCAGGCTGTATTCCCAGGACTACAAGGTGGACCTCACAATCATGCAATTGCAGGCATAGCTACAACAATGAAACAAGTTAAATCACCAGAATTTCTTCAGTATCAGAAACAAATTATAGCTAATGCAAAGAGACTATGTTCAAGACTTCAGGAGCATGGCTATAAAATCAGTACAGACGGAACTGATGTTCATATGTTGCTAGTAGATTTACGAAACAAAGGCATTACAGGAGCTAAAGCAGAAAAGATTTTGGAGAGTATCTCCATAGCTTGCAATAAAAACACAGTTCCTGGTGATAAAAGTGCATTGAATTGCAGTGGTATCAGACTTGGTACACCTGCATTAACCACTCGTGGTTTAGTTGAAAAAGATATTGATAAAGTTGTTGATTTTATACACAGAGGTACTTATGTTTTAAAATAATATCTTAGAATAGAATTGAAAATATTAAAAGTGCACAAAAAGTATTCTTTGATT
The DNA here is from genome assembly GCA_014737365.1 of Bombus soroeensis. Classification (NCBI taxonomy): domain Eukaryota; kingdom Metazoa; phylum Arthropoda; class Insecta; order Hymenoptera; family Apidae; genus Bombus; species Bombus soroeensis. The sequence continues at coordinate 1,462,898 of JACXIL010000258.1, read as the reverse complement.
CTAATTTCTTTTAGGGCTATTACTTGCTAAGGAAGTGTCTAACATTTCTGGTCCTAAACTTATTGACTATAAAAGGGTATTGAATACCGATGTCAACACAAAGGCAAAAGTTACAGCTTTAAGAGAAGAAGTTGAAACATTTTCTAGGCAATTTCCTATTCCCGGTTTTGAAGAATATTGATGGTATCGTCTTGTTATGACATTATAAATATTTACTTACATAACTTTTTGTATTTGCATTCATTTTTTATTAATTTTGTAAAAAAGAATAAAATATGTTTAAAGGAATTATGTTTTCGAATTATTCATAAGAAACATAAATATATACATGTATGAATTCTGTGTGAAATATGTATTTATATATATATATAATGTTTTTACAGATATAAATTATTTGAAAAATGCTTATTATGGGTACATTAAGAAATTAAATATAAGATAATTTTTAATTATACATTTAAAAGATATTACATTATGTGAATTACAATATTGCATTACTTGTACATACAGTATAATAAATTCCATACTCTTCATTAATTTTTAAGAACTTTGTACATTTATTATTGCAACTAAATATAAACGTATTTTGTATATGTGAGTTAAATTTTCATTTGAAAAATAAAGTTTAGTTGCATAAATTACTATTAAGAGAAATTTGAATATTACATTTATATAAACACGAATATTAAAAGTTTTTCTCCTATATTGTTACATAAAAAAATTTAATATTTATATTTTATTTTTATGATATTTGTTTATAAGATTCTAAATGTTACTGTATTAATCATCAACATTTAAATATTCCCATTGCTATTATTCGTTGCTTACCAATTCTAAATAAAAATATTAATAAAAATTAATCCTTGATTTTTTTAACTATATTATAATATTGATTATTTTCATGTTTCTTTGTTTAGAGCTGTGTATTTTTATTTAACAATCAAGGTTTACTTACGAATTGATAATTGATATTTATTTAGAATTATCATATAAATTATCCTGCATTACTATCAATCAGTATCATTTTTTTCGATTACAATATTATAACTAATTTATAATATCATATATTCAGTTATTGCTCAATAGAAATGAATGTAGTTTGGAATAGTTAATTGGAATTAACTTTTTATATTGTTTGCTTTGTTTCAAATTAGTTTTTCTAATTGAGATACCTTGAGACATTGCATTTCTTGTTACATCCAGTATAGTTATATTTAAAAAATGGACCTGAAATAAGACGTTTTAAGTTACAATTGTAAATAAAATAAGATTTCTACTTGTATGTTATTTTTGTTTACTATTATATATAATATCTATGTACGCAGTATTCCAATGTTTTGTATTTCAATTTATTTATTGTTTTGTGATAAATCTTTTAAGGATAATGTGTTCATATATATAATATTTGTATATGGTATAAATTTCAATAATTCCCTAAATAATATATGTAAAATTATATCAATGTTCGCGCGCATATTAATATGAAAAACAAATACATATCACGTCTGTCACTGTACTATATGAAAAATTATTTTATTAACAAATTTTAATTTATTTTTGTTTAAAGTGGAACCATGTGTGTTTGTAACAAATTTAAACATTGCACATTTGCAAAGTGTTTGCTGTGTTCAAAAATTATGGAAAAATAAGCTATTACACCCATAATACATATAATATATACTACAAGAATACACATATGTTTGTATATGTATATACTTATTATAAATCTATATCCTTCATCATATCCTGTACTTTTGGATTCAATACACAGCTATTGTACATTATTCTTGTTAGTAATGAAAAGTGCTTTTGTTACACTGTTACAGAATCATGGCCACCTTATTTTCATAATTAAATATATATTCTTTTTTCGCTAAAATTTTTAAACAATATAAATCACATTAGTACAGAGTTTGATAAATAAATATTTTACTTCCTGCTATGACAGTTACATACATAAGATTAATTTCACTCATTTAGTATTTCAGCAACAAATAGTATTAAGCACTCCTTCTCTGTAGCTATAAGTGTATCTGTAACGTTTATTTGTCACACGATTAAGTTTATATAAAATAAATCTTCATTTCAGCAGTTACACTCAAATACATGTTTTTTTTTTTTTTCTTGAACATACATCATCATATATAGATAATTATTAGTACAAGGATTTTGTTCAAAGTTCAAGTTTGTTTTTAAGCTTCATTACGATATTTAAATAAGATTCCATATGTATAATTTGAAAGTTTCGACTAAGTTACAACATATCAAATAATAATTCAAATATAGTATCAAAAGAGACCTTCCATGGTGATATAAAGAAAGACATGTATAAAGAGTCATTATTTTTGACAAATATCTTCTTTCTATGTAGTTTTACTTTCTGATGAATGAATTTTTGAAAACTGTTCCTAACTTATAACTTTGAAAAATTCCTCTAGGGATGCATCCCACATATTTTTATTTTAAATAAGTTTATCTGTACAAGTCATTTAAGAAAATTAATTTTAATACAATGTTTGAAGATCTACTAGATCAACGCAATGTGTGTATTAAAAATATATGGGACACCGTTATATGTATATATATATTATGTATATATATATATATACATATATATAAAGTTCATTATTTACTTTCATCACATTGCACAGTGACGTGTAACTTTTAATCAGTCAAGCTCTTGTGCTGTTTGTGAAGTTGAAGTTGTGTTTCTTTGTTCATCATCTGAACCTTCATCTTCAAGACCGTTAAAAAATGATTGTAAAAGTGTATCAAATAATCCTTGATTGCGAGGACGTGGGGATGGAACGTTAAAAAATAATTGCCCTATTTTATCTAAGTACTGTCGATAACATGGATCTCTGTTTAAAGATATTCGATATTGTTCACAAAGTACAGTGAACACAGCGAGTTTACCACTGAAAAATATGAAGTGCAGAATATAATATTGCTACAAACTTCCTACAACTTTCTAATAATTAAACAAATGAGTTAAAATTTATACTCACCTGTCAACTGTTTTTAATAAAAAAAACAAAAAATTCAGTAAAGGAAGAAGATATGGTGGACCACTGTTTATTTTTGGATGCTGTGATGTATAAGAATTGAAAACTTCCTGTGCAGTAGTTTTATTTTGTAAACAAAGGTATCTAAAAATAAGTTAACAGGATTTCCTAAATTGTTTTAAAGTACTTTAAATACTATTTAGATGCTTAAATTAATAAGGTGCGTACTTACTGCAAAACTGCCTGAGCTATAAAAAGATCTATTTCATTTTTGTAACCACGTTGTTCATGGAGCTCGACAAGCATCGCAGCACATCCAGAACCATCTCTACTATATATAAAATGTTGCCTTGCCATTATATAATTTTTTTCTACAAAAATGTATAATAAATTTCTTTAATGATATTATTATTATATGAATGTATATTTAAAGATGTTTATTATCTTAATCAATTTACCTCTCCAAAATACTTGTGCTATTTTCTGATGCAAATCTGGATGACCTGTTTTATATTCTGTACCTTTTATACTCCATCGAAGAGCAGATTGTACAAATACATCTCTTTCAGGTGATAAAGGACTCATTATACTGAACAAGTTTGTAATTTTTTCGAAATAATCTTGAGAAGGTTCTGTTCCTGATTGTGTTAAAACATTTACAAATAAGATTCCTAAGTCAGCTCCACTTGCATGCTATAAGTCATAAAATATAATAATATAACAATACTTTTCTGTACATCTGTATAATATGCGTAAATAATTGCAAATATGCTATATACAACTCAATGTTATATAGTATTATCAATTGATATAGGACATAATCTCATTATGTCTTAAAATATTCTAGAATATTCCACATTTTGATATTTATTTATAAAAATACATTTTAATATAACAGACATTAATGGTAACTGATAATAGAACTTAATTATAGATGGTTCGAGAAGGAAATTTGTAAATAACACTTAAGAATGTGTATTGTGACATCATTTTGAAAATAGTCTTTTTCGCGACATATTTGTAAAATCAATGAAAAATAGAGAAATTGAAATAGATTACGTACTTGCTCGTGTTGTAATAAAAGAGTAGAACCATTGTATAGTAATTCCAAAAGTTCCGAATACTTTTTCTGCCCAAGATATCTGGAAGAAGAGGTTAAGCAATCATATCGACGATTCTATAAAAACGATTCTTTGACGATGTTGATTAATTACGTTGTTGGCCCACCTGAAGTATAAAGTTCTATACATTTGATGAGCTTCATAATAATTTTCCGAATTTATGGATGCTTCTAATTTTGCTAAAACTCGCTGAATAGCGTGATTATACCGCGAGGCCATGTTTACGCTCTTTGGAATATTTTTTTCTGCTTTTGTAATTGGTATCACTGCTGTGTGTGTATGTAATTTAAATTTGAATTTTTTTTGAAGATGAACTTCAATATGTTCACTTATAAAAGAAGTACTTATAATACAATGTTACAAATAATATATATGTAATACATTGTAGTAGATATTTATATGAAATATCACAAACTAATATAAACTGATCGCTAATACAATTAGCTTTAGAAATTAAGTTGTACATAAATGTATGTTTGTACCTATTTATCTATATATGTTTTATAAAATTATATATATAATTATAATGTTGAGAACGCAAATTTTATTTTTAGTTGTGTTAATTATACATATAATTTATACTTCCCATTAATAATTAAACGAGTAATTATAATAAAGTAGCATGTGTAGTTGCAATTTTGCAATGCTTTTATAAATAGAAAATAATTTTCTATAAACAACACAAAACTTTCAGTGTGCAATTATATTACTTGTTATTACATTTTTAAGTCGAGAATGAGTAGCATAAGTACTACTAAATTTATAGGAGCAATATTAAAATACCGCTTTATATATAAAATTATTTCAAAATATAACTTATATTATTCAATTTTATATGTACTACATTTTATTATCCAATTACTCATACTTTTAACATATAAAATGTAAAATGATTGTTTTACTTGAAAAACAATAATTAGGGATACATATTAATGAAATACAATATACATATGTATAATCAAATATGGAGATTAAATTTCATGAAATATATTAGAGAGAAAATGAAACTCATTTCGTTGTAATCAAAATACAAAGAAGATAATATAAGTCGTGATACAGATGAAAGTCATAATATATAGTTTTTAGTTAAATCGATAGGAAAAATTGGAAGGCTGTCTCAGAGGTGATAGCAATTGCAAAAAGTAATATTGATAAATGCGCAAAGTGGCGTCGCGTAAGCGCTGAAATGCCGTAGGTGCATACATACGTGGATACAGTAAAAATCGTGAAGGCAATGCGCCTCTGGTGGCCAGCCGCGCAAACAATCCTTGCGGAAATAATTATCACGATTTATGTTATTTGTAAATGTGAAGAGAATCATTAATGAGGGTATGCCAAGTAGCGGCGATTAGGGTGATAAGCGGGTCCTGTAGTGTTCCCGGTTACACTTCGAGTGAGTGAAAGTCGTGCTCGGTAACGGGGTGAGTGTCCAAAACGTTCATTCCCCCCGCTTTTAAAGGGGGGCGGTGGCTCGCATCAGTGTTTTTTTATCGTTTCTTTAGACGTCTTCATCCCGAAAATAACAATGGCCGGAGGATTCGAATATGCATGGATTTTTAAAATGCCAAGCTTGCTACCCTGGCAACCTACACACATTTTCCTGACCCTTTTTTATTACATGTGTCAATTAGCATCGGTACGGCTACTGTACATCTTAATATTTTCAACAATAGCTTTCTACGAATTAATTTATCCAATGTGTACTATTTTGTAAATTAATTTTTATGAGATGTAACTCATCAGAAATTAACGAAATTTTCTATGTATTATAAGAAAGAGAAATGTTACCGCCTACGAAAATTGTAACTGATATTACACATAACTTTAGCAATTCAGTTTATTCTACTCAATCTTATGTTTATGACGTGTTTTTTAATTTTTTAATTGTAGAAATTATATGAAGCGTTTTTCTTTATTTTGAAAAGATGATTTTATTTGCACAGGATGGACTTGGCAGAAACTATGAAAAACATTGTTGCCAAAGGTATGCAAACCGAAATGGGACCACCAGGTGGAGGATCTGGTTACCCTGGTACACCGAGTAGCGCTGGTTATGTTACTGAAAAGATGTATATGTTATTACAAGCCTATCTTCAAAACAAAGGTTGGAATCCAAGCATCGAACTGCTGCAATGTTTTTCTGAATTCAAGGATGCATCTATGATACCAAGTGCTGCCTATTTGCAGTAAGATTGCTTGATCTTTTGTCTTTATGTATTAATATATTATACTGTATGTTTATATATAAATGTAAACTGTTTATATAGTTTTTTTTGTAAAACATAACTTTTTATGTAAAATTTACAATCCTTTTATTACATTTTCTGTAATGTATAAATAGGATGATGGCATCAAGAATAGCTTTGGACTCTCAGGGAAGGCTAGTGCTTAGAGAAAATGGAAAAATAATATTGCCCTATGAACATTTTGCAAATGCTGTGATGTTAAAGCATATGAATGGTCCACATGGTCTACATTTGGGCTTAGAAGGGACAGTTAGAGCTGTCATGGAATCATACACTATCGGACGGGAATGTTTTGGTATGGAAAAAGAATTTATAATAGAGGTGGTACAAAACTGTCCAAATCCTGCTTGCCGTTATTACAAAAATCAACTCGAGTTAACTCAAAAAATGGGACATATGGCACCAACTTATATTCAAGAAAATGAAACAACAGCTTCTCTCTTACGTAGTAGTTTTCCTCATAACACAGATTTTCAAGCAGTAAGCATAAGAGCCATATTTATTGATAATTTATTTATAAAAAAAGAATTAACTTTTACATATTTTTAAATCAACTACATTTGATGTATTTATATTATAGACATTAAGCAGTGCTAATCCAAATACTCACATGGGAGGAGGATCAACAGCAGATTTGGCAGAAATGAGAGGTGCTGGGAACCAAATGAATCTTCAACGTCCTCCAAGCCGTCCATCATTAAATATTCCACATAGACCTGTGTCACAAGAAAAAAAAGTAGCCACTGGGAAACAGCATTATGAATCCTTAATACCTAATATTCCAATGTCTGATCATAAATTAACAGACTTCTTAAGAACGAATTTAGATAATTTGGACAATCTCAGTGGGCTTGGTTTGGGAAATTTGCAAGGAATAGGAAATGCAAATAAGGATTTGTTAGCCTTACATAATGGAGCTTGGCCATTAGAAAATGAGAAAGGATCTCGGGCATCTTCAAATTCAGAAGGTTAGTAGATCATATATATGCATAATATCTAATCTATGAAATCGAAACTATGTTTATATTTATGTCTTTATTTATTAATTTATATCTTAAATTTTTGTCTTATTTTTGTTTATTAATTTATGTCTTTAAAAAATGATTATTTTCTTATAATTTTACAGGAGGACAAGAAAAAATAGTAAGGGCTTTTGCAGAAGTTATGAAGAACATGGCAAGGATGAAAGCTTGTGTACGTCCTGCGATGTGCAAGCCATATGGAAAACAATCAGAAGCTTTGCAAAAAAGTAATAAAATACATAGCATCTATCATGATTTATCTTTTAATATAATATTTCCATTAGGTTTACAAATAGATTCTTCTTATAAATTATTTATATTTTACATAATACCGATTTACATAATATCGATGCGTGATGTTATTAGATATTAAATACTGTGTTTCTTTGACTATTTTTTAGATCACACCAATCTTTCTCTATTGATGAAAATGAAATGTATATGTTTTTTGTTGGTTTTGTTACAGCGCTGGTGGATACAATACAGCTTGTACAGTCGCTAAGGAGTTTCCTGCCACCTCCGCATATTCCTGTCTCAAGCTGGAAAAATGAAGATAAACATCGATTAGATCATACGAGTACTCCCTATCTCCCATCATTGTAAGTATCTCTTATGGTCTATATTTTAAGTATACCCTCGTTACATGACTAGAGATATCAAATAAAGAGTTATAATTTTTATGCAGAAAGACTGGAGGTTTAGAAGAGTTATGCGAACAACGCAAGCTAGACTAAACAAATGTCTTCGCTTTTTAAGCGGCAGACAAGGTTTTGTCTTTGCGCTCTATGATGTTCTAGTCATGTGGTGTTTATGGGTTAGATGGGTGTTTTGTATTTAAACAACCCGAAGGATTGCTCAAATGTTGTTGGCGTTTAGGACTTCAAAATACTAAGAGACAAAACGAGTCATGCGTGGACTGTGATAAACGTGGGTAGCGAAGAAAAAAATTTATATATAGTCAATCGAATCTCCACACCGTTATTTCAAATTCGAACTAGCTTTATTTCGCGTTGCTATAAGTTTTTTTCGAATTTTTATAATCTGCCTATGGGGCTTACTTGGAAACTATGGGGTAAGATAATTTTAAATTATCTACCTCATCATGAATAATTTACATATTATGAATGTATTATAAAATGGCATTTATATTTTATTGTTGTGCATTGATTTAATAGCTCACCACTTGTGTTCCAATGATTACCTGATCAACATTGTATTATAAAGATTCTTTGTTATATAAGTAAATCTTCTGTACGTATTGGAAGTTTGGACAAAGTGTAAAGACTAAATTCAGTCTTGCATGTAAGTGTGAAAGGTTTGCTAATTAGATATTGTTATAAGTATTCTAAATACGAGAATATAAATAAGCAATTGCAATTCTTGTTGTCGCTTGACCTCGCATTATTTAATTTTTGAATATTTATTATATAATTATTGGACTATTGTTTCGAATTAAATAATTAAAATCACGACAAAATTATCTAGTTAAAATAAATATTCAATTTCTATATACTATATATATACATTTTTTAAAAATTATACTTGTATAAATTATTGTTTATTTATAAAAATAGATCACAAACATATATTGTTGTTATGTCTAGTATTATTATCTGACAAGTTAATGTTAAAACTTGCAATAATTTATAAGCTCCATGGGCAGTGACATGCGGTGTGCACGTATAAAAAAGATAAATCATTGGTCAATTCATAGATATTTTTCGAGAAATAAATTATTTCGTTACTATATACGATTAAGAAAAAAAAAAAAAGAAAAGAACGAAAAGTTACATTATTAGAAAATTTTCGAAGCGTGATTTGCACTGATGCTCAAAAATTTCTCTCTGTGCACTATTACTTACAAACGGTATTACCTCTGGCAACCGCGAAATGCGTGATAAACCGAGAGAAGAGAAAAAAGAAAATATTATGTGTTATCTTAATTGAAATTCTTCGATGAAATACATTTTATTTTGGTTGTAGAAGTAAAATCGTTTTAAACTCAATTGTTATACGCATATCTGCGATGGTAAAATGTTTCCTTCTCGCTCGATAATATCAAAATATAAACTATATGTTTCCGAACATAAACAATAAATTTGTGTAATGAATGCTTGGAAAATGGATGAATGTCTGAATCTTGTTTGTACACAGGTTCGATGTATGTAAAGTTTCGGCTATCAAATAGCAAAATTTTATATGAACGTATCTGAATGCGTGAACGCGTGATTCTGTTTAGATATCTTTCTATAAACGTGTCTGTTATAAAACGCATGTATATTTATTTATAACATCTGCAGCGAATATGTCGATCAATTGTTAGCAGGGCTCAGATTTCTGTGATCCACTATTCACATCTGTGTGTTAACTTCTTTTTTAGTATGTAGGATGATACGATCAAAATATTTTGATCATATTCTTTCGTTTACATTCGTTAATATCGTCCTAACGATAATTTTTTTTTTTGCTATTGATATATATATATTAATTAATGAAACATAATGAAATTTCTATTTATTTAGGAATTATTTAAATCAATATTAGAAGTGTGAACTAAAAATTTCTATTTTAATTTTGTATAATGTTACATAATCGTTCATAAAAATTCATTTATATCATCCATATTATCTATGTACCAATTATTATGTTAGAATATCTCAGTTGAAATTGTCAGTTAAAATTATTATTAGAATTGAGAAAATAAAATATACATATGTGTAGATAATAAAGAAAATGTGAAGGAGCGTTAAAATTTCTAGGAAAAAAGGTAGAAAGTATGAAAAAGTATGAAAGATATTTCAAAATCAATTACATTGTTTAAAATATGTTTTTTTTAGCAATTTGCTGCATATACATGCTGCAGGATTGTGGATGCTACTATATATAAAAGCTGTGCAAAGATAAACATTTTATTTTCATAGTTTTCAAGCAGTATCCTGAAGAAATGCTATTGATAGTTTAGCATATCTCATCATGTGTATCTAGTGTGGGTGTATATACATAACAGCATAAAAGTAATGCGAAAAATGAAACATTAAACCATTTACCTTTATTTTATTTGATATTCTCTTCTCTATATCCTAAATTAATTTTGTTATCTTGTCTCTGTAGTTTACTATTGGAAAGAATATTGTGGAGAAATAATATAAGCCGGCAAACTGTAGTCTATTAATAAAATTTAATAATAGAACTTACAATCGACATAGATTTCAAATCAATGTTGTCTGTGAAATTGTTGAAATTACTAGGAACAAATCGATTTTACGGTTTCTGGTGTTCTGATTTATGCTTGAGATTAGTGGACAAAACAGGTACAGGTTGTGTTTTCAGTTACGGATCATCCACATTTGGCACACAGAATGTTATACACTGAGCAACGCATGCAATCTGAAATATCACCGAAATTTAAGTCCTGTATATCCCTTGTTTTTTGTTAATCGACATGAATCTTAAAAGTAAAGCTGCTGCAATATCATCTAAGTAATTTTTGACGATTTACCTGTTACACGCCAAAGTGTATTTGCAACAACAACTAAATGGAACTATTTCTTGTAGTAGCTATTACGAGACTAACGCGAAACGTATCATCGTTTGTCTTGTTGTCGAAGTGTCGACACGACTAAGCATATCCATGACTAAGTCGCTACTTGTATGCCAAATAAAAAAAAAAAAAAAAGCGAAAAAAGCGAAAAAAATGAGAAGAAAAAAGTAAGAGGGAGCACGGAAACAAAGTCTGATGATAAAAGGTACAAAAAACCGAGTCTCGAGACAAATTAAACGTTTTAGGTGTATGCGAGATAGAGTCGCAAGCCGTATGAACTGTTGTTCAGAATCCAGTTTCCAAGTTTTATCGCTCTCGCGTCATATTTATTATCAATAGGAACCGTGTACAAGTTTTCTGCACCTTCTGACTTTGACAGTAAGAGATCGTTGTAAGATGCGCACCGTCGTTGTTCATTTATCAAGTCGCATAAATGGACAATCGATCAATGAATGATGAATTATAATACACCAATGCTACCGCTGTATTTGCACATTAAGCTCGTTGTCGCTTGCCAGTATTGCTCTTCTGTATTCTTGCATAATTCTAACCGATGAACAGCAATCATTAAAGTTTTTACAAGTGTGACTTGCCTGTATTACATTTCCGTTCTTGATCAGTCTGTTGTTTGAACATGTTCGGGCATTCTTTTCCAGACGGTTCCGTATCCATCCATTCGGAAGCTGAGTATCGCGAGCTATCCTAAAAGCTTCTAGCGTATAAGTGTCTAGAATTATTTCTCATTGAATATTCACAGGATTGTGTACTAACTGGCTGTGCCTCTAGCACGAATATTACGTCGTCGAGAAAGTAATACGCCTGGCCGAGGTCTCCCTCGCAGAGGTAAGGCAGTTTGCTCCATACGAGACACCTTAGGCTCAATGGTGCGAAAACTCTGTCGACGAGGCTGGCTATTTGACCTTCTAGGCCGTTCCCTTTTACTGGTAGATATTCTGACGGTTTGTGGTCACCCCTTTCACCAACTTCCACGTAAGGGCTGAAGGGAAGAACCAGCGCTACGACCAGACGTCCACCCGGAGCCAAAGATGATTTCAGACGGCGAAGTAGAGTATTAGGTCGATCGCAACGATCCAACAGATTCAGGCAGAGGATCACGTCGAATGGACCGCTTTCGTGCCATTTTTCTACGTCCAGCACCCTATAAGATAATATAAAGTATATTTTCTTCCATTTTTACTTTATTCCCATAGAATATTATGTCATATGTTGTTTGATATTTGAAAGGGGTGATAGTATGCTGTTATAATTAATTCACACAATCTGTTAAACATTTCCTCTCATCATCTTGGGTTTAAGATGTGTCGTTTAATGTTTTGGAATTTTATTTACGTGCATGCTATTTGGTCAAAGGTATAGGAACTAATTTTAAGAGAAGAAGATAATTTGTGGATCGCGTAAGATATAGATAACTTGAAATACAATTTTTTGGTTATTAAATTAGCTTTAAATAAAAATTTAGTAGCCTATTTTATATAGAATATTTCTTCTAATAGATTTTCATGATTTTCTTCTGTTAAATTCGGAACGTATTACATAATTTCTTTTTATTTGGGATGAAAGAAATATAAAAGTTAATATGAAGTTAGTAAATTCAGATATTTTAAATGCAGGCCATTTAGGTACGGTTATGTCTTTACAAAAAGTATTTTATTTATTTTGCCTATTTTCATATTCTCGTTATTTTTAATAACACAAACATTTGGATAACAAATTAAATTGGATTTGGATGATAAATTAAATTTGCACTGTCAGTAAGATTTGAAACAGCGAAAAATCTAGCGCCACATAGTAGATATTAGATTTTTCTAGCAAATTTTTATCTAATTTTAAAATAGTAAAAAAATAAGAATGATATAATTACAATTTAAATACTTTAACTAAATATAAATGCTGTAGCAGGGTGTAGCATCCTATGTGGGATTTTTTTTAATAAATTCAATACTTAAAAATAATAAAATATGTTTATACAATCACTCAAACTTGTTTTCAAGTTACAAATTTTAATAATAAATGTTATCCAAACAAATCAGTTAAATCTTGATTAGTAAATCAGAAAATAAGACATTTCAATTCATTCATTTTACAAAACATTCTTCCTTTATTAATAATGAACTCAAATACTATAAATTATTTAAAAGTTAAGAAACCTTAAAGAAACACTGCACAGCATTAAACCGTAAAAAACAAAAGTAATCCCTGAAAGCGTATCTCACAAAAATCATATTAATAATTAGATAACAAAGAAATTAGTCTTAACTCCAAAGCGGAAGCAAAATCAACTCAACGTTCGTACAAACCTATTGTTTAATTATTTTCAAGCATCGAATTCGCTCGTATAACTGGATCCCACATAATGCCACACCTTGGACACGATCCGAATCAAAGTTACTGTTTACTTCACGGCGACTGCATCTCTAACTACTATCGTATTCTAAGTGTTAACACGTACTTCTCTTCCTATTTTCTCTTCGAAGATCTTCATTCGCGCCTAAGATCACGGGGGGAGGGTTCTAAACTCGTCTGGAAAAGAGCAAACGGATTTCTATAAAACGGTTACGGGTACATCGCACCCTACGGACATTTACTTAAAATTCGAATAGTCTCGGATTGCAACCGTATCGACGCGAGACAGGCCGGGTGTAAAACCACCGTAAACTTCTACTCCAATCAATTCGGTGCCATAAACTTGTTAGTAGCGCACCATGGTCTATTACATGCACCGTCCTCGACGACATTGAGTCGTTAGATGTTCCTTCAACTCTCGGATACCATTGAATTAAGCATCTACGCGCTTAATTAAGGCGACTACGAGGAGCTTCGAAATAGTCGACGTTCCATGAGCGAAGAATTCTATGTTCGTTCTAGGGTGAACTGGTCGTTCGATATGAAACTTAAGAATAATCAATTTATACATCTATACTGCAAGAATGACCTCAATGATCAGTTTCAATTTTCATGAAATCTATTATTAATGAAATGTATTTTCGTTTTTTCTCTCTTTTTTTTTTTTTGGAATTAAAATTAGTAGTTTTGTCCAGTTTTTAAGAAATAGACGTCTACAGGGCAAAGTGGTAAAGTAACGTCAATTTGAATGTACCTTTGATGTGATTTAACTTTCACCGGAAAGCAGAATTTTTCTTGCTAGATATTATTTATCTTTTTAGTTGGTATATTGAATATAGTATATCTATCGCTTTTCAATCGTATAGAAGAAACCTGTAATAGATATCTCGTACGTTAAAATACAATATTCAAAAGAAGGATAAGATAATTTAGAAAACTGTATATTCATTTTCAACAAAAGTTCTAAAACGTTTGCCAAATTCTTCCGATTTATTTTAATTACCTACTAATATAAAAGGTTGCATTTTTAGATCGTTTAGAAATTTGCAAATATTTTTGGAATATTTTAAAATTAGTTAACATTCTTTATTTCATCGGTTACACTTGCTTGAGATATTCATAGCATCGTACGAATTTTCATTGGACATACTTGAGCAAAGAATTTAATCTCCTGTATATTTTAAACACAGATGGAATTACGACATTCTAATATAAAAAAGGTAAGATAGATGGGCGAATAAAAATGTGGAAAATTCTGTGTATCGTGAAATTTTCAAATTTCTACCCCATCGATATTTCGTTGAATAGTTACAAGTAGAGGAATCTTACAATTTTCTTGTCCCTTTTAAGCTTTCATTTCGAAGAATGCAAATTGAACGAAAGATTGAACGTGACTTACGTGAACTTCCTTCTCGCCAGAGCCCATCTCATCGGTGCTGATATGTCTGTGGCGTAAACTTTTTCAAAGAGGTGGGCTACATGAGCAGTGGTGGCACCGTCGCCAGCTCCTAAATCCACCAACGAATGCCACGGCCCTGTAAAGCCGCTCGCTGCCATAAATTTTTGAAACTGTTCGCAGGAAAAGACATGCATGGAGCCGCGGCCGAGCAGCCTGAAATCATCATTTTACAATGTTGAAATGCGAAAATTAACAACATAGAATATATGTACACAGAATAGCTTGTCTTTTCTTTGAGAAATATATTTGATATTAATATCGATCAGATTCCATTATTGGTGAGATTATATAACATATAATATGGTAAACTACTATTTTACTACACAACTGTTCGTTTCGTAATATAATAAAATATAACATTATATATAATAATTTCTATATTTTTTAAATAAGTTTTAATCGTTTAAATATGTTTATATGATATCGGTACAGAAATTTGTCTTTATTCCCCTATGTAAAATTATAATTTTTCGAATCAAACGTTGCTTAAAAATGCAGGCATTTACAATCGCATTTGGATTATAAAATATTTATATTTTAAATGTGAATAAATTTTTAAGTATCGAAAAGCGAAGAAAATTTACAACGCTATACAAACACGTATAGAAATTTTCGCATTTTCTGTCTCGTACAAAATATAATTCCGCTGTAACAACTTTGACAAGGTAAATCTAAGTTATTACAAGATAAAGTCGTAAACGTCGAGATTTGGTGGTGCACGAGGTCGGCTGCAGAAGGGTGAGACGAATAAATCAACGCAACGGTAACACATATTTCAACATCTCATTGTGCGGGTCGACGGAGCTTCCATGATCGATGAAAGGCAGCTGCATATAGAAATCAAAAGGTCCGACGTGTTTGTGGCTCGGTTTAGTCGGGAGAATTCGATGATGCCTCGTTTCGGAGGGAATCTTCCGACTAGCCGGCGGATGATGGTGAGGGCTGAACCATGGCTGAACGCACGAGGAAAAAGGGCGGGTTCATTTGAAAATACCGGCGCTGCCGCAACGCGGCGCACAACGGTGGCGATCCATCAATGCCGCGGAACGCGGGATTTTGATCGTGAATTCGGTTACCCCCGGCGTTATAAATAAGGCGATGGTGGTCTCATGGTCCCCTTCTTCGTGGGCCCACCTCGATTTTTCTCCCTCTCTACCGCTTCCTGCGCTCGACCATAGCCGGTGCCATCAATTAACGAGCACCTCCTGGCTTCTATTGAATAATAAATAAAAATCAAAAAGAGAAAGAAAAAGAAAAACAGACGAGATAGGAGGAGGAGAAGAAGGAAGAGAAGAAGATTTCAGAGGAGACAGAGGAAAGAGGTGCAGAAGAGGAGGATGAAAAGAAGCGAATGGAAAGAAGAGAAAGAAACATGGAGACCCGGTTGCCGCATTTTTCGTAGCATCTTTCCGATTCTCTATCTTGTTCTTTATTCTTTCCACGGATCATTCACGGTCTATCTCTCTTATTTCTCCGTTTATTATTTGCTTCTTTTCATTACCATCTTGTTTTTGTTTTACCTTCTCTCTGTCTCTCTTATACAGTGCCTGTTTACTTTGCCGTACCGTTGGGCTTGTTTCCATTGTCAGTCTCCACCATGGTCGCGTATAACCTGTACACGGGTCTCCTTGTTGCACGCCGGAGACGATCAACCAGTGAAGAATGAAAGAAATGGAAAGGGAAGAGAGCGTGCAACGAAAGAGAAAACGAAAGAACCAGTGAGAAAGAGAGGGTGAGGGGGAGAGAGCAGAGGAAAGGAACGGGTAGATACACATACGATATACACGCGTGCGGCTCACAAATCAGGCTTGCGGATCGTGGCGGCTTCGTCGGCGGCGCGAGCGACAATTAATTCACCGCTTTTGCTCTCGGCTCCTCTTCTTGGACCCCATTGTGTGTACGTACTCGTTCCTCCCTTCTCCCCGCGTCGCAATGTTTCTCCCAATGGAGAATCGTTCGGGGCCTATCGGTGCTTCCAACGTCGCCCTGTTTTATCGAGCGATTCCGATCCCTTCTTTTCACCCTTTTTGCTTTCCACAACTTCGTCGTCGGGGGCCCCCTACCTCTACCTTTCGAAGCCGCGTCTTTAATTTCGACCCTGGCGTCACGCGGTCTAGAGAAGTCCGGTGCGCGCGCGGCTACACAGCGTTGCCAGGTTTAAAAAGCCGATCCCTCGCGATCTTGCGTTATTAAGCGGATTTTGAATCGGCCCATTATTTCTTTCCCACGCAGTTTCGTTACGTTGTTAATAATATATTATTATTTGCCAAATCGCAGAAATTAGAGCCAATTGTTTTAGGGTAAGATGCACTTAGATGGTTTGAATGTAATACTACTTTATAATTAAATTCACACATCTTCGCAGCTTCAAGCCCGAGTCCTTTAAAACGAAAGATACACACTACAACATTTTACTCTATCTTTTCAATTCATTGTTTGAGAAAGGCCACATCTTCTATATCAAAATTCACACAAAAGTTTAATTATGAATCTAATATTTGCACTAGAATCGATATGAGTCGTACAATTCGGTATCGATTTAATTACTTGATCGATATTCAATTAAAACACTTATTCCCGGTACTAATAAATAGATCTGCAAATATGTATCATGTTTTACCACATAACAATGACGAATTGCACATAGCACGCATTTAAACACTATCGATTCCAATATAGTAACGTGTTATAAAAGTGACTATATATGTACATCAATACCAATAATCATGTAGCAATCTCAAAGCATACATCATCGGGATTAAAAATAACTGACTGTAAGAAGTTGCGAAGCGCTGACGGCTAGTCTACGAGTCATATCTACACAGAACGGGACAGTGGCGGGTATAAAGGTGATAAGAATCTTTTTCCAGGGGTTCTGGACGATTATTTACAATTCCAGCCACCTACTCGGTCCGGGCGGTACGGTGGTTGAATTTTTGTCGACCGACAGGCGGCGCTGGTTCAGTTCGCTATGGCCTCGGTGGCTTTTATCGGTGAGGGCCTCTCGCGTTCGCTCGTAAAATACCTCGAAGGGCGAGCGCGTAGTGTTAAAGAGGCGCTCGAAGGACCGTTTACCTAATAATAGCAATAATATGTAAATGCGATGCGTATCAAGTCGCCATCTAAAGAATCCACCCCGCTACGGGCCTATTGTTTGCAAATCTTCGTTTCAGCCGTGCTGCTCTCTGCTGGATTGCTGCGGAGCTCTCGATACACCTATCTCCATCTCTTTTTGCACCATCGTTTTACCTGCGATCTGTCCTTCTCCCGATACCGGACGCGCAAATAATCGAAGGTAGGCTAGCATTACAGAAACACACCTAACGACACAGACGCGAGATGCGTCTCATCGTATCTCGGTTTTTCTGCAGTATTCTGCTGTTTGCATTCGGAGAATCGAGCAGTCCAGGACGATGGAAAACGAGCATATGCCACGATATCATAAATTTACAGGAAGCTTTACAAGAAATTATTTTTTGAAAATGTTTGATACTAAACTGTAAGTATCTCAATTGAAGATCGAAGTAAATAATAAATGGCAATTACTATCGAACTTCGGTTCCAGCATTTGTACTTATCTTTCGAACGGTTCGAATCAGTTTAAAATATTAATATCGTTACGTAAATATTTCGAAGTGATGGCGTGCGATTTAGGTTAGTCAAGATACACGAATTGAATTCAAATAACTTGAAACTTTTCATAGTGTCAACTATAACAACGGCGTCAGAAAAATAAAAAGAACTATTACTTGTGAAGAGAGTACTAGAGTACTATAGACGCATATTCAATTTTCCAGGTAGTCATATAATTCTATCGAGAATGTAACACATGCTTGTAATTATGGATGCAAAGTTCGGTTCAGCGTAAACCGCTTTAAGAGGTTACATCGATGCGGTACAATTATAATTTGATTTAATCTTGTCACGCTCGAGATTTTTCAAGCTTCGAACGTCATTATATATTCACGTCGTTACATTCGGGACCGGTGTAACACTGTAATACAACGTGGAACTTTTCGAAGTACGCCCTGAATGGATTAATGAACCGAGTGACATGGGATCTGATTGGGGCAACACTTAAGGAATCCGTCCAGTCATCTTTACCTTCGTTTGTCGCCCTGAACGAGCATAACGCGCTATCCTGACCTTTCTCCTCCTTCTTTTTATTCTTCCTTATGTCACTTCTCTTTCCCCTTCTTCGGTTACTTTTTCATATTGTTGCTCTAGATCGCTTTTCGACCACGTCGAGAGACTCACTTTTCGTTTCGTGACTTACATTGCTGACCGTAAGCATTAGGACATCTTACTCATCTTATTGTAGCGTAATAAAATAATTAGAAAATAAAATGAATGGGAAATGTTCAATTTGTACGAAACGTCAAAAGATGTTTTTAAATGTTTTGATATATAGATACATACATATTTACGATTGACGTTATCTATAATTTGCCACTGTAATTGCCGAAATTTTGGAATCCTCTATTTTCTATCGCACTATTGCGTTACTGTTATCGAAGATTGTATTATAAAAGACGTCTAATTAACAAGCAACAGTCATCAACTGTGGTCTGTAATAATTACAATATATCTAATGAATAAAATTATAAATTAACCAAAATAATTGATAAAAATACCCTTATACATACAATAACCCACTACATGTGTAGATATTGATAGAAATTAATTTCGATTTTGTATGGCCTAATTATAAAATCAAATGTCGAGAGACAACAAGGATCTTGAGTTATGTTTATAACTTCCTCGTTCGATTCAATAGTCAATTTCAGCGGTATTACTTTCCTAGGATGCACTCAATCAATGTCTGCCAGACTGAAAAATGTATTTCGAATTGGTGAGAAGCAAAGGGATCACGGTGGCTTGAGAAATTTCACAGATCGTTCGCCAACTTTTCTTCGAGAGAGCTTTTCGTACGTTTACAAATTCAAATCGACCGTGAAACTTTTAATTCCGAGTCTTCTGTATTGTACATATATTCGCTGACAATTCGCTATAAACATTAATAATGGAACGGAACCGCTGAACTCAGCTTCTACTTTTCCGCTATGAAACATTATTGGCATCGACGATATTTATCATGTGTCTTCGAAGATATCGAAAGCATGGACGATATTTTAAGATATATTGTATTTCTTTGAATTATTTTATAACAAGGGACCTCTCATAGAGAACAAAAAGATTCATATAAGCTGAAAATATAGATCATAAAGAGTTAAACTTATCATAGAAGCAAATATATTTTTGTTATTTTCATTTTAAAACAATTTTTCGTTATCAGTTGGGAAGCACCGAAATTTAATTAATAAATGATTCGAGCGGTTCAGCCGTCATCGGACTGTACGAAGGAAGAACGATCGAAAAGGCGTAAAGATTATTTGAAAGAAATCGAACAAGAGGAGAACCAAGGGTCTTTCGTTCCGATGTCATCGTTCCTCGTACTCCCTCGATCTTCTTCCCCTTTTCATTCTTCAGTCACGATTATACAATCGACGCTCTAGGTTTTGGTAAAAGCGCGACGAGACACGAGCATAAGCATAAGCAGAAACAAAATCAGAAGGAACGACGCGCTCGACACAGCGTATGCGCAGCTAGTGTGCGTCCGCGGTGACAATGTAGACCGTAGACGTTTCTCGGATTCGTTCGACTATTCTCGTAAGCGCTCGTGCGCCGGTTCACCGTGGTGGGGGTTAGCTAGCTTCGCTGATGTGTACGAGAAGTCAGCGCGTGGTGGGGGAATAGCGATAGTGGGGATAGCATGGGGAAAAGAAGGACGAAGAGAGGGAGCGAGAAAAGGAGGGGAAAACGGTGTCGTTTTTCGAAGGAAAAACGAGAGGAACGAGAACGGAGAAGACAGAGAGAAACGTAGCGTCTATTTAGCATTCCCCCTACCGCGGCGACGGTATCTCGTTAGCTGGCTTTTCGTTCCTTCTCCTTCTGCTCGTTCGTCGTGCTTGGAGCGCGGGTGTGAGAGACGAGAAGTTCCGAGGGCTATGCGAGACAGAACGGAAAGCGGAAGAGAGAAGCGAGAAGAAGAGAAGAGGGGAGAGAGGACGTAGTTGGGAGCTAGGGATGCTGGGTAGGCGTGGAACATGGACCACCCTGTCCACGAGCGGTGGAGGGGAGGCCACGCCGCGATAGTCGCGGTGGTGGTGGCAGATCGGCGGCTGAGGGATGGGGAGGGAGGGTGGATAGGAGTATCCGTGGACAATAATTACTATTATACACGTCGGAGTTTTGCAAATGCTGTCCTCCGCGCCGGGTAAGAACGAGGAAACGGGGGAAGAGGGCTGAGTGGGTGGCTGGTGAGCAAGTTTGCCCGTTATTTCGCTCAGCTTCGCCTAGGAGTTAAACGGGATAAGGGTTTGTCTCACGGGAGGGGAATGTGGAGCGATTCTTAAACGGGATCGTTATGCGAGTTTTTCGCACAGTCTCTTTCCCTTTTTGCATCGTGTTGTCTTTCTACTTTCTTCTCTCACTCTCTCTCTCTCTCTCTCTCTCTTTCTCTTTTATACTTCTCGATTTCCTTGTTCTTCACGTATCTCGTCTTCTTTCTCTTTACCCCCACCTTTGTCAGTCTCGAGGCCCGTTTCACCCCTGCGAACGTTATCCATCTTTCTTTTTCTTTTCCGCGAGCGTCCGCGATCTCGAAACGTTAGCGTTGCGTTCGTCGTGACTGCGAACATCGTCGGCGAGCGTGTGCGCGGAGACGTGGATCACACGTCGCGTATCCGTTCGAACCAATTCGACCCTTTCCCGGCGAGGGAGGGAGCGGTTCCACTCCCCCTGGTCTCTATACACCGCGATGCTTTTACGAAAGGGGCGCGAGCGAAGAAATCGCAACGCTCCGTATCCTTTCCTTTTGTTTCCTCGCGTCAATTTTTGAAGGATTCGATGCTCCGTTTGTTTCGCCGCGATAAGTCGGCACTGAAAAGAGAAGTATACGAAGGAAAGAATTCCTATTGTTGGTTGTATCGAGGAATAGCGTCCGTTGATTCGTTGAAAGGTTACGCTTGAATATGAATCGACTGTTTAGAATAAAACCATTTTTATTTGGTTTTGAGATTAAATACCCAGTTCTCTTCCTACGTTTTTCTCGTGCCTCGATTTCACAGTAGTTTGTTCGAATTAGTTTACCTCGATTCACCGTATAATAATTCGATTAATTGGCGGCAATCTATTTTATTCCATTATCACGCGAAATCATAGGTTGAAAAAATGGGATTGTAATATTTACTTGGTGAATCTGTAAGAGTACGATATCGTATCAGTTTGTAATTTCGTCGCAAGTTCGGGAACATCGTCCGATTTTCAGCAAGATTGTCGTGGGAGAATATAGGAGCACGAAGTGGACTATTCGCGAGGGAAATACACGCTTTTATAACTCGTTTCTTCTCGGCGCCAGCTACAGCAAATCCTCCCCCCCTTCCTTGGAGACATTTCTGAATTTTAGACGCCTTAAACACTGTGATTCGAGTACGATCCCCAAGAGTTGTTGCGCCATAAAAGATAAAGAAGGACGGGCGTAGACTTGATTCGACCAACCAGCTACATATTGTAGCTTAGTAAGTATAAGAAAAAATAAGAGCGTTTCTTTTCGAAGAAAATTATTTTCTTAACGTATAAAATCAATTATTAAGAATCGAGCGTTTAAACAAAATCGCAGATAGCTGTCTAATGTTCGGCTACATATGTATTCGAAGAAGCTGAGATCCAAAGATTTACGAATGTATTCCTGATCGCGATCGACAATCAAAGGATAAGAGGCGGATAAAAGTTATTCGTTCTAAAGTATACGAGAAGAATAAAAAATCGTGACAACGGAGATTAATTGCGTCGAAGCGGTGCAAGATGCGTTTAACCATAGCTGGCAGGTGTCGTTATAATATTTCCGAATTTATATTCGTTTTTATCGAGCAAATGTTCCTCTAACGATCGAAAAACGCGAAATAATGTTTGAAGATGTCTTTCCTTCAAGCTGAGCTTTCTTCGATCGTCGTGTGTAAGGTCAATGTATCTTGCCCCCATCGGAACCTTCCATTCTATCGACTGCAGCGTATATAATAAGTTACACATCTTTTCCCAAGTGCAAGTTCCTCGCGAACGTGTTCGATATATATAATAAGCGTAACACTCCATTCTCCGATATAACTTTTCCGATCGAACGCAGATACCGACGTCGTTACAACTCGGTTTCACAGTAGCGTGTATTATGCACAGTTTGCCCGCAAGCTTTTCAGAATGGTTTAACGGAATTAGGAATCGAGCGAAGATGGTAAATTTATTTTTTACATCGCTTGAAAAGCCATCGAAAGAGCGTGAAAATATTTTCCTTCTGAAATACTAATGTTCTTTTTAGGGGTACGTACTTTGATTATTCGAAACGAGACACTCGACGATGAGATGTACACGATATTTTAACTGGGAATAATTAACGAACGTATCGATGATTATTAATTCTCCTTGTATTTCTCATTCTGATTTTTCTGTGACAAACGTGTAACAGATTACACACGATCCTACTATTGTAATATTAGGAAATTGTGGTATATTCTAATCAAAGAACGAATTCATTCACTCGGGAACATTACCGGAAAGTATAAATAGCGAAGGATTACTACGTTTGTACTGTCAGACACGATACGAAGAAAGACGACTGCGGAATGCGTTTTCTCTCTGTAACGTTCCAGGATTAGAAAATTCTTTCTCGATATGTATCACCGGATGGTGTAATTTTTATCTGCTACGACACGCTCTGTCGTACGTTACTATAACGTACTACGCTTATAAATAAAAGGGTTACGTATATCCAAGTTCTCTGTATTTCGAACGTATTTGTCCAAATTGATCTCGATTTGACTTATTCGTGTAACTTTCAAAATTGCATTTACGGTGGCTAAAGATATAGCTCCGCCCAGTTGGCTGAAACACCCTGTATATCTATATAGCGTACGTGGAATCGAAGAAGACACTGGTTCGCTGTTCGTTAGGCGAATCCTCATGGTAGCGACGAGAGATCGCGCGGGGGCCACGGCTAGTTTTTATCTTAGACGTTAACGGCCATTCCGATTGGCTGGTTGGCCAGCCCCATATCGTTCGATTTATGTGGACGCGCGACTCTACGAACGACACCCGTGCATATGTAATTCGTAGGGTTGCTCGTGGACCATTGCTACGCGATCTACGATTCTTCCTCTGCCACTGGTCCCGCGGAAATACATACCGGTTTATACCGATACTATATACGGGGAAGATGCGTTCGTCACGCCTGTACCGCCGATACCAATACGCTGTCACAAAGGGATGCTTTTTGCTTTCCTCTTTAACTTCCATCGCGTCAAGCTGTTTATTTTCGTATCGGATAGGATAGATGATTCGACCAGGATTCGATACGTTCGATGGCGTGTTGGTAGACCGAGTATTACGAGCTGCGATCAGGAACGGGGTTGTTGCCCGTTTGCAAGCAAATCGAAAGCGAGAAATAATTTCCTATTTAACGTTGGAACCACCAAACTGCGTCGAATTGACGCGATTCGCTCATTTAGGATCGTAACAATACCTAATTCGACGAATATCGTTATCGTTGAATTCGAACGCGTCAAGGTACGTAAAAATATTGAAATATCCCATAGCAATTGGAATAATAAGACGAAAATATAAAATTGATCGTAAAGAGTGATTACTCGCGAGCAAAAGCGAGCAGGCAAATCGAAAGCGAGAAATACTTTTCCGTTGAACCTGATTCTGTCAAAATAGCGAATCTCGGAATTCCGGTTTTGCGCTAACGATTCGAAAAATATCAAGCTTGTTCAAGTGTTAAATTCAAACTTACGTGCACGTGTTTAAAGAGTATTAAAACGAGAATATTGAAACGCCCAATTGAAGTTAAAGTATTCGATTGAAAGTAGAATTGGTGGTAAAAAACTACACGATGATATGTACCTGTAAAAAAACTGTACAATCGATATAAATAAATGAATCATAAGCGAAAGTATAAAATATCATACAGTTCAGTTTCATCAAACGGTTACGTATTATTATCCGTATATGTACCTATGTCGCGTGCGCGACGAGGGTGAATTTTAAAATTCTCTGCCCCAATCGTGATTCGAACGACTCCTTTCTTTTTCCTACTCCGATATTTTCTAGGGAGACATAGTTAATATAAAAATAATAAGGCTCGTTATATATCTATCTGCCTACTAATAATACGAACCACTGTTATTTCTTTTCTTTGTAAATATCCAACTGCAATTCTTGGAATACTAACACGTATCAAACTTACGTGTTTGCTCTTCTTTGAGAAAAAAAAGCGATATACATTTCGTTTTTAAATTACATCATATTGATTTTATATTATCTTCTTCCTTTTTATACTTTCTAATAAGAGATAGACGAGTACGAGATAAACGAGACACGTTCTTTTGTTACTTCGATGGCGTTGTAATTTCCTCGCTATTCCTCTTTCTATCGACGAAAAGGCAAACCACGTATAATAACGCGTCTCTGAATGAAACAAACTTTTCTTAATTCTCAGCGTAGAGTCTTTCGATCTTGGAACGCGCGAGTTTCGTCGTCCAACCCCTCGGACATCCTAACAAACCCTTCCTCTTTCTTTGTTCGTCTCGTTTCTTTTCTCGGTCAGCATCCTGCGATTGGTCCACGGAGACGACGTTGGCTCGTTGGTCAGTAATTATCATTAGCGCGTTTGCGCGGCGCTCGGCTCTCCTTCCGATTGGCAACCCTCTCCGTAATTAATCGAGGGGCGCAGGCGCGAATTCTCGCGTCTAATGGAAAAGCGTCTCGTGGGCGTCGACCCCTCGAAAACCTCTGGATTTCTGGCTTTCTCTCTGTTCCCAGTCCTGTGGCCACTAATTATAAACGAGGGGCGGCGCTCGTTTCACGCATACCACCCTCTTCGTGGCCACGCGCTCTTCGCCACGAGTTTGCGCCCTGCTAATTGCTCATTAACCCTTTACCTCGAGAGAAACTCGACAAATGTGGGCGTTTCTAGGCGATTTCTTTCGGTCAAAACGTTTTCAAAGATGAAGACGTAACACTTTGTCGACTGAGAGTTTTATCTGCTATCCACGTCCTATCTATATTTTTTTATCCCAAGACGTTCTAACGAGCATATTAGTAGTAGTAGGTACTGTTGAGTGGATGAATTTGCAATAGAAAAATATATTGAAATAAGTAAAGGTATAGGTATAAGTATAGTGGTATAATGTATGCTGATCCAGATCCTCACTCTTACAGTGTTACGATACAATAGAAGAAGCTATGATAGGGAGCACGTTCATATATTAGGTCGTTCGAAAAGTTTCTTTCGTTTTATAAGGAATTAATGGATGCGCAACATTTTCCGTTTTATATTATTTTATCGAATTACGTACGATCCATTTTGTCCTATCGAAATAAAGATCACAAAGTTCGACAGATTAGGTTTCATGTTTGTATAAAGATACGTTGTTGTAAAAGACGTGTCTGTGAAAGAAAGACACTTTTCGGACAATCTAATATTTATAGCAAAGGACATTACCAAAGAGTTAATCTTGTAGCTGTAGCTGAAAGCTACAAGAAACAGCAATACAAATTTACTTGTAGCTCTTTTCTTTCTAGACCTTGTAATCCAAAACAAAATTTATATTCAAGAGCACGATAATATGGACCTCTTCTTATTTCGAATCTTTTGTTTCACTAAATTCTATTCTCTTCGTAACAGCGTTCTTCGAGTGACGGATATACCAAAAGGAAAAGGTGTAGAGTTTTCCTTGAAGTAATTGCTTCAACAGGTACGTTTCTGATCAAACTCGAGATATTTTAACGTGTTCCTTATCGTTGCAGCGGCACACGAGCTAGAGGACAGTTCAAATCATGTTGTTGTTTTTGTCGAAGTGGTCGAAACTTCTAGAAAACTCTACACCTGGTTTTTAGTTTTCTCAAGCGCCGAAGTCATGGACAGCGTATAGACAAAAGACTGGGACGAAGGTAGACCATAGACAGTTGACAGAGGAAGATGGCTTCGGGGTTTTCAGTTATAGGGTAACACTGCTAGCGTGCGGATCTGGACCAACTCAAATTATATCCACACTTGTATTCACTTCTGTATTAAAATACATTTTCTACTTTACAATAGAATTTTCCGACTCTCCCCCGACCGGTATAAATAAACGAACGCGATCGTAAGCGGTTCAGTTACCAAGGAGTTATCAGCGATCTTATTTGCGATTGACATATGTCTTTAACGAATCCGTTAGTACGAGCGTCTTAGCGAATATTGTCTGTACTATTTATTAATTATTTTAAAATATACTTGACGGTTTTCAACAACGAGTTATCTCGTTATTTAAACGCAACAAACCACACAACCATTTTCTACATTGCTATGAAAGCTGTGAAATCAAAGAAGACTCGCGCGAGATAACGAACGAAGCAAAACGAACGTGAATGGTCCCCGATCAAGTTGAATTTAGAAGAGCGCGAAGATTATACGTAGATACAGATGATTAGATAAATTGCAGGTTGAAAAAATTATCGGACTACTAATTTACGAGGTATAAGTATTTATATAATAATTCAAATCGTAAATGAACTGGAAGGGAAGTTTAATAACGAAACAGAAATATAAAGTGACTAATGGAAAAACGGATAAAGTTGCTCGTATAATTGACACATGGTTGCTCGTTGGTTTTCCGTATCTGACGATTTTTATAAAATCGACGCGACTTAATACTGCGAGGCCGACAAGCACTTACGAAATTATATCGATGTTTGGCCGGCGACGAACAAAAACGAGGTGGGACGTAATGACGTGTTTTCAAGTGATAAACATCGCGAACACGTAATTCCCTGGCAACGTATGTTTCCCAATCGTTTCCGGAAAATTACTGATTTCATTGCCGCGTCGTTGTAATTACGAAAATGCTCGGCCTGGTTCCCTCGAATTATCGACTCACGTGCTTCTGTTCGCTCATTAAAATCGTATTTACCTTGTAACGCCATAAGTTTACGTGACTTTGCCATTTGCATCGTACACGACAAATGGAAATGAATGGTTTTGTTAACGACGACATTTAAAAATTAACGTATCTTCGATCGTAGCACCAAAGAATATTACGATTTTCCCTAATATCTACAACGTCTTAATTAGTAGAGGAAATCGTGAGACAAACAAAATTTGTCATTTTACTACTCGTCGTATAAACGAATCAGCTATACTACGATATATAGTTTGCGATATCGCTCAATTTCTCGACAACCGACCGACAACAAAAATATAAAGAATTTCTGATTCTCGGATAGAAAATTTAGAAGCGAGGGAGGCAAGCGTGACGAGCGAGTTCCGGCACGTGTCGAACGAACGTCTTAAAAGTATGGGCGAGCAAGAAGATATTGTATATACCCATGAGAAAATAAAGATCTGGTCACCCTTTGGAAGTCAGGTTTACAAGGACAGAGGGGAGGTCGAAAAGCAGACAGGGAGATAACAGGTGGCGCGCGGAACTAAACAGCCCCTTTCCTCGATCGTCCTCCTTCAGCAGGTACATACTCACGGCCATTCTAAAGTTCCGCACACTCCGGGGCCTGACACAAAAACTGGCTGCTGTGTTCCGTCTGACTGCGGAATCTGTTGGGATCTCCTCGTCTCGCTTTGTTACGATCGATCGGATGTTTTCCACCCTCTCCCTTTCGCGCGATTTCGTGTTATCTTTCTGCTTACATCGTTAGTCGATCGATGGGTATTAGACGATCTTGATTTGGTTTACGAGAGTCGAATATTTTATCTACGTAAATCTGCAGTTTATACGAAATATAGAACTTGGCGTAGGAAAAATATAGGAAAAAAAAAAAATATAGAACGTGGAACAATGTATGAAACACGAGAACGATTTAATAATTGGGAGAAATTCGGAGAAATTTCAGTAGGTAGATATTTTATGCTACATGGAAATTTTCTTCCAATTATGGAAATTCTCTTTTGCACCTTCGACTTGCGCAACAATCTCCTGTGACGTATCTATTATCCCGACACGTATTTTAGTAACTTCGCTAAACGAACAACTTTGTACAGGTTTTTTTGGTTTTCTCATGTTCCTTTAGCATGGCGTTAATGCATGTTTTACGCGTTATTTCATCGGTTGGTCCTTAATACGTAAATCTGTCGTCTCTCTATAGAGATCGCTAATAAACAATGCAAACCACGAAAACTACCTCTCTGTCGAGAAAGGACGATTCATCGATCGAAGCCACGCAGATGTTCGCAGACCTGAGCAATGGAATTTCTCTGAAATATCACGTTCGTTAGTTGGAGAGAATAGATTTAGCTAGACGCGTATCTGCATCGGTAAGATCAAAAGGATTAAACCTTGTCGATATTCCTCCATATTTATCCAAGGAATCGTTTAATCGCGAATTATTATCGTACAAACGATGGTAAACTGACAGTAGCGAGAGCCCCGGCGACTATAACAGACTACGAGAGAGCGAAACATTCAATTACGCGTTCCTTGATCACGACTCTTTCGCTTTTCTACCATTCGCAGAACGTATCAAAAGTGGCAGGATAAACAGGACGAAGGCACGAATCAACAGGCACGTCGATGGAACACCGGTATTAGAAGTGAAACGGTAATGGACCGGGCTATAATTATTCCGTGTTCCGCGGAGCAAACAGCCAGTAACGACCGAATTTGCATCTGGATACAATCGTGCAGCCATGGAAATAACAGAAACTCGCTGGTTCAAGGAGAACATTTCCGGCGAACAATTAGAAATAATGGCCGTTCGACGTCGATGTAGCAATCATTGTTAATTGACATCGAAGGAGCTGCGAAACGATTCGGCTCGACGTGGGTCTCCACCTGCTCCCGGATCCCTCGAAAATTGCGCGCAATTTCGTTCGAAGGTTGAAATTCATTTTCAGGCACACCGAGTATCTGAGCTTTTTTTTCACGGCATATGCGATTGTTTTTGCAGCGGTAGAATCTAAAAGCGTAGTAGGGTAGGGGTTGTTCGAGTCAAGATCGAACGTCTTGAAATTCGATCTTGAATTTCCTACGAAATAATCGAACTTGTATATCGCCGGACGTCATCTTTACCAGTCGTTGATGCGATAACGAAAGAGAACGAGAACGCATCGTACGCCTGATCTTTATATATTTGTATACTTTTCATATATATATATATATATATATCGTTAAAACAATCGTCTCCTCGTCTTAAAACTAGTATCTTTAAATTCAAAACTCGTCGTAAAGTACGCGGTAAGTCGCGTCTATCGTAGTATTTTCTAGAGGCAAACGGGTTTAAGATTCAGCGCTTTTTTCATTCCTTTCCAAACTTTCGAGTCACGATATTACGCTGTCGAAGATACGAAGGCATCGTTTCTATTAATATAATTCTACCTTTCACTTTCGTAAAACTTCGTCAACTCGGCTACGTTTGATAGACTTACGACGTCTTTAGCCCGAAACAAGTAGCTTTTCTTTTCAATTACGTCAAATTAAAAGTGTCCTGTTTAATCACAGAGCGAGAGAAAAAAAAGTTAGAAACCCGATGTGTCCCGAGGGGAAGATCAAGCCGGTCGAAAAATAAAACGAAAACGACGTTGAAGATTCGAGAAAGGCGAACATCGAGATCCTCGTCCTGCGAGCGAACGGACGCGCGCTTCGACCAGACTCGATTTTCTTTCGTCTCTCCCTCTCCTTTCTCTTCTATCTTTCCTCTCAGATGCTTTTCGATCCCCTCTAACCTCCTCTCTCCTTCGTCTTTTCTATCTTTCGTTCGCTCGAAATCGTTCGCTTCGCTGGCCGTTTCTCTCTTGGTAACCGATGGAGGACATCTCACCGCTAATTATGATTAATTTGTGAGACGAGCGAACGGGTCTGGAAGTCAGCGGCTACCAAGATGCAAGGGATCAGCCGTGGGGGGAATGTAATTAATATTCTCAGCGGGAGTGCGTTGTAACGTCACGTGAACGTCACCCAGGTGACTCCGTCGTTCTTCTCATCCTAGTTTGGAGGCTTCGGCTCTCCTCCTTCCATGCCAACGTTCTGCCGTGAATGCGCATAATAAAAGCCCGGAGACGATGGCTGCTAATTGCTGTTTAAGCCGTGGCGAGTCATCGCAACTAGCGATGGGATCAAGTTCGACGCGCGCTTGGAAAAGCCCAAGTCGATCTTCGTACTCGAGCTCCGTTTCGTGGACTTCGAATGGCACTCGTGCCAAATAATAATTCGTTCGTTATCGATTATTATCGTCGGTTGTTATCGAACGATCGTTTGAAATCATATAGGAGCGAGGTTTCAAACCGATTTTGACTTTTGGATAATGAAAAGAAGTCGCAGGGTCCGAGATACGTACGTGTATCGCGCGTGCATAATTTTCTTTCAACTTAGAAATTCGTTAACAGGCTTTATGGATGAAATTACAAGGCAGCCCCGTTCGTTACGGTACGATATCATTATCGTGCAATTTCGTTTTGTATGCGCGGAATTTCAACACGGATAATTCCGTGGCACCGAAGAGCGAGGTTATAGCGGTTTCTTTATGGAAACAAGGGGGATCCGGATCCGTCGATGATTGATCGAGTCAAAATAAACGCGCATCTAGTATTATGTATCGAGTTAGGCTACTGTGTAGCGTGGATCGATCCGGTTTCTTTCCGAGAACGAGTTAGCGCATAGTTGGTCGCGCGAGAAAGAGTTTGCTTTAGGAAATAAAATCATCGGTGTCTTAACGTCGTAACGTGATTTAACGTCGATGATTTTCGACAGCTATTTTCACTCGTATTTTAACATCGATCTCCGTATCGACGAACGAGAAAAGTCGTTAGATTCGAATAGCAGAATGTCGAAAGTGTAACGAATACCAAAACGAAATACGGGTACAACGAAATGGTCGGGAGAAATGTTTAGTTAATTGAGAGTTTGTTTTTCAAGATACGTGGAGTGTGCGTAAAAAGTAATAATCGGACATACCGATGAGATAATACAGCTGGATTATGATATAAAAGTAGGTATTCGCGTAACGATAGAACGTGAAAACCCGTGAAGAAAATAACGCGTGACAGGCTCTATTTTAAAAATAACAGCCTTAACTGCGAGATTATGGAAGTTAAGAGGTCGGGCATAACGAAAATTATCTGATAGCGTGGAATTACTATTTTGGATGGTATAAACGAAAGTTATCTTGATAGTCCACGGCACAGGGCCAACCGATAAGGCGATGCAATTTGGAACGCCGAATATTCTACCTATACGCTTAGTTACTTCCCTTGTTTCACGTCGCGAATAATACCCATCTTAAATTCAACTTGGTATTACGAATGTTTTTCACGAATATCGAGTATACCGTATTACGTAATAATATTTGAAATATTCTGGCAATTTAATTTATAGTTCCTATTATGAATTGATAATTTTAACGTACGCGGTGAAAATAATCCTAAGTCTAGTATGGAATATTTTAATACGCGCGCAAAATGTATTTACCGATTTTATCGATTCGACGTCAAGTTAACGAGAAAGCGACAAAGCATTGTGCTTTCTCTACCGTTCCCATAAAAAAAAAAGAAAAAAAACAACGAGAAAGCTCTTACTTCTTTAACGATACCACCGATAAAGATGTAAACTTGCGTAAACGCCATTTACGCCAGTCTACTTACGGTGTCGTATAATCAAATTTCAAGATACACCAGGTTACCCCAAAAGATTCTTTCGTTTCACAAGGAAATGATAGATATGGATATGTTCTATCGAAACACAATGGATCATACGTAATTCGATAAAATAATATGAAACGAAAAAGAAGTGCATCTACTATTTCCTTATAAAACGAAAGAAACTTTTCGGACAACCTAATACTTTCTACAAACCTTAGATATATCTTCGAGTCACGATACGTTATTTTTCGTTAACGCCCAGTAAAATGAACCTAACGAAAGAAAATGGCCAAAAATTTATCCCACGATGTACCCCTATGCAGGTATTCCCGTAACGCGTTAATTGCTCAATCCTGTCTGCACGGTCTCGAAAATTCGTACGAGGAAGAAAAAAAGAAAAAAGAAAAAAGAAAGCTGCGCATCATTCTAATTCATGAAGCGACCGGCGAGGCTGTCCCGCCTAGTAGCACGCGGATAACCGTGCTGGATTTTAATAAACGGTTCCCCGGTCAATCCCATATACACAGGCGGCACAGTGGATGCGGAGGTGTTTCGCCTGGTAGCTGCCAGGACGACGCGTAGCTCGGGGAGAGGTTAATCACCCGCGTTGGATTTTAATAAACGGTTCGGGGGGCAAACAAAGCTGGTCATCAATAACCATTCCCCTCTCCCTCTACCAGGTACCCCTTGCCACCTGTCTCTATCTCTTTCTTTCTTCTTTCTAGCCCTTCGTTCCCTTCTCTTTCTATCCTGTCTAGCGGCCGAGAAGAGAGCCAGCTCGAGAGCCGACCCAGCAACGGGGTACAACCGGCAGAGGAGCCTTTGCCACCAGGTTGTCGAGCCTCATCGGACAGCCAGATAGGCGGAGATCGTATCTGCGTGGTTATTAATTAACCGGCGAGAAGGGAAAGCCTCCTTTCATCACCTCGCAAACGATCTACCTTAGCAAGGCCGAGGCCGAGACCTTGCCCTAGCGAGATGCCGGGAGATTCGCAAAGAGACCCTGTGGATTTTCGACACTCGTCGAAGTATTCGTCGGGGGACTGTGCTTCCGGTTATGCGAGGAGAAATTGTTCGACGTCGTCGGAAGATCTGGGGGTTTTACGAGAGTCGTAGAGATTATCGAAGTTATCGAGGCTTCTGGATGTAAGCTGTACTCTCGTCGAAGATACGAAAGACAAATTTTCCGGGTAAAATCGTTGACGCTTTTTCCAGATATATTCACAGACGTGTCTCAGCGTTTTAATGACCGTGCGTTTAATTTCGTTTCGGTTCTAACCATCTCGGTGGAGACTTTGAACAAATTCTTACATCTCGCGCGGAACATAAAATTTTGAAAATGGCGTGCATAAATTTATATCTTACAGCGATAATGATGAGATAATATAGAATTTGGAACAGTGAGCAATTCGTTTTACGTATCGTTAGTTGCTAGTATGCGATACATACAGTTTGTATACGGATAAAATTTTCATCGGTAAAAAGACTCGGTTTTTACGATGTTAAACGTGCAGATAATCGAGTCCATTTAACGCGACGATCTTCCGATCTTTCGTGTCGTGGTTTACGGTACTCACCCGTTTATGGAAGTTCGGCTGATGAACCAGGACAGAGCAGATCTTGCCAGAGAATGCCAGGTTTGCAATGGTAAAGAGTCCGATCTCTCGATGGATTTCATTAGGAAGATTTCGGCGGTTCTGTCGGGTTGATCGTGTTGAAGACCTGCTCCAAGGGGAATCCATAAACGCAGCAAATCCTCCCGGATTTTCGTTCTGTCTACTTTGTACCACTGCAACAAGGCCAAGAATTACGCGTGCGTAATGTGTGTGTGTGTGTGAAATATTTTTCAAACCTAATATAAATACCAATTCTTAAAAGTATCTACTTTCTTTTCTCTACAGATTTCTCTGTAGATACTACAATTTGAAAGAACGTACGGACGCGAGAAGCGGATACAAAGGTTAAACTAATCGACGTCTACGCGACGCTGTGCCTGTAAAACGATAATCTAAAAAACATATAGAGACGCAAGAACTAGGTATAAAAATTTAACTACCGATAAGCTATCCTCTAATCGTTTCCAATCGACGTTGAAATCTACCGACAGGACTTTGCTGTGGTCGAACGTAGCGATAATTGTAATACGTTCGAGCAACGACGTACCAAATTATAATTCAAAGGCACGCTCGTCGCTCCGAACGAAGCGAGGAACGATCCAAAGCCACGTTCGGGTATCGGGCAGGAATATTTTCAATTTCGCAGGCAATCACGACACGCATCACGTTCCGCGAGACCGCGGCCTCCGCAAAATTTCGCGGTGGGTTAATGCGTCGAAATAAGAGCCGCGGCCCCCTTGCGATTCATTAACATCCCGCAAGGTGTCCGGCAAAAAGTGTTTCTCGCTTCATTATCGGAGCCGCGTATCGCGACATTAACGATATTCCTCCGGTGCCGGCGAACGGTTTCGGTGCGGAACCGCAAAACAGTCGGAGAAGCAATTACGTTGACCGGTCCTCCGCTGGCAGCATCGGTGGCGGCGGTCACCACCACCGGACCATCGCCACCGACCATCGCTATGTATATACCATGCCACTACCACCAAGCACCAAGCACCAAGCACCAAGCAACGCCAGCAACACCAGCAACACCGGCAGCACCGGCACAGTCTGGCTCAGTGTGGCTGTGGTACACGACAGATATCCGATTTCACCGTCAGCTTCCGAGAATGAGAACCAATTACGCGGCCCGGGGCATTAAGGAATCGATCTAATTTGCGCGCGGTGGTGGCTCTTAATGGCGAGCGCCGACCGATGAAATTATACGAAAATGTAATCAACGCGCTTTTTGTCTCGTTTCGCTCCAAGGGCAGGGGCGTAATTAGGAATGCTTTTGCGCCTCGCGACGGGGGACACTTGTTGCTTTCTCTCCCTCACCTTGCCTCTACCTTCCGCCTTCCTCTCTCTCTCTCTCTCTCTCTCTCTTTCTCCTTCTCTCTCCCTCTTCTCTTTTTCTTTATACGCATCCCTTCTTTTTTCCTCACCAGGCAATCGTCCGTTTTCCTCTCTCGCACTCTTTATTTTTTTGTACGTCTTTTTTTCTTCCTCTCTCACCCCATTATTCCCTGTTCCTCTTTCAGGCTCGCAAGTCAAGAGACCTGGAAAAAACGAGAAGAACGACGAAGAAGAAGAAGAAGGTAGGTGGGGAATGGTGAGATGGAAGGACCCGGCCACAGAAGGAGAGTAATTAACGCCGTGGTGCCCAGGTGCGCGGCCCTAAGAAGTCGTTTATGGATTGCTCGGCAGCCGCACCGTACGCGGCCATCAATTAGATTCTCTAATTAAAACAGTCCCTTCTCGGCCCCGGGGAATTAACTCCCGGCAAACCTCCGTAATATTCTGTCGACTCTGTCATCGTCGAGGTCCATAGGGCTCTGGCTATCTCTGATTTCCCAATCTCTTCTTTCTTCTTACTTCTTTCGTATCTTTTTCCTTTTTCTTCTCGTCCTATCGCTCGTATTTCGAGCTTGAGTTTTTAAATCGCTTTGCAAGTACGTAATGCGATGTTTGTTGGAAGAAGTAACGTAAGAAGGGAACAAAGTGCGTATAATTGCAAGATAGAAGGGGAAATTTTAAGAAATTCGTTGGAGAATGTTAAAAGGAATTTTTGTTGGATCGCCGTTATAAGAACGACGAGAATATCTCGATTGATATTTCTTCTTTTAAAGACGGATATTTTGTTAAGCGTGACGATTTTTTAGACCAATCCAGAGTAGAATAGATTTAAAGATAACTGTTTACCTGTCGTCGTCGATAATGAAAATAACTCGATACTATACGCCTTTAATTTTCAAAGTTTTACTCAGCTCGTATCCCTCTGCAAGGAGCGAGCCATCAACCTTCTTCCCTATGCATTTATATTATTCTTCGACAAAAAGATAGAAATACCGAAAGAAGGTGGTAGCGAATTTAGCAGACAATAAGCGCAACAAATACGCGAAACAATAGCCTCGGCCAGATTACTCATCTCGAACAACGCCTTAATTAAATTAACCTCGAGTGAAGAAGAACTGGAGAAAGAGACTACTCGACTCGGGGCCGCATCTGTCGAAGCAATGAATCATGTAACTCGATCATTACTCTAATGAACTCTCGACGACTTTTCCCTGGTAATTGAATTGGAACAGTGACAAAGGGGAGGTGGCCAAGAAGGAATCTGAAAATCAGCAATCTACGCGAGCTACGCGGACGAGAGAAGGAAAGACAGACAGAAGGAGTGGCGTACGATTTTAATTATAGCTGGCAGCATGCATCGTTAATTGCAAGTAGCCAGCGTTGCTTCCACCTCCGTCATCACACTTTCATTCGACTTTTTCGCGATTTTTTCGCGACTTTTTCTCACCACGAATTACAAATGGCTACCGAGGTGCTCGTGCGGAGACCGGACAGCATTCCTCTTTGTGTCATTAGTGGCGACTTTCTGCGAGGCAACCGTCGGACAGAGACGGGGCGAAATCGTCGAAGGGAAGGAGCAAAAGGGAATCAGATTCGCGCACCTTCCGTCTAGTCCAGCGCACGCACCAATCGCATCTCTCCACTCGGACAACAAGTAGCCAACTCGGAAATCACGCTCATCTAAATCAACGTCTCGCGTACCACCGACAAACGACACGGACGCCTCGATCTTTCTATACGTATACATATTAAGTATTACGATGCGATGGTACGACCTGTGCATTTGCGTGTTAAAATGAAACGAAAATGATCTATGGAAGGTCGGTGTAACGATGAAAAAGAGAGACACGCATATAAAAAGATATAATTATAGAAATATAATATAGTTGGACGATATAAATGTAAAAATATCGCGTAAATATAATACAATTTTAGAAACATCGATCGTAGTGCAGAATGCCGTACTTATTCGAACTTTTACCAATCAAAATGGGTAATTTTCGTTAGGAGATTATTTCCTCAAATTATTTTGCCTATCATAAAGCAAAAGTCTCGTGTGTTTTTTTTTTAATTTGTTCATAATGAACGTATACTCGATACGACTAGCTTCTTCGTCGTTAGGGTTCAAGTGACCAGCGTAATAAACGAACGTCTTAATAACAAAGTACTTGCGTAA
The DNA here is from genome assembly GCA_014737365.1 of Bombus soroeensis. Taxonomy (NCBI): domain Eukaryota; kingdom Metazoa; phylum Arthropoda; class Insecta; order Hymenoptera; family Apidae; genus Bombus; species Bombus soroeensis. Next base: position 1,425,333 of record JACXIL010000258.1, on the reverse strand, counting down.
AAGCGGAAAAGGATGAGAATAAAAAGCAATGCGACAGACGTGCTTGATAATCAGTACTTAAGCTAAGAAAGAAAGAGCAGTTTCACGTCACAGTTCGAGTCTATGAGATCTGTGCGCCTCATCGCGCCAGACTCGTGTTCAACACGCTTCGTCCGGAATGGTTATGTGCCTGTTTATGGCGGTACGCTGCAGTGCATAGGAGAACTTGTGAAACGTAAACTTCGCCGTATAACCCGTCGCACCGTACCTACTATTCCTCGTCAATGGGAGTATTTCAAGGTTACGACATTTTTGACTGTCCTACTTACCTACAGCTTGCTCGTTCCAACGTTACCTCGATACTAAGATCAGTCGTTCAACGTCTATCGATAGGAAAGTTTTCGTCTAACGTTAACTTTCAATTACCGAAGAGTTAACATCATTTTGCCAATCGAACAGTTAATACCATTTTGTCAACCGAACGGTTAATATTATTTTGCCAACCGAAGAGTGAGTATCGATTTGTCAACCGAAGAGTCATTATCATTTTGCCAACCGAAGAGTTAATATCATTTTGCCAATCGAAAAGTCATTATCATTTTGCCAACCGAAGAGTTAATATCATTTTGCCAATCGAAGAGTCATTATCATTTTGCCAACCGGAGAGTGAATATCAGTTTGTCAACCGAAGAGTCATTATCATTTTGCCAACCGAAGAGTTAATACCATTTTGTCAACCGAACGGTTAATATTATTTTGCCAACCGAAGAGTGAGTATCGATTTGTCAACCGAAGAGTCATTATCATTTTGCCAACCGAAGAGTTAATATCACTTTGCCAATCGAAGAGTCATTATCATTTTGCCAACCGGAGAGTGAATATCAGTTTGTCAACCGAAGAGTCATTATCATTTTGCCAACCGAAGAGTTAATATCATTTTGCCAAACGAAGAGTTAATATCATTTTGCCAACCGTCTACCAAAGAGTTAGTCTACAGAAGTGTAATATCAAAAAAAGGGGGTATACGCTTGATCTATCATATATTTAAGTTCCAGTTTAAGGTATAAGCCAAGAATCATAAGAGTGTTGGGGAAGGGAGAAAGAGAGAAAGAAAGAAAGAGAGAGAGAGAGAGAGAGAGAGAGAGTGTAAGTAAGAGTATATGCCTTGGTGACGTCAAAGCTAAATGAGTAAAGGAGTGGGAGAAGGGTGCGAGGGTTGAGGATCAGCATTTTTGACCTGGAAAGATAGAAGCTGTGAGCCGAGTGTTAGAATAAGACGTACAAAGATATCGTAGTCAGTTCTTGCATTGGGTATTGCTTGTTAAAATAGAACTAAGCTTCACTTCAAATAGAACATCCTTCCTTATCCTTACTCTAGACTATTTGGATACTACAGAAGAGTCAGTTATCATTTGTCAACTGAAGAATTGAATTATCATCCGTTAAAAAGAGTCTGTTGGTCAATTGATAATATCGGAGTAAAGTAAGATTTAAATAAATTGTTATATTTTGATAATTATTTTCCAACAACTCTCCCGTGCCACTATTCCTGCACATAGCAGGTTAACCGAAAGTGGAACTGATTGCCAGTTGCCTTAACGTGAATTAACGTAACCGAACGCGGCAACTAAATAAAACGTTTCTGTTCGTTCGCACAATTTTCCGCAAATTCTCTTTCGTCGACGGATTACTAATAAGTTAATTAACATCGAAAAGAGTTAAGAAGAGCGCGTCTCTATCTATCGTCTCTCTGTGTCCAACGATTATACCTCGTCGCAGGATCGTCTCTGCCTGCAGCTATCCGGCATTCGTCCAATAAAATGGAATTTTGCCAAGCATAGATCGAATCGCGAGATCTTGAATCTCCATTTCCTTTCTCACTCTCTCAACCATTACGATATCGCGATATATACATAGTATTCGTTTCTCTCAACGAAGCAAGCGTTTCCTCGGCTTTCTTTTTCTGAAAATCTCCCCAGCATTCGAGAGGGGGCCCGAAGCACGCGTAAACCTGGCGTAGGTAAACTGTGAACGATAAACAACGCTCGTCGAGCAGTTTATGCTTTCCGCGAAGAATACTGGGGATGTTTGGTCGCTCGTACGTGGAACTCTTCGAATTCCAGGGTCGTGTTGGATCGCGAGTCAAACGCATTCTCTTCCTGTGCCATTATGTTATACCGGAGGCGGCGGCGGCGGCGGCGGTGGCGGGCGCGAGCCAAGCAGGCGTTATATTGGCGCCGTGGGAGAGAATCGACGCCATCTTTCCAAGTTTCTGAACCTGTCTCGTGATTTCACCGGCGACGACCGAGTGCCACGTCCCCGAGATTAACCGCGCCGATGCAAATGCTACGGATTTTCGAATCGATCGATCCTTCCGATGCTCCTTTCTTCTTCGTCGAACCGCGGTCCGAGACTCGGCGAGCGAGATCGAGCTGTTGCGACAATCTTTTCAAACGGAATACGCCGTTTGTCGTTTATCGTTGCGCAGCTGGCTTGGGATAAGAAATTTCGTTTTCTTTTCCATTCTATGGCAATTAGTTATTCTGCTTTGCAGAGAACTTGTTGAATTTTCTATCCACTTTCAACTAGTTAATCGAGTGCAACGCGTATACTCGTCTTTCGAAATAAAAAATTACCATTTACAATAAAAACTCATAATTTTAGTAAAAAGTAACGTAAATGACATTTGGTGGTATGTTTTTCTTATACTTCCAATAAGACTATCGTGTATTTTATTTAAGACAAAAAGAGTTTGAAAAATGAAAGTTTGATCATTCGATTATTCTCTTTGGTATATCGATTATCATCTGTTTAATATATTGCTTTTTATAAATTGATTCGATTATTTTCTTAGATGCGTCGGTTACTTCCCAAGTCGTTTTGTGCACTTTACTCTATTACTTTTTCGCAATTTTCAATTCTTTAATGGCAATACCATTTCTCAACGATGTATCGTTAATTGTCTCCTTTGTCGTTCCGCTTTATTTTTCGTAAAATTTGTAATAGAACCATTTGCCCCGCGATCGACGTGTATACTCGTCGTTGCTTCTTTTTATCTGCGCAGCCCGTAAAAGATTTTTGAGACTAAACTCCGCAGTTAACAGGTTAATCGGTAACATACTCTTGCACCGCCTATTCGAACGACGAGTGATCGGTAGTCATCGAGTGACATAAAAATCAGAAAATCAAGAAATATTCCATTCGTTAGGTTTCGCCTAATAATAATAAAGACTAATTATAATTATCTTTTCTATGCGTTATTGAAAAGCAACAAGTATTAAGAAAAATTTCAATTAATTTTCTCTCTTCCCTTGTAAGAGTATCGAACAAAATTGCGCAAGGGCAGAATGCAGAGATGGTGCCCCTTTTTAGAAGATTCACACCGTGAACATTTCGGGTGGGGAGTGTTGATTGGAAAAGCAGCGGCGTGCAGAAAGCGTCGGTGTAACTAACCGTGAGGAGTTTTCATCGAGATCGACGATCGACTAACGAAGCTGGCCGCGCCTAGAATATCAGTTCGTTTGCGCGAGAAAAGAGGCAGGCAATTCGAGTTTCCTAAATCCTCCGGGCTGCCGACACGATCTACGATAACGACGACTCTACATCGAAAATTTTCGTACGTTCGCGAAAATAAATCAAACAACTACTTGTCTTTATGCTTTTACGCGTGTCGTTTCGTATCCACGTAACGGCGTAGCGATAAGCGTATGGAATTTTGCAAAGATCTAACGAAGCTAATGTCGTGAATAGGCTGTGAATATTCGTGAATTTAGGAAAAATTTAAAGAAGCAAGAATACGTAAAACGTATACGGTATTTTTAAAAGCAAATGAAAAGACAGTTTTGGTAACATGGAAATTAATCGATAGCATATTGAATTCTACGATTTCTCCAGTATAAAGTACGTAAGTAAGTTGTGGTCTCCGCGTACAATTTTATATAATTCCACATATGAAATAAATATAAACTAACTATGCAACTGTATAATCATATAATAGACATTTACAACTACAAATAAAATCTAGTACAAACTAAATGATAATATCTATTGCTCGACATCTAGTCCGACTAAATAAATTTCTAATACTCTCGGATAAATAGGTACGTGTCTTGCAACGTTTTAAGCCAGCGCCGAAGCCACGATCGAACTGGTAGCTAAACCAATCGCAATCAACTATCTTCTTGGACATAGTCTTGCCGCTCAGGAAACAGCTATAACTATTTCGCGAACGATCGTTCTCGAGCATGGTCGATTCGAAATTATTTGTAAGCGCTATCCGCGATGATGCAAAATGAATCGGATCGTTATCAGACGGCGCATCATGCAGACGTATACGTAGCTACGTATAGGATGTTCCAGAAAGTTGATGCCAAACTTCAGAAGCACGTGGTATTCGCCGAGTCGACCAAAGAGTCTCTCGATAAAGGGAAATTTTATTTATACGTTTAAGACTATTCTTTAAGGCTGTTCGTACACATTTTTTACTGTATATATGTTTTGTACGTACCAAGCAAACGTTTCCTATAGATAGGTACTACGTACGATGTACATTTTCAGATCGGTTTGAAATTTCACCGATATAATCGCGACAGTCGCGTCTCTTAATAGCGCTAATGAAATTTCAAACGTACGACATACGGCAGATAATAATCTCACCGATGAGAAAGCCTTACGACACCAAGACTAATGATATTTGGACCAACGTTTGAACGCTCATCCGCTCCTTTTCACGAGCATTGTGTACGTACTTTCCAAGTTGGGCACAACTTTCTGAAACACCTTGTATAAGCAAGTACGTATACCCACACGGATAGAACCGATATAATCGTTCGGAGTCCCTTTGGTTGGCGCGAGACGCGATCGATCATGCGTGAAACGGCTGGAAGAGCACTCTCTGGTTACGTATCTACTCTCTGTACGTTCCTCGACTTACCGGTGGTGCCCCAGAGGAATATTTCGAGAACGAGCCGATAACGATCTGTGTCCGTCCCGCGGCTTCGTTATCCGATCCGTATAGCCGCGTAAAATAACTTGCAAATTACGATGTGTGCGGCTCGACCGTCTCATCGTCCCCTTTCTCGGCCTTTTTTCAACAAGCTTTCCAACGTTTTCCACGGCTTTTATGACAGCCTTCTTCTTCTTCGCTTCCTTCGCTTCATCGATAGGTCCGTGTTCACGTACGGAAAGGACTATCGTATTCTCTCGTACGTCCATAATATCTCTTCCTTTTCTTCGCGATATCCACGAGCCGTTCGTAAACCGTTGATATTTATTTTACTAGTTCTTCTTTTTCTCTTGGTTTTTAACTTTTTTCCCCCTGCCACTTGCTTTTCGTTTCCTTCTTTGTTCTTTGAGAGGAACGATATCGCGATGCTTTTGTCGAAGCTACGATAAGTATACGGTGCGCGCGAAAATCTTCCGTACACTCGCTAATTTAGCTTGTCGCGAGGGATAACACCTTGCGCGCGGCAATCTCGTTTTACCAACTATTTCGTATTACCAACTATTTCACTCTGGGCCTTCGTAGCGATGAATCTCCTCTACGTTTATCGGTCGAAGCTGCCACGCTAACGAGAGGAGGATCCGAAATGTTGCTTTTCGATCTTGATCTTAGTCCCGCGGGCTTGGCTAGAGCAGAATCTCTATCGTTGCACGTAGAACCGCGCATGTGCTTGTTTAATAGTTTCAAAGATGCGAAACTGAGAACGAAACGGTGTTTCTCTGGATACCGAGATGATTATCGCGACTAATCAGATTTTAGCGTGTCGAAAGGTTGCAAAGATTAAATTTTTTCTTTTATCTGTGATCGAGAGGATTACGCTTTCCTGGTAGTAAAAAGATAAGCAAGTACCAAAGTTAATAATGAATTCTCCTTGAAGGTAACGAGTGTTCGAGTAGGTACCTGTGTCTTTCTATTTTTACAGTAAAACAGCTATTAGTTACGGTTGTTTGATCTTTTACTATGCCAAGTTACCTGAAAGTTATGCGTCCTTCTGTCCATATCCCTCAAACTTGATTTCATTCGTTTATTTGTTTCGATACTATCAGTGATTTATAAGATTATAAGTTAAAAGAAAGAAAGGAAACGACAGTCGATCGTAACGTTCCTTTCTCACGAGCAAATAAAATTCTGATCGTTATTATTTTATGGATTTGCGCGAGAAAAAATATATACCAAGTTTCTTTTGGATCCTATCACCTTACAAATAGGGTGGCGCTTGTTTCATTTGATATTTCTTATCTACTTACGATTAAATTTAATACATTAAATTACGTTTAGATAAAGACAAGTTGCGTGCAATTTTTTTTTTGTCGTTAAAGGCATCCGTCAAAGTTGACCCTGGAAAATCCGACAAAATTTCTCTGAATCTGTCGTTACTTTACGAAATTACCAGATCGAATACCCCTTTAAACGTCACTTACGTCCAGACATTCGGTATACTCGTGCAGAATCCGAAATATACCCATCACGTAAATTTTGATCTACTTTCACGGGATAATAGCAACTTGTTGTTATTGCGTGTGAAACGTAAAGCGTATGATCGACAATTTCAGGGACATAAGTGGTTGAAATGATACGCCTTACCGAGTGTTAATAAAACTTGAATTGACCAGGATGAAGGCGGTACAAGCGGGCCTGTTAGTAGATCCCGAATCACAGGATCCGATCCGGTTTACATGATATTTTTTGCTAATTGATTCCTGTTCGCAATGGCACCAACGTCGCACAATAACGAGTGCCTGATAGTTATCGTACGTGCGTAGAGTTACAAACAGAAACTTTTTATTGGCACGATACGATACATTAACGATTCTCGAAGAGCATCTTTTAATCTTCTGTAATCTTCTAACGTTTAGATAAAAAAGAACGCGAAACTGCTTAACAGAAAGGTACATTCGCCATCGAATAATTTACATAATTGTTTTATTAACTTGACTTCGACGCGTAACTGAAGATCACGGGCCAAACCTTGTACGTCGTTAATTCCCAAAAATCAGCGGCTCGAGTTAAAGCCAAAGGTTCACCGACGATGTTACAAAGCGTAGCAAATGCAAAAGAAATGTCTAGTAAGAACGAAAAAAGAAAAGTATGCCAGGCTAACGTCCCTTATCGCTCGTTGCTTTTTCACGGTCTATGCTGGACGAAAAGCCGGCGCGGAAGAAATCAGCAAAAATGCGAAATACCAAAAGAGCCGGGAGGGACGGGCCTAATGAAATCCTTCGTTTCACCGAGTCTCGTCTTGGAACCGTGGTTTTTTGCCCCGCGACTTTCAAATCGGTCGGCGGCACCGGCCCCCTCGCATCGGCAACTCGCGTCTCGTGCGCAAGAAGTTCGGCGACAAAGCGTATCGTGTACGGCGCACAAGAATTCTGCCGAATGGATCGGCGTTCACGGTGGAAACCGGTATCCTGCGTACGAATAAAGACATAAATACGACTTGTTCGGTCGATCGAGCGTCGATCTACGCTGCAGAAATCAGTTTTTCGGCTGGTGGATCCACTGCGCACGCATGCTCGCGCACACGACGCACGCCCGCGATTATACGACTTGATAAACCAAGATCCACCGACCATACGGATTTATCGCCGTTCTGACAACATCTTTCGCGATTCTTCACCGTGAAAGTGCCGCGAAAGATCCTAGATCTCGCTTTATGTTCATGAACGATAGTGGTATTCATCGTTGGTTGTTCTTTTCTCGAAACAATACCGTCTCACGCGAACGATAACGCTCGGTATACTCGTCTTTCTTCCTCTCTAGATTCGTTCGTTGCACTGCGCTCTGCTACTGCGTCGCGTAACAACTATCGCGGCTCGATATTATTTACATTGCCGTTATTTAGTCTGAGCCATGCGTGTCACGTGCTATTCTCCGCTGCTAAGTATGTACGTATGTACGTATATGCCCGGTCTGTGTATTTATCGTATGTGAGATTTATCTCGAAGGACGCTTCGAAGTCTATGAATACGCGCTCGCGTATACGTTATACATACTTATTTTTGTCGTTTGCGGTTTTTTATGCTATTTGAATGGAGATGACGAATCGCTCGACCGTCCTCTTGTTTTGTAAATTCTCACTCGTGTTTGTTTTGATTTTTTCGGCTGTCGTACGGTGTGCAATTTCGTCAGAGGTAACGAACTGTTGCGACACGGACTACGATACAACGTAGTATTCGTTGGTAGTTAATTAATTTAAATAAATGATTTTATTAAACTTTTAGACTTTGTTATATATACGTTATGTGTATAATAGGCACGTATGTTTCGATCCACTTAGAAGTCGAATATTACTCTTCATTCGCGTCTTCTTTTATTAAAAATTGTCCGAGATAGCTAGCCTTTAAACTCTGTTACGTTGCGTGTCACGACAAGAAAATATTATTACAGTTTGACGTAAGAGACGAGTTACTGTTAGAATTCTTAATGTAGCACGCGACGAACGATCATGAATAATACGACGGACAAATATTCCCGAAGAGTAATCTAAAAGTATCTCTTTTAAATTACGATAGTATCGTATACGATATTACGTTCTAAAAAATCAATTGAAATTCATTTGCAATTAATATTCGCGAATCAACGTTTCACTGATAACGTAAAGGACGTAAATAGCAATCGTTCTTCGGATACTTGACCATTATGGTACACGTCATAGTTAAATTTAACTCGCCATAACACAATTCCGTTTAAATTCGCATCTACTTCAAAACATATCATTATAACACGAACCTTAAGAAAAAAAAGACAGTCTTTGGAAAATATACTCTTCGTGTTTTGCGTTCAAAAATAACATCTTCCTCTCAGATCGTACATAATATTTACATTCTTGCAACGTATCATCTTACGTTGCGTAAGCGTAACCTCTTTCGCTGATCCAAAATTTTTAATAATTTCAAAATCCATATTCATAATCGCTCACATGTCCGATATAAATTATTACGAAATATCTTTCAAGATTCCTTGATTTCTAATTCACATTCACACAGCTATAATACCGCATAAGTAGATACATATACTTGTACAGTAGCTACTATAAAGTCTCCTGGGCGACGAACGACATACTTGGCCATGCAATTTCATTCGTGTAATTCGTTAAATATTTCATCCATGATACACCAAATGTTCTACTTACATTCGCAACGACGTCGCGACGCACCGCAAGCGTAAAGGGGTTAAACTTAAAATCGCGTCTCGTAGTTGCCGGTTGGGCCTCATCAAGCAAACAGAGAAATTCTATTTAACATGGTCAAAGCGAATCGTCATTAGCCTCGCCGAAGTTGCTCGCAATCAGGACTTCTCTTTGCCACACTTCACGAAGGTAATAAACATTATTATCACGAGCGTTGCTGTTATTATTACGAGCGAGCTCGAGATACGCGTGTTTCGCAAGCTGCCGTGAACTGGTCGGTGACAGCACCGAGGACGAGTTAAAATTCCTAAGAAATGGGACACGTTGTTTAGGCTACGGGGTGTAAAAGAACGGAAACGTCTTTCGGTGGTAGTTGTCTCGGTTGCAGGAGTTTTCTCTTTCTTCCCCTCAGGAGTCTCATCCATCAGTTACTTAATATTTCAAAGCAGCGTTCCACGCGACCCTCTTTCTCTCTATTTTTCCATCTCTTTCCTTAGAGGAGAATCCGCGAGGAAACGAACGGCGCCGCCAGTCTTTTAAAAACCTTAAAACACCACCGGGTCGACGCATCCACGCCACTCGGTCTGAGAGTAAAGTTTTCAGACTGCTCAGGGATATTAGGCGATGGCAGGCACAGAGAACTACCTAGTGCTACGCAAGGAGAGAGGAAAGGGTCGGGGGGGGGGAGAGAGAGAGCGAGAGAGAGCGAGAGAGAGAGAGAGAAGGTGAAGCGACGTCTCGCCTCGATTTCGGTCGGCAGGGGGTTGAGGCAAATCTCGCGGGGGCGTCCCTCCGCACGAATTTCAAATTTCTCGTTTCACGCGACCGAATGGGATTCTTCCCTTTTCCTGCGAGCACCTGCTCGAGCGAGCGGCCCTCCGAATCGATTTGCTCTCTGTCGCACGCGAAAGGTTCTCGCAAACACCGATAAAAGCTTCTTTCTTCCGCTAGATGAATAAATACGCGATCGGACGCGCCAGTCGACTTTCTGCGGATTTCCAACCTATGCTAGCTACGTAATGGAAAACGTAAAGAGGTGTGTTTCTTTTTTTCTCGTGTTCCTTCTGGCCGCGTGTGAAACGATATAGATGGAAAGGACGCGTTCGAGATTGTTGTACGAAGGCATGTTCGAAGCTGAGAATAAGTTCAAAGCGAAGAATGGTAGGCGAAGACTCTTCGAGACGCAGCTTTTCTGTGAAATTTGTAAATTCGTTTGGGACGATACTATAGAAAAATCTGCTCAATTTTGTAGGAAGAATTGAACGTGTATTTAAGTTCTGCGTTCTGCTTCCAGGCTTAGATTATATAAAATATGTGTCTGTTCGCAAATTTTGAAGAATTCAAGCGATTAATTGAACAATACCTCGTCATTTAAATTTAATTGACTTTACAAAAAATTGGATACCCTTCCTATACAAAATACAATCATTGAATTGAAGATAATACCGAGTATACATCTATTATAAATAAATATTGCTTATCACAGTCTCGTTAAAGAACCTAATAGGTCGATAAATATTACACGTGACTGCTAATTTCAAAATATTTCAAAAGCAACCACTATCGGTCACAGGAATTTTATGCTTCCGTCGTCTTAGTTTCTTGCATTTCCAAATTCAATTTTTCTCGCAAAAGCGAATTTTACGTTTTAATCTTACTTTACGGTAAAATTTAAAATCTATTTCTTCCGAACCATTATTTTCAACGTTCCTTGTAATCGCGTAGCATGGGTAACGACGAATCGAAACGCGAACCATCACACGCTGTCGTCGGTATTAATAGATTGAACGTTTGAAGTTGTGTAACTAGCAACTAGCGCTGTTAGTAGCTTCCAAGTTGGCAGACTTTTGTCTTGTGATCGTTTTCATAGATGCAACGCGATCAACGGTCTCGGCATGATCGCTCGTGACTTCGAGAAGAGTCGAATCGAAAGCAACCATAAAGATATAATTATAAATAGAGCGAGGCAAGACGCTCCGGACGGTGTTCGGGACTGGCGTTTGAAGATGTTTCAGGAATATCGAGAACGTAATTATCCTGTAATTACTGAGCATGCTCTTGACTCTTGAGTAGCGTCGTTCGCGGAATGAGAGGGCAGTCAGTGGTTGGCCTTGTGCGGTAATTGTACTAATTATTACTGCTCTCCTCGCTCCCTCCCCCTTGCTTTCGCCTTAGTGGCTACTTCCTCCCCCGACAACCCAATTACCCTGCTGGCCCGTGCGCCACTCGGAATTTACCAAGACCAGATTCAAGAGATCCTTCATTCACGGAAAAAGAAATTTCTCCTCGACGTTATTTTAATTAAACGCGACTAAGGTCGACACCGAACATATCTCTAGTTATTCATCAAATAATACGAAAATAGACGCGTGAATCAGTTGCATTCCAAATTTTGCTATCTTATCTGACCCACTAAACAAATCTTACTTTTCAATATAGCACGATCAAACCTGTATCGAATTTGAAACGGCCAAATTTGTTACGTGAAGCGACAACATGAATTTCTCTTACAATGTTGAAATACATATATACATTGAAAATGAATTCATTGTAAATTTAATATAACAGTTGTAGTAATGTTTAGAAAATCGGTTAAATAAAAATGTAATGCAGTTATGTTGTTTTAGTTGGAAGCACTATAATGTATCTACGGTCCTGAGGCCACTGACGTGACCTCAGGCGGCGATACGAAGAACGGAGTACGCGCGGGTTGGGTACAGATATGTATGCAGGGAATGGAATAGGAAATGTAACCTATTTACGTTAATATTTACCTGGGTTTTGTCGTACGATTCGAGTTGTTCATCCGCCTTCTGCTTATCATAAAGTAACCTGGCGAGGCTCCCATGTGGTCTGTAACTTCTTACGGCTCTACTCGTGGGTGAATCCTGATTGACAGCGGAACAGGTAGTCAAATCCTTGACGTTGCAGGTGCACCGTGGTACAGGCACGTCCACACCCGCCATGCCCACGAGGAGCACGTTAATGACTGCTAGTCACCACACGCGCATCATATGACGATACCCGATACCCAACACTGTAATCTCACAGCTAACACTTTGGTATATGAACAAGAAAAATACGAAAGATGACGCAGTTCACGTAAACACGTCTAGCACGTGGCCATGTTGGCGATGGTGGCGGCGACTACAGGTTGATTAGCGAATTACGTTTCCCGTAAGCAGCTACAGTCGACGATGTAGGAATACGGGATAACGTTTAAACCATCGACGATTTTCCGGGGAAATATGATATTCGACAGGTGTATTTATCTTTCATTTATATAATATAAAGCCAGAACGATTTCAATAATTTCGCAAGTAAAATAACAATTCTCGACAGAAATGCTTCGTTAAGAAGACTTGAGTTTCATGAATGGCGCTTGACAAAACGTCGATAAATCTGCGGAAATAAACCATTGCGACAATTATACGACTGTTACGAGACTATTGTTCATAACTAATCTTCGTTATAATTGATTTCTGAAAGTCTTTGGAAAATTTAATATTTTTATACTGTTATTAACGACAGTTACTTACTATTTAAATGATTATATATGCTTTCTTTATTTATATGGTACAATACAGACTGAAGTATAACTATAGCATAATATAATACCAACAGTAGCAAATGATTCTTATTAAAAAATACTGATAAACATATTGATTAAAAAAATTTAGGTGACGAGAACATTGACGACTGCACAATGTCTTCGCAATTAAATTCCACTCCTTTAAGTCTCACGGTTTAATTCACACCTAACCTTGATTTGAATCTCATTTCAATGCGGTTCTTGATAGACTTAATAGATTCTAAGTGGAAAAGAGAATGCACGATCTCTTTGTTGAAGTATGAGACAAAGGTAGCGAAAGAATAGTGATTGAGAACAAGAAAGTATGCAAGCGTGAAGGCGAGGAAGAAAAGGACGTATAGGAGAAACAGACAGTGAAATGAATAGAGGTTAAAGAACGCGTCGAGGAGAATCGCGGAACATCGACGTAGTTCTTGACAGTGGACATAAACATACCAGTTCGTATTGTGAGTCATAAGACATACATATATACATACATATGTATTTCACTGGTGATCATATATTCTAATATCACTTTAGTTATTTTATAATTGATATGCTTGTCATTTTAGCAATTAATTAAAAATGTTAGAAGTTGCACGATCTATGGTTACATAAAATTGAATTATTTATCAATATTTAACAAGTACCATAGACGATGACGTTGATGGTGTTTCTCAACGACTGCTGATGGATCCTCCCATTTATAACTATTGTAAGCACACGTCTTGACGCTATCTTTTTCATCGGTGTTGTCACCCCAAAGAATTTTACCGTCATACATAAAAGTTTTACGTGATATAAATACGCCTTAGAGAAAATTTCTTGTACACTGGAGTGCATCGATGAATATTTCAAATACCATATTGACGTACCGCGCGCGCGCGCGCGAACGTTTCCTCCTCCCTTATGCTCCCCATATCGAGTACTGATAATTCATTAATTTATGATAAGCTAGCCTCTCGCCTACAACCTGCATCTCTCCCACCTCACCCCATAAATCATTTTCGCCGCTGACATTAATTGCACGCCGCCCCTCGTTACTGGGAGAAATGAGATTTTTTTAATTGGCAAATTTTTCACCGTAGCTGACACTGTGACACCCTCTCTTGGGGTTTTCATTTCTTTTTTCGTATTGCGATTACATCACGCAAAATGATATGTATGTATTTTATATGATATATATATATATATTTTTCATATGAAATATTTCCCTTTTTTGCACGTATGATGACCATGATTTTCAGTTTATTACTAAATGTAATAAAAATACTGAGATTAAATATTAATGCATTTTAAATACATAAGGTAAGAAAAGTCGAAGTGAAAGTAAAATGACAGAATGAAAACTGTATCTGTCAAATATAATTTTAAAGATATACATATACTTGTTTAAATGATCTGTAAACCATTAGTTATATAAAATATAAATTCAAAACTCAAGAAAAAGATACAAGACTATTAGTTCGAAATTAATAATCCATTAATCCAATTAAAAATTTTAATTAAGACGATGTGATAAACTTCACGTGCGATATATTTAGTACGAATACTTGAGGGTATTATCTTATTTACTAAATAATCTTAATCTCTTAAACAACTGACAATACGATATCATTATGTGAGCAAAAGAATTTAAGATAATGAAAGTTCTCGAGTTGTACAGGAAATCGCAACATTTTCATAAAACTGTTCGTCTCGTGTACAATACTGTACTTAATTTTACGATCTTTTTTTCAAGTGGTTTATTAGATTCCGAAGCGCGTTGAATCGCGAAAGGTTAAAGAAGGATGCTGCCGCGGTGAGTTGTGTGAGCTCTAACTTGTCCGCGACATGTTTGGACTGTGACCGTCACTTAAAGCTTAAACATGTGGTGCACGTGTCTCCCTTACAAAGCACGCCGTGCCACCGTCCCGTGGTACATTCCACCGATTCGAATCCCTAATCTTCCCTCCGGCTATTCAGAAGTTTCACATACGTCAAGTACTTAAGGAGTTGGACATTAGTGTAACGATATCGTATACTATTTTTTTTATCCAATGAAAACGATGTACACGACAGTGATCGTGCTACTCACTCATATTTGATAAGTAAAAAGAAAGAACAGAGTTCTGCAGCACAGATTATATGAAAAAAATTTGTTTGTTGTACTTTTCTGTATGAATACAGGAACAAGGTTCAATAAATCTTACTATAATTCTGTAATATTACCAAAAAATTCCCTATATCCTAAAAAAATTATTAGAAATGGATATTTTTCTCTATTAACCATCTGTTTATAATATTCACAGCATTAAATTTTAAAGAAAGAAAAGTATTTTTAGGCGGAAATGGAGAGTTTTGTCGTTTAGAAAAAGTGAACATTTTTAAATACTGATCTAGTATTAAGATATCACTGAAATTTATCTCTCGTCGAGTAATTAAGAAAGATTAATAGCCTGTGTATGGATATCGACACGATAGCTAATAATTATCAGTTCACAGCTGACTAGATTAAGTTCCTAGTAGACAAGTTTCCGTAAATGTTCCAAATGTCACGCGTTTGTACGGAAATTTACATAACTTTCGCTACCGCAATCTGAAACGGCAATTAGTTCCTTATCAAATATTGCAACATACTTTTCTGGTTTTAATTTTTAGTACCGTTCTATAGCATATGCGAATAAAACTTCATAAGTTATTTTTAAGTATATGAAACCTTGATCTTTTCGTTTTATTCATAAATTCGAAATTTCAAAATTATTAATGTTATTAATTATTAATGTTATTGAAGTATTCTATAATTTTCTTAAGTGAACGCGGTTGGACGACATTAAGTTAACTATAAATCAGAAACGATTAAACTAAAATCCTTTATTCATGAGAAAGTAATTTAAAACGTTTATGCGAACGGGGTAACTGCTGAAAGCACCAGTTGAAAATGTCAAGGTAAGAATATTAATAGCTTATATGTATAAAATAATTCATTCTAAAACAATGTAAGACACACTAATTTTCACGTAGTTAATATGTACTCTATAATATAATATGATCATATCTGTTATTTCCATAATTGATACAAATTATCACACTTTTTATTGTTATTTATATTTAGTAATATATATATATATATATATATATATATATATATATATTCGAAATTAGATAGCTTTGCATATAAATGGCAAAAATTAATGTCACGTGAAATTCATTTGCAATAATGCAAGAGAGTATTCTTATAATTAATTATACTTAAAAGATACAAGGTGTCATTATTTATTATTTTCGTGCAATTATTTTTATTTAAAACTCTTAATTGCAACTTACCGCTTAATCTAATCAACGTACCTCACTTTACATAATTAGAATGCCATCTTTTTTATATCGCCATAAATCTGTCTCTCTAGAAAAAAGTGGTTTCCTTGCAAAATCTTCAACTTGATTTATTTGTCTCTCTTTCACTTTCAATGAGACATTTTATGAACCTAAAAAGTGAAAAACAATTGCATAATAAAGAAGTCGGACGAATCAATTTTCATTTCCTTTTTTCATAAAATTAAATATTTGCACACATTTCTATGTTTTCTAAGATTATATATATTATATATCTCTAAGACTACATGATTAAATATTCCAATATAACCTCTTTCCTTAAATGTAAAGTGCTAAATTGCTTACCTTTCTCTCAGTACGAAACGCATTAAGCTTTTACTATATTATTTTCCTTTCATCGTGAAGGGGCCTTCAAATCTTCAAGAAAACGTTCTATATTATTTTACACGCTTTACGCGTGAATCGTGGTTCGCCAGTGTAAGTGTAAATGAAAATTCGTTTTCCACCGAGGGGGTATCGTTTGAGGGAGAGAAGACGCTGTTTGGTGTTCCACGGTTGGAAGGGCCTTAACTCGATAAGTCCTCACGGTACCTGAAGTGAGCTCATAATCGTGAACGAAGCGCGCAACCGCTTATTACAAGCGAGGGCATTGTAAATTTGCAGGGAAGGAGGTTAGAAAGAGGCCGAAACGAGAGAAGGATGGACGCAAAGAGAGATCCAGTAAGTTGGAAGGAGAAGAGAAATAGAAAGGAAAGTGGTTGAGGGAGGCTGAGAGGAGTCGAAAGGACAAAGCAGCGCGAAACGTGCCCCCCAGCCGTGTTTCCGAAGTTCTCGTTCTACGTTGAAAATTTATCGTTTGGTTCGAAGAGAAAACGCAGGCTATCGGTCTCTGTGTGGTTTTATTGCGCCGTTCTCGTCGATCGACAAATCCAGATTTTACCGAAAGCCGGTGTTTAAGATAATAAGGACATTTTTTTAAGGACGCGTAATTAGCGGTACAGGGAGTGGGAAACGTTAATTAGCCTCGGCAGAGGTGCAAACCGTTATTAACGAAACTCGTACGTAGACACGGACGCGGATGAACAGGTCGCATGCGTGTGCGCGCGTCGATGAATTATCGTACCTGTAATTACGTAGCTGAAACCCGTGGTTTGTGTGTGTACAATCGTGCTATCGGGCGATATTCTAAAAGCGGTAAAACGGGTTAAATTCCTCGCAGGCTTCGAGAAATAATTTAATTACACCCAGCTAACGATAATTGCCGGAACGATAATTCGATGTTAACCCGCACCGAACGGAGAGTGTACATTTCCTGCGCGCGGCGCTGCGGCTTTCTTATTTCACGCATACGCGACTTGTCGGCCGGCGTTGCCGAGTTTCAATTATCCGACGAATAAAAAGTTGCTACTTCGCTTATAAATCATCGTTACGTTATTATGATTATCTTCTAATTTATGAAACCAACTTTTCCTTCCAATTTCGATTTACTGATCGATGTTTTAAATTTTAAAGGACTATGCTTTTCGTCGGTCATTGGTTTGCTCGTCCACCGAACAGGCGGCGCCTCAAACGTCAATTATACGCAAAAGTTCGTCGACCCGATATTGCCGATCGTACAGAAACATCCACCTAACCTTAACCTAACGACAAATTGTCAGTAGTTTCCCTTGCGGGGAAAAGATCAGTTAGAAACAATTAAGTCGGTCTGTGAAGCAGCTTAAATCAGAAACGACACTAATACGTCTTCCGTAAGTTTCTCTTTCTCTGTGTTTCACCTTGCCCCTCCTACCTAGCAGTCAGGTCCGGCTGTCTGATTACAGGGGAACACCGAAAGGAGATCCACGCACCGATCCCTGCTGTTTCTCTCTCCCGGCTCGTTCTTCTTATCCCTCGTAATAATAATTACCAACACACCGCGGTGCAGGCACACCGAGAAACCAACGGCAGCAGCAACACGGAACGAACAGCTATCTAAAAGGTGAGGTCGCCGACGCTGATGTTGCTAGTGGTGGTGAGGGTTCACACGTGGAGTGATGTATGCCCCGTGTGCGGCACGATGCGTAACACGGGGAGCCTATACGTCTACATGCCCTGAGGCTTCCAAAGTCGAGCCTTCTCCGCTGCTCATGTCATACATGCATACACGTGGCGCGACACGCGTACGTGTGCTCATGTGTGCGTGTGCGTGTCGTGCGTGCATCTAGAAGAACCGAATCGAACTTCTTCTCGCGCGAGAACGCCATTTTATGAGTTCGTGTTGTTTGCTCGACCGACAGAGGAGCGCCAGGCGTCGTTGAAAAATTATGGAATCTCGTTGCTTATGGGTCGCGGGTACTCTCATTAGCGGAAGATTAAAGTGATTACGCTCCACGTGAACGTACGTTTCTCGAGCGTAGATGGAAGGTGAATTGCATGATAAATTTTAAAGTTCTCTCGTAAAAACGTGGCGAGGTGGGCGCGTTGCTCGATTTGGAAGCCAAACTAGGCGTTTCAGAGGTTATACACACGACAAATTAGAGGGGCGTGAGAATTCACCGGATTATGCCTCTTAACTTCGATCGCGGTATCGAAGTATCGTTTAATCATGCGTTTTGGTTTGTCGTATCGATACCTGGTTTAGTAATTTGGTATTATGATGATTTTTTATGTGAGTATCGGTTAATTTCCTATATCTTTTCAATGTATTTATCCTTAAAGTTGGACCAACGAGACAAAAATTAGATGACGTATGAATAGGTTAGAATTAAGTTTCGAATTTAATACTTTTTGAACAGTTTAAGATACGTTTACTAGATTGAATGAAGTAAAAATTGAGTCATGATAGCGATATCAATCTAACCCAAGTTACAAACTATTTATTTATCTTTTTCATTTATATTAAAGATGATTAATATCAATGAATTAATTTTAGGTTGGACTGTATAAAAATGTGGCCACCTGAGATGCCAGAATAAAATGTAATGGAAACTGTAGTATCGTGAAAAAATTATTAATTGTAGTATTCAGGACGAGCCCCACTTGTAGTATCGGGGGAATTATCAATAATTTTCTCCGAACTATTTACAACTTGTTTACAATAAATTAACTGTACAGATATTAATTAGACAGAAAGCGATGGTTATTTAACTTGAACTAAATATAAAATCGTACTTTAATTCGGACAACTCGACAATCAACTCGCAACTCCTTCTCTCAACAACGCTAACAGCTCTCACTCTCAACAACGCTAACAACTCTCGCAACTCGACAACGCTAACAACTGTATCTCTCAACAACGCTACAACTCTCGCAACTTGACTTCTCAACTCTACTCCTCGACTCCTCGACTAACTCTGTTCGACTCAACTCACACTCTCTTTTAAACTCAACTCTCTGACCTCTCGGTCAACGCTCTCTGACTTCTCTAGCATTTCTTCTGACCTCTCGTAACCTCATCACGCACACGTTCCACAAGAACTAGGTGACCTTAATCACATAGGCTTTTTCGACGTAAACCAACAACTGAAAGACAGACGACACTGTTTTTGTAGTTTGATCGACATTTATCAGGCCATTTTTATTCACGAAACTACATTCGGCCATACCTGACAATCATATTTGTCCTCAGATGTGCTCGTCATCACTGCTCACATTTGCATCACTAACATCAACGTTCCACCACTTCATGTGATCAGCCGCTGTGGAGGTTGTACGCGGCCCCTCGAGTTCGCCTTCTCGCTGCACCATGTAGCGGTCATTCCGCAAGACTTTCACCACGCGGTACGGCCCAAGGAACTTTGAGTGCAGCTTTAGCCCAGGATCGCCCTGCGTCCTCTCGATCGCCACTAGATCTCCCGTCTTGTACGTCGCCGCCTTCTTACGTCTCTTATTAGACGCCCTTCACCGACAAGAGGTCAGACTGATAGCTCTCCTTCGCACTATCTGAAATTTTCTCGTAGCCGCCTCATTCTCGCTTTTCATTCGTTCCTTAGAACTCGCGCTAGGTCTTGTTTGTTCAATTGTATAATTCGCGCGATACCGTGTACACCCTACGAAAACTTCGTCGCGACCGTCCATGTTGTCTCCACCCGACGCTACCGCGGTTATACATTCTCGACCACTCTCCTCGATAGGAACATGAAGAGATCCGTTCCTTTTCTCGACTATGATCGGTGCGGAATGGTTGCGGAATGGTCGCGGTGCGGTTGCGGTGTAGTGCGATTTCAACACAACTTCACAACTACTACACCAATGGTTCTGTTAAACGTATCGTTCTCTGTCTTGTTCAAGTCCGGCTCGAGTCCCACTCTGATTATCGCGAAAAATTTTTAATTGTGATATCCCGGACGAGTCCCCACTTGTAGTATCGGAGGAACATTATCAATAATTTTTTCCAAACTATTTACAATTTATTTACAATAAATTAACTGTACAGATATTAATTAGACAGAAAACGATGGTTATTTAACTTGAACTAAATATAAAGTCGTACTTTAATTTGGACAACTCGACAATCCACTCGCAACTCTTTCTCTCAACAACGCTAACAACAGCTCTCGCAACTCGACTTTTCAACTCTACTCCTCGACTAACTCTGTTCGACTCAACTCACACTCTCTTTTAAACTCAACTCTCTGACCTCTTGGTCAACGCTTTCTGTCTTTTCTAGCATTTCTTCTGTCCTCTCGTAACCTCACCATGCACACGTTCCACAAGAACTAGGTGACCTTAGTCACATAGGCTTTTTCGACGTAAACCAACAACTGAAGGGCAGACGACACTGTTTTTGTAGTTTGATCGACATTTATCAGGCCTTTTTTATTCACGATACTACAAAACTGAATCTAATGGAAGGTTTGTTTGAATTTCTCGGAAACCAAGGCCGAACAGCGGCGAATGGCAACATATGCCAAGGTCATCAAAATCGACGAGATGTGTCCTGATGTAAATAATTAGCTAAAAAGCGAGACTTGACTGATGTACATAAAATTCGGGTAGTATGCATATTAAACGATCGAATGAGGTAGCTCGAAAACTCGGCCGCGTAGCCGATGTACGTCGATTTCTCTGAAGTGGCGTTGCATAATTTTTCGCAAAAATTTCGTTGTGAATCAACGACCGTTGTAAATCACGCCTAATCGTGTTTTTGAAACACTGCTCGTCAGTTCATTCCTCAAACGAGCAAAGCATTTCTCTTTCCTCACCGAGTCTTTTAGAAGATCAACTGTATAAATTGAAACGTATAGAAAAATGATGGTCACAAATACTTTTTTGTAAATTCTCTTTAAAATCTTTTATTGTTTACATCATGTTTTCGCGACGTACGAACTTATTTAGCTTGAAAATGAAATATAAAGAGAATCTTGTAAATAGGTAGTAAACCAAAATTTTGCCGCAAGAACTGCTTGTCCGTGAAAAACAGAAAATGTGTCTTATCGTCTTCTTCATCTGTAGTCTTCGTGTAGAATCACTCAAGTTTCCCTTCTATCTTTTTCTCTCTTACTTACGTAGTCGTAATACGTAAAGCGTTCCCGCCCCTTCATAACGATCGAGTTTTCGAGATTTATTTGGTGCGTGGCTGGTACTCTACACGAGACATGGCCAATCTTAAGGTAATCCTGTTTTTCAGGCCGTTCAATCAGCAAACCTGGGAAAAAGAAGTTTTGGGAATCGTGGCGCGTATAAAGCATCGAAGGTGCTAACCGATGCCCGAGCGCAGGTACACTCGTACGTCTTCGGGGACGGTGAGGATCAGGGTCGTTAACACTGGTTCGCGGCGGGTACATCGACGTCCGACGGGGGTCGGCACCTTCTTTTTTCGATTCTACATACGTACCGACGGATATACACATTGATTGCATTTTTGCGTCCGTGCCGGGTAATAATGCTAATTTGGTAAGTAGAAATGGGCATCAGCGGGCGGTCAGCCAGACCATGGAACACACGGTAGCACGGGTAGCGCTAATGCCTCGTTTTTGTCCTCTTCCCTCCTCGGTTTACCTCCACCTCCTCCTCCTTCTTCTCTTGTTCTTTCAGCCGCTGTTGCTTCGTTCTCCACCTTCTTGATCCGCTACCACAGGTCTTCCCCACCTCCTTTTGCCTCTCCATTCTCCTTCACCGCCGCCACCTCGGCGTTCTTCGTCAGACAAGCCGCCAGCTACGGCGGCAGGCGACATAATGACGGCCAGACCTCAAACCTCAAACCTCCTAACTGAATCATGAGTCCTCTTGGTCGTCCGCACCCGGACGGCTCCTCGACTCGCAGCTAGCGGCGCAGCTTCTCGATTTACCTCGCGGTGGAGCCTGCTGCGGCCCCCGATGTCGGCTCGTTTTGTCTTTTTCCTTTCGGCGACTCGCCAGGGCCCGATGTTTCTGTCGTATTGAATCGCAAACAGCCAAACAGCGAAAGGAGCAGAGCTCCGGACGAGCAACTCTCTCTTTCTTTTCTCCCTTTATTTCCCTTTCTCCACGTAGATCCCGCTTTTTCGACCAATAAAACCAGGTAGAGGCATTTTGTTGAATGATTGCGGGCCGTTTTAATTTCCCCCGACGAGCTTTAGATTGAGAGAGGCGGCGGATGCGCGCAGCCGAGTCATCCCCGCAACTTGTATTTATGTCCCTCGAGCAGATGACACCGAGAACATCGTAATGATAAACAGATTTTGTTTAATTTGGACATTAGGTTCGCTGGGATGTTTGTTGGGCGTTTGTATTTTGATT
This sequence comes from Bombus soroeensis, assembly GCA_014737365.1. NCBI lineage: Eukaryota > Metazoa > Arthropoda > Insecta > Hymenoptera > Apidae > Bombus > Bombus soroeensis. Next base: position 1,402,641 of record JACXIL010000258.1, on the reverse strand, counting down.
ATAGGCTTGTGCGATGAGTAATAGCATAAAAGAAGTCGCGTTATTAATGATTAAACGTCGTTAAGATTTGCCTTTGGAATCTGACTATCTCAAAAGTTAGTGAAAGCACGAAAGAAAAGCTGTCCAACATTGTATTTACGCCTATTAGTTGCACATTCTTAATTTGAAAATTCAGAACTAAACAATTCAATATCGATCAATATCGATCACGTATCATAGTCGACAATAGATAAACATTTTATTAAACGTTATTTTCATTTCTTTATTTAACGCGTAACCGATAGATTTTAAGTATTTTGTTCGTAGATTTAAGCAAACGGTTTAGTCGTGGCAACCCTACATTTAATGTATTTTTCAGGCGGTGGATGTTGCTGGGGTAGGCTGTCGAAAACTTTCTGAAAACCTTTATAATGGTTCCGATAAAAAGCACCCCTACGGGACACATATGCTACAGTGGTTTTTCTTTCAAACCACAAGTCCGCTCAATCTCCTATTTGATTCTAGCGACAGGTAATCGATAACTGTGCGATCGGCGTCCATCGGATTGTCATCCTACGAATCTCCTAATAAATATAGTTTATTAGCGCGCATCGTTTGACTTTTTCGAATGTTTAGATCAGGCATACGATATATTCGTCAATGTTACTAATTTTGTAAAATGGATTCAAGCTTAGAATCGGTAGCAAGATATTTATAGATTCAAAGTTATAATATGAATGTCAAGATAATAACGATAATTACGATATTGTTAACAATTTTATCAGATATTTAAGGAGTAATCTACAACGTGTATTTTTTTTATCAAAAAGAGCAACTTTAAAAATAAACGCGAAGCATTTTGACGAAGATGGTTCCTTGGTAATGGCAGTCACGTACAGTTTTCTCTCTGACTGAAATGTCGAAGTCGATGAGGCTAGAGAGCTCCCTATCACATTGTAACTGTTACTGCTTAGGGGTTTTAAAAGGGGGTTGAAAGGACATTATGTCGACGAGCGAGAAAAGGGACGGCAGTCTACGAAGTTAGAGCACGAAACTCTAACCACGGTATGAAAAATGTTGTGACGTTGCTTTCAGCTGTTCATTGTCGAAATAGCAATAAATTAGTTGCAGCGACTTTAAGAAAGAAAATATCAGGGAATACTTAACGACATGTTAAATATCTTCGACATTTATTTCACATATTATCTCTTTGTTTAAAATGTGTATCGGTAGTCAATGAATATTTTTAGATCCAATTTTTTTCAATCAATTTTATTAAATAATGCTTTTCGCTATAACTTTGTTCTACATATATCTGTCTATTGTTCTATCGAGTAACAGTACTAGATATCGACCGTGTGAGTTGACGGTATTTCACCGTTCCATTTTTTTATTTTTGACATTTGTCTTGAAATCAATAGCGTGCAATGTGATGTTTGTATTTCTGTTATTGCAAACCGAACGTGATTCAACAAGACGACATTTGGCATTAATCTGCGTTTAAAATACTCGGAAGAAAAATAATCGTAATCAAAATTGAATTCATCTTACTTCACTATCGTTTTTCTGATTGAACGATGAAAAACTACACGAGAGTAACAACCTGTCGCCGTAATTTCCATATCTATTGCTTATTTCAGGCGCAAATTATCTTAGAACAAGGCTCGTTAAGTCAGACGTTGGTCGGAACGTGTGTCACGAATTTGCAAATGGCGTGAAGCTGACGAGACCAAAGAAGTGGCAACCGTGACTCGAAGTCACGGGCAAGAGAACGCGTGACAATAAGTGCATCGACTCTTTGAACGTGTCAGTCGAAAGTCGGAGCTCGCGAAGAGGATCTGTCGTCACTTGGCTGGTATAGTTGATTTCTTCGACAAGATGGAACAGACTGGCGAAAGAAAGAGGAAAACAGACTATTCCGTGGACCGTGACGGCGCACATACCATCTTCGATATGGCATATACGAGGAAGAGTACTACCGATGGCCTGGGAATTTTCGTGGTGAGGATCTCTAACGCGGATCCGGTGTATCTTCTCGAACGAAGAAGATCGAAAGCGCGAAAGCGAAGCGGATAGACGGAAGAGCGAGACGGAGAAGCATCGGAAGAAACAAAGAGAACTAGTAGAAATTGTCGGAGGTTCGAAGAGGCGCGAGTAATTTTGATAAAACAAGTAGGGAGATCAGTAGCTGAAACGAAGAAGGAAAAAACGAGAACGGTAAAGTATGGGTTAATTTGCTAGAAGGGGATGGGGATTGTAATTCCACGTGACGAAAGTTGGCGCAATATCGCATTAATCTTCGAGGATAGACGTACATATGTATCGATCGTTGTTGGAAAGGGTCAGACCCGGGGATCGACTGGAAATCGATTCCAGCAGGGCGATTCCGGAGTATAAACACTTTATACCTCCGCGATCTTGCGCCCCTTATTTCCTTCTTCTCTTTCCTTCTCTCCTCTTATCCTTCGATACTTGGATCGAGCCACCGTGTATTTCAAACGTACTCCTTTTCCTGGCGGATTTCTATAAAACGAGGCGAGAGCAACACGGCGTTGAGGCCGCGGCGAAGGGGGCAGAAAAGAGCGCGACGACATTAACCAAGAGACAGGAATGAAAGGATAAAGGAGAGATAAATCCTAGAATTGTAACCATCGGCAAGGTACTCGCGCGAACTAGCGGAATGGGCCGAGAGGGGAAGAAGGAAGGAAGAAGGAAGGAAGAAGGGACGAAGAAGGGACGAAGAAGGGACGAAGAAGGGACGAAGAAGGGACGAAGAAGGGACGAAGAAGGGACGAAGAAGGAACGAAAGAGCGATCCGAGATGGAAGAGGATCGAGGGAAAAGATCCTCTCTGTGTCGGTGGATGTAGAGGGGAAAAATATAATGGTGGCTGGGGCGAGGAGGGGGATATACCTACCATCGATGGATATCGAGTAGGCGAGTTGGTACGTGAGATAATAAGGCGTGCTCGGGCATGCCGATGGAAACCGCACGCGGCATTATTCAAATTGAATCCGGTAAGAATTATTATTGGCGGGCAAGTCGGGGCCGAGCCGACTCATTCCGCGGGCGCATTTGCGAATACGAGGAGGAAAAGAGGAGCTGTAGGAGTCAGGTAGAAGTAGGAGGAGGAGGAGGAGGAGGTGGTGGAGGAAGAACAAGCAGGAGAGGAGAGGGAGAGAGGAAGCTAGGGAGAGAAAGAGCGTGGTGGTGGTGATGGTGGTGGCGTTCGAGTTGGTTCAGGTGGAGGGAACGACCTCGCCATCACGACCTCGCCGTATGATCCACTGCAGTATCGCTCGATGACCCTGGTGTCATTACGCCTCACTCTGGACGTCATTACGCTAATGTCCATCTCCTTTTCTTCTTCTTCATCCTCGAGACCCGATGCCTTTCGTTTCTTCTGGTCACCACACCTCCACGTCGAAGGATACTTGACACGGTTCGCGTTCCAATCCTTGAACAGCCGATGCCCTTGCCGCCTCCAACCTTCCTCGAACGACGCGCGTAAGGCTATTTCGATTGGTACTTAACCTTCCAGTCTTTTCGCCTTTTTCTTCCTTTTTTTTACGCCTCTCTTTGTCTCGTTACCAGGTGGTCATTCCTGTTTTCATTGTGTTTCGATTCTAAGGCACCTCGGGGATCGTGTGTCCACTGAGATCTTTAGCGGATGTATCGTTATGTCCTGTTGTTTATAGCGTTCTGAAGGGATTTTTGAAACGGCAGATGTTTATCGATTTTGAGTGAACAAAATTCTTGGCGTAAGAATTGCGGATACTAAATGCTTGGATGGTTTAAGGTTTACCAATTCTTTTATTGGCGATTATTAACAACTATTAATTTTTACACGTGGAGATACATTCTTGAAGATGGAAATGCGAGGCTTGGTTGGAAACTAGTAGATATTGTTATTCCTACACAGGTGATTCCTCGCAGAAACAGATAAACGCGGTACAGCTCGTAACTTATTAATTTTATTTGTTGAGTTATCGAGCGAGTTTCAATCGCTGAACCGTAAAAACATGTATGCCATAAGGGATGAAATAACGTTATTCCAAACGTTCCATCTTTATCACGCGCATGACCCAACGTCTAAACCGAAAATCCTCTCACGAAGAGAACAATGCTCGCTTACATAAAGAAGACTAACCCCGAAGAAATTACTGGCGGTATCCCATTCGTATTCGAAACGAGACGAGCTGTTAACGAGGCGCGGTTGCCACTCGAATTCGCGACCAGAGGTGGTTCCGTCGTCCACCACACATTCCGTTTCTTCTTTCGTCTACGCTCGTGTTCTCCTCGTTCTATTCTCTCTCTTTCCCATTTCCTAACCGTGTTCACCTCTCTTTCTGTTATTCTACGTTGCAGAAGGCATCCTGGCGAGGTGTTTGGACCGCAGACCACACCGAGTCACGCACAGTAATAACCCTTGGCGAGGGTGAATACGGTTACCTACGGCCTACGGTTACCAGTCGGGTTAAAGCCCTACGGAGTTTCGTTCCGGCCGCTATACTTGTTTTTACGGTTCATAATTCAGCCGAGTGTATTTCAAACGCCTGCCAATGCGGGACCGTAACGTCGATGCGCTTGTGTCGTCGTTCGAACGGAGCAAACCCCGCATTACGAGGCGTCACTTTGGGCCCCGGGGAGATTTAAGCTCGTCGTACGCGACGCGAAAACTCGTCACCCACGATTGCCCGGTTATTTATGCACTTCGTCCACGGCCGGACGTTCGGGAATTAGCCACGAGGCTAACCGAACGAAATGTGCGGTCGCCGCGCGGCTCCTTCGACCGTTTACAGCCCGATGGAAATATGTCGCGCACGCCGGACAATGAGGGTCAGCCGAGTAATGAAATACGATCGAACGGCCGATAAATCTTGGTAGAACGGTCCGTTGTTTCGTAAAGAATCCGAAACGTCGATTACGATGGACAGTGGGGACGAACGGCAAGGGTTACACGCCGCGAGATGCCACTTTGTTGTTTCAGGGTGGAGAGAAGTGTTTGGTGGTTAGGTCCCTGAAGCTTTCTCACGACGATTGTATGTACGCGAATAATGCGAGTAATAAGTTTATTTCTTGTTTCTCGTAGTAGAACAATTTCAAAATTTGTTGCATCGTTAACTGATTCTTTATTCTCTTTGTCGGTCAAGGGTAAAGAAGGCTTTAGAGAGTCGAATTCTGAAACTTTCTTACGATGATCGCTAGGGAGTAATACGATGAGTAAGAGATTCTTTTTGTTTTTTTATAGCTGTTGCACATCGATAATGGTTCGATGGTAGCAATGAACGTGTTAAGAGCGAAGAAGACTTGGATGGTGAGAGAGTTAAGGTTTTGCAGCTTTACTACAACGCACGTGAAGGTAGAGAAAGAAAGGTACGAGTAATAAGTCACATATTTTGCTTGTTTTAAATTGACTCTATACTACAAAACCATTTTTTCGTTTTATTTTAGGATCGAACACGTATGGACTACATGTCTTAACGACACGCAGCAAATCGCAATGTTACAAACTGTCCACTGAATCTCTTTCGATTGTAACAGTGCGGCATATCTTACAATTCGTTGCAGTCATGTCTGTCAAATTTCGAGGCTCACCTCGAGTAGTCAGTCGAGCATGATAGTTTATTGTTCCAGTATACGAGTGTACCAACACTAATATAAACACGGGCCAGTTCTATGGCGTGTATGGTGTACAATTCTGGTTTACGGTACGCTTGAACATTCTCTGTGCAGAGCACAATGCATATACGTTATGTATGTATATAAAAGATGAAAAAGAAAGGGAGAGAGATGCCTCGGAGGTGTTACGGCGTAACTCCGTCATTATCCTCGGCGGCCGTGATCGTCCGGGGAAAATTATATTCAGATGAGAAGGAAATCAATTCCACGATAGAATCGGCGAGCCTTCGATTAGAACCGAAGCTGGTGCGGGAAATGCAACGGAAAGTGGATTAAATTCCAACGGATGTTTCTTTTTCGAGTATTACCGTCGAGAACATTGCTTCCTCCGAGGCCAGGTTGTCTTCGATGTTTCCAGTCGGTGAGTCATTTAAAGTATTTCTGAAAATATCTGGAACGTCTTATATTTTCTTCCTTCTTTTCTCTATACGATGAGTAAGCGTTCGTTAATTTTAACGTCACGCTTAACTAGAATTTTTTGTTCCTGAATTACAACATTAATTTCGTTAAACGTCATTCGTTGATTAAATTTTTGGAAATATTACTCGCTGAATATTTGAAATGAAATTTGTAAATATCTACGTTGTTACCAAATTGCAGAATGAAAATATTAATTCCAAAGTTTAAGCTGCGAGCTTTTTAAATTAACAGAGATACCTTTCTATTTTCATCTTCTCTGAAATTATTCTTCAAGTTTGTTTATTTTAGAAATAAACGTTACTTCTGCCTATACGTTTAATATTACATTGTAATATCTGCATCATTCGAATAATTACAAGCGCTACTATAAACGAATTCGAAGAAAGAGCGTAAAACATCGATACGAAGCCACTGAAAGTATCACTTAAATACCTTCCGATCGTTTCACAGCGTTATAGGGAAACATTTAGCCATACGATCTTCCTGTCCCTTCTTTCTTTTTTAATTTTCCCTCCTCTTCATTCTCATCCCGCTTTCGGCCTGGAGCCTCTCTCCGGTTCTCTCTACTTACATTCCGCAGCCGGCTCCGTAGCGCACCGTGGCTTAATTGGCGATAAAACCTCGCGGCCTCGTAAAAAAATCTCGCCTACCCCTACATTGTATTAATTAGGGCCCTTATAATGCCTTAAATAAGGCGTAGCTTAGTTATGGGTTGGTCGAGGCCGAGTTGCGCCGTGTTATCTCGCTGGTTAACCACCCCGCCGCCTCCGTGTCCATCCTTTGCCTCTCCATTCTCTCCTTTGTCCATCTCTTTCTTTCTTTCTCTCGCGTGTTCCAGAGATACCTGAACGACCAATTATCAGCCATAATATCATCGAGGCCCGGCGGGCTCGGATTAATCGTATCCGGTTTCCTATCTCGCGGAAAAAGCGCTATAAAAGAATTTTCTGCCGCGGGAGATACGGCTGGACGTGGCGGTCGTAATAAAATCTATCGGCCCATCGACCGTCCTTGGCGATGCCTCGTGCTGGTTCGAAATCGTCCACGTGACGATAAAAAATTTGTCACGTGGATTCTGTTCTAAGTATTTAGACGAAATTTTTCGAAATTCCATTCTATATCATAGCGTTCGTCTTGTAATACGGAGGACTCTGTACAACCAGTTTATCCAGTCACACTTTAATCCACGTTACTTTTCTTCTAAATATTTTCGCGAAAGTAGATTTTACGTCGTTATCCAACTAAACTCTGACGTCGGTCGTATCGTAAGTTCGTGGTAGAAATTTTGACGAATGAAATTTTATGTTACGGCGTATTATGACGGTTAACTCGTATTAATACAGAACGTTCCAGGTAGCTCCTTCAATCAAACTTTAGTTGCATGAACAAGGGATTGCAAGTAGTTTCTCTAGTCAAACTTTGATCGGTATTGGCTTCGGGCGACTCAGATATTAGCGCTACTCATCTCGGAACGGTATTTCCGTATCGTGCAACGATTTAAATATTACACGTTAATTTTTTTCTTTCTCTCCGCTTCACGGAACGTGCACGCGCGCACGATGACTGGAACGCGGGAAACGCGTTTAAATGGTCAGCAGGATGATTCGGTGCTCTTATTACAACGTCTGCTACACGCGAATGTTGCCCCTAATGATAGTCCGCTTAGTGGGATGATTACAGCCAGCAGAGAATACGGCTATCGAACGGCGTGGCGGAATCGATGAATTACGAAAATAAATCGAACGCTGCGATACACCTCTTTAAGGATGTTACGCTATGATTTAATATGCCCGAATCTCGGCGCCACGGTGATTCGTCGCCCGCGGCCTTGTTCTTCGTTTTGATTGTACGTTCGTTTAATTTTTCGTCGCCGCATTTTGCCAGCGAAACGCGTATTTCGTTTAAATCCCTATTTTCATCCTAAATATCGACCGATAATCGCCGAACAATCGAGAAACGGAAATACAGGGTGTTTCAGGGATTATAGGCAAAAGAACGTAACCGGTCAATAGAATTCGTGGAAAGGGAATAAATCGGTTTCGATAAATGTAGACCCACGGTCTACAGGTTGATTTTAGACGTTCAATTTTTTTAACTTGGAAAGTTTCTTGATCGGTACGACTAGGAGGTATATTATAAAATTCGTTATTTTATGACTTCTATATAAGATTAATATTTCTAGAACCATCGTTACTCGCAAGTATCGCTATATCGTGTATCGTATGTTATACATAGGTGTATTGCGTATTGTATTTGTGAAAAATATTTATATAGCTCGATACGTGCCGTTCGAACGGATTTTAACCGTTCGGAACAAAAATTGCGATAAAAAGACAACGATGACATAGTTTGGATCCCAACGGGTTAAACCAATACCTACTATATATATATATATATACACACGCACATATATCAGTATCCCTTAAGGGGGATAATTGCTCGTCGCTACATCAACGATTCTTCCTTTCTAATGGCTTCCATTAAAACGAATCGTTTTAATGGAATCGCGCTAGTAAGTTGGTTCAGTGTTACGGAGATCAGGTTGTAACCCTGTCGATTCCTGGGCGTAAACGGCACGCGCTTGGGTGGGTCTGGAACCAGGACTCATTGGGTCCGACTTCTTTCGTTCGATTCTTATCTGGTACGAGGCCGCATATAATTACAATTAAAAGAGATGGTCGTCGATAAGGGAAGAGGACCTCCGTGTGTCGAGGGGTTCTTCTTCTTAGGCCCCGGCCATATCCTCCCTCTTCTGCCTCTTCTTCTTCGTTCTATCGCCTGTTCACTCAGAGGTCCAGTCGATGCACCCACCTATATGGTTATAAAAGGGATGGTCAGGGGAGGCCCGGATTACAGGGGGGAAGGGAAGAATGGTGGCATAATATCCGCTTGAACTTAAGTTATATTCCTCCTCGTGCAGCCGAGATATCGGTGCGGAGGTGGAGTTCGGTTCGAGGGTATGCTAATTCCGGCCTCGGGCCACCACGCAGCCCTTAATAGCCAGCTGAGCAGCTCTTATGCCAGCAACTAGCGCTCGTATATACAGCGTAGAGGGACGGTGTGCATCTCTCGTAGTTATAGAGGTCTCCCGGAGTCGATGGTACCGTCGGCGAGAATCACCGGTTTTTCGGAATGTTAATGTCCCGGTAGAGGCGCCCCTTGCTCGGCTCATGTCGACGATTAGCGCTCGTACGTGTAATTGGGATAATGCGTCGGGACTCTCCTTCTCCCTTCCTCTTCTTCTCCTCTATTACTCGTTTTCCAGGTATTCGGGACTTTTTATCGTATTTAAGCGAGGGAGTTTAAATGGCCGTGTACGGATACCTCCGGGGGTATACGTGCGCTTTCAATGGCCGCGTGATTGCTCTATCTCTCTTTCTCTTTGGCGCGCCGTTCCGTCGTTTTTAGCCAGAATTTCAGCTCGTGACTTTCCGCTCTTTGGATAATCCACGGAGCGGATTACCTACGCAGACGAATCGGGATCCTGCGGTTCCGGGAACCCCGTGTTTTCGAAAACACGGTTTTCAACAGGGATTGCTCTTCCTCTTTACCAGCTTATTCATTTTCACCGGCTTCCTCTTCTTCTTCTTCTTTTTTAGTCTTTCTCTTAAGGCTTTTGTCCTTCTCTTTCTTCCTCTTCTTCTCGCGATAGAGGAAACTTTTCTCGCGCAACGAGTCGTGCCGTTCGAACGATCGTTAGTTTTCCTTTCTCGTTACAAGACGATAAGCGAAATAAGACAGGAAAATCTTGAACGTTTTTCACCTCGTAAGTAGAAGGTTAAGTAGTTTGGTTCTCTCGCGAGATTATTTTCAAGACTCGAGTATATTTGTTAATGCCAGAGGTTTCAAGATATAATTTGCAAGGGGAACCTAATTTTCATAGGTACAGCATATATCCCGGACATTTGGTACGACGTTTTAAACAAAAACTAGACAGATACCAAAATACAGATTCGCGAGTTTGATACGTCTTACCTAAACAAAAAGCACAAACCTGAAACGACGGAAGAGTCGTTCCAAACTGTATCTATCCGGAAACGCTTCGAAGTTCACGTCGAAGGATTCCTACAACTCCGAGACCTGTCTCGGAACTGTCTTTCGTCCCGATCACGATTTCCAGCCGGGAAGACTGACTCCATCGGTCGTCTTTGGGTGCCCCCCCCCAAATCCGTCCTCTGCTCGCATCAATCGCTCGCTCCAAACGCGATACGCGGTTCGGTCGCGAAGCGCACGATCCATCGTTATTTATCGACTAATTCGTCTCCATTTAGAAAAAACATCTGCCGTTTCCGAACGAGGGCTTTTGCACCGCGAGCTACGATCCGGGGCCCACGGCGAATAATTCTTAGGAGAGAACGGTCCGACGCCAGCCGACGATTCCTACCTCATAGGCAGATAATCGCCTTTGATTTCTCTCTTCGATTCCTGCTCTCTACCCTCCCCTCCTCCGCTCTCTCACCCCCGGTTACCCTCCCTCGCCCTTCATCTCCTTCTGCTCGAGTCCGCGCGATCGGAGATCACTCCCTTCTTATATAATTACCTTATTTCCGAATAATTGGCCAATTTATACTCGAGTCCCAGCTGAAAACAATCCACCTCTCTCTCTCCCCCTTCTCTCCTCCGGTCTCGCTCTCTCACTCTCTCTCTCTCTCTCTCTCTCTTGTCGGCGTTCCTTCGTCCTGCTTGGTCTCTCACCGTGGACCCCGTATATACACCGTGTGCCCCATAGGGCCCCGTAGAGCAGTTATTTTATGTATATGGGAGTGTGATTAGATCGGACTCCGTGCCGGTGTGTGGGTATGATAATTCTGCCCGTAGGGCTTCGTGGGGCAGTCTCCACCCACGCCACGCACACACCACGTATCCGCGTCTATCTCCCTTTTCCTTCCTCTTCCTCTATCGTATCATGGTTCGTTCAGTTTTGTCCCTTTCTATCTGTTGGCCCGGCGCGCTCTGTACCCAGTCGTCCCACCTTTTCTTCCGTCCTTCGATTCTGCAATTCTACGTTCTACCGTGCCGGTAACATTGTAATCATCCTCGTACCGTGCATTTTTGCGCCCGGTAACCGTGCCGTGGTCGTTTCGGCTCATTTGAATTCGCGCCCCTGCGCGATCTAGTATTAGGGATCACGAGAAGGTGCCGCGCCGTTTCCGAGCCTATCTAGCATTGCCTTCTCCACGACCGATCGTGCGCTCGCAAAAGACCGTTCCTACCGATTCCACCTTTATGATCGCCGTACGCCGTGAATTGTTGCGTGACATAAGCTCGCGGATGGCTTCGTCGCACGTTCGGAAGATGTAGGAGGGGGTGGATTAATTGGAAAATTTCGCACCAGGCAATTGTTATTTTTTCGTATTTTAAAGCGTATTTTAAATGTTTTCTGTTTGTCAGTAGATATCAGGCATGTTTGATGATATTAAAACTACGAAAGTTTTAGGAAATGGAGGAAACGTTATTCGTTTTATCATCCTTTGCCTACCATATATAAGTATTATATTCTCATATTATTTATATTTATTTCGTGATGAGTCGTTCCACCTAATTGTCGAGTTTGTTACGATAAAATAAGGTAATATTGTTAGATTTACGTCAAAGAAACCACGACTGTTATATTCCTTTAAGCTTATTTTTCAGCGGGACGCGTTAGGTACTGAGAATGACTCTGCCAAGTTCGTTGGACACTGGGAGAAAATAATACTTTCAGTAGTAGGTACACGTAACAACGAAATAACGATGTAAGATTATGTATAACACGAAAAATGATTTTTATATTAAGTATGACGTTATAATGCATACCTTTGACTTTGTATCACATGCCTCGCAACATATCGGAACCAATCTTCTCGATGCACGCGGAGCTGCGTCTCGGGGATCTTGATTACGATTCTGCCGAATCATTCTTGTCTGATTCGAATTGTTGAATGAATGCTTGTCTTGTTACCGCTGGTGACGCGTTGAAAATAACTAGTCAGGTTAAATACATTAATGATTGTCAGAAACAGATTGCGGACTTTTAATCGCCGCGAGAAGAATTTTATTGATTCGAGAGTTCGCACGATCCACCTTTTTCATATTACGCGTACATATAATTTCGTCTCGTGATGTTTCGCTTTAGTTTCGTTTAGCGTGGCATAAATTCTCCTTACTTATTGAATTAAACGTGCATTGAAACTTTTGGATTTTTAAAAAATCTCTATCGTTAACGATTTATCGCCTTTGATATTCGTACGATGAAGCTCTATGGTTGTTTAATTCCATACGTCTTTAGAATCGTAGCGGCACACGAGCTAGAAGACGAATCAAACGTGTTGTTTTGTCTCGGAGTATCAATATCGTTAGGTCTTACATGATGTAATAATAAATAAACTCTGGGCAAAACAATGTCGCCGCTACGTGCAACCATCGAACAAAGAGAATGATTGAATTTTCCGACTCTCCTTCGACCGGTATAAATAAATGGACGCGATCGCGAGCGAACGAGTATATATCGAGTATCTATGAGTTAGCGATCAATATCTACGAGTTATCAGCGAGCGATTATACACTGTCTTGGCGAATTTGTTAGTACGAGCGTCTTGACGACATTACTGTAGTATCGTGAGTTATTATAATTAATTTATTAACGATAAAAGATTAAACAGATGGTAATTAGACAGGAAGACAATGGTTATTTAACATAAACTAATCGCAACAACGTATTATAATTAAGAAACAAGTAAATAACTAAATAGCAACTCTTATCAACACAAACTCAACTCTCTTTCGGCAACGTTAACAACACTATATGGACAACGCGATCTGTACTCTTTGACTTCTCAACTCATTCTGCTGTCAATTCGTTTATCGTCCCCTAGCAACTTCTTGTCTTTTGTCTTGGCCTCACTACGCACATACTCAGCAACCGCTTGTTTATCATTCGCATCTCAGCAACCACTTGTTTATAATTCACACCTCAGCAATCGCTTATTCACAATCTGCGCGATAGCCCCCAAGCCCCTGGTCCACGATACTACACTACTTATTTATATTTATTTATTTAATTATTTTACATATATCTGACGAGTCGCAACAGCAAGTTCTCCTTATCATAATTACCAATCCTCTGCAATTCCTCTACAGAATTGTTCAATATCGTTTGAAACGATTAATACCGATATGTTCTCAGGTTATAGTTTCTAATATTCGTGTGTTTCGCAATTGATATCAATTAGCGTCAGTTTTTATTTTATGAGTTCAGATTTTATGCATGTTATCGACAAACGTTACTATTTCGAGAGTTATCTCGAAATCTACTTAAAGCGACAAAGTGAATCCACGAGTCGTACGGGCCAATTCCATAATGCGTCCTCTTGATATTTCTCGGAAGAACAAACAAAATTATCCAGTGCGAAGGAAGCAGGCGAATATCCCTTTCAGCGGACAGGCTCTTCATTCTCCGAGCGATCTACGTCCGAATGGCAACGAACGCCCGGGTCCCACGTTACACTTTTGCTACTTCCTACTCGGTGAGAGGTTCGCATGGAATCGAACGAGACAGCGAGAGGAAAGGTAAAACAACGATAGGAGGAGGAAATGGAAAGAAGATCGCGATCGGTTGCTTGGAAAGGGGGATGAAAAAGCGGAACCGATCGAAAGAGGAGGCGGTGTGCGTAGCAATTAAGTTGGTGCTTACGAGGATAATTAGCGAAGGATCGAACGAGGAGGCAGCTGGCCAGCGGTGGAATCGGGACCCATCTTCGTTTCTTGCCTCCTCGAATCTTCCTCTTTTCTCTCTCTCTCTCTCTTTCTTTTTTCATCTTGTAATTCCCTTGTAGCCGCATTTACCTACATAATTATCGTCATGATGATTATGACTGGCCACGGAGCCAATGGAACCCACGGGCACGTCGCCGCGTGGCAACGCGTTTCCCTCGACGCTGTACTTCTCTTTCCCTCTTCGCGGTACGAAAACTTATTACCGAGTGGCCCCGAAGAAGCGGTCGCCCCGAGCTGTCCAGGAACTCGTTGCCGGGTTTAACACGCTATAGACGTGAATACGTACGAATGGTATTCGCGTACACGGTGCATTTTGTGACGTATCAGGATAGGATGGTAACTTAAATCTTTACGTTCATTGGAAAGTTAACAAATTTTATCGGACGCAGACAGCTGGAATAATTAAATGGTATTCGTCGAAAGAGAAAGAAAGGTTTAGCTTTGATATTATTCGGTTTATAGATTTCATATTTAAAGGTCTTAAATCGTTAGTACCCTATCAAGTAACTCGACTCTAACCGAACAAGACTTCAGAGTGTTACAGTACGTGTAAAGAGAAGCAGAAACGCGTCGAACAAATATGTATAGCGGACGAAAAACTTGTAACGATAGAATACTAAGGGTAAATGGTACAGGGAGAGGAAGAAACGAAGGAGATGATCGAAACACGAGGGCCTGGTAATTGCTGCGGACCGGTCGTTAGGTGACTACGGAGCCGGGTGAAAGTTCAGTTAATTCGATTAGAATCGGCCTGGTGTATAAACCGCGGTCAGGATTCGCCGTGAGCGACTCTCCATCGCGGATCTACTTTACGTTCGGATTATGAGAGGCTCGCTCGGCTAATCTCCTTTCTCGGGGTCGTGCGCTGTATTATCGGACTTCCTGGTGTTGATGGCTCTCTTCGATCCTTTCGCGTTTTAGGCCCCGCGACCACGGTGTTTGCGTTTCCTTCGCGCGGATTAATGGCCTTCGTATTTAGGAACACAACCGTCCCGGTCGGCGTTGCTCGTGAAATCTTGATTTAATAGGCCGACAAGGAAATTATCGTTTCGTCGTGCAACGTTCGGGGTTACTCAAGCTGCGATCATTACCGTTATTATTACTGTTATTTCATTACTGTTAGTTTTGTCTTCCATGTGATTTCACAGATTTTTTATTCGCTCGAGCGTGATTACGATTACGAGCGTGTTGAAATTCGTTTGACGCGGTTACGATTGGAATGCGTGCAAATTATCGTGCTACCGGGTGCTTTTATTTCAATGGAAATTTGTTTTTAACCTTTTCGAAACACTTTAGATGCCTTTCGGTTTTTGTTTGTGCTAGACCTTTGTGCGTGGAATTGGAAATTGAATTGACATAAAAGTTTTACTCTTATCGGAGGGATTTCACAGAAACGTATGTTACGAAGTCGACGTTATGAGGTTCCGGCGTGTGGAATCGTGCGAGTTGATCTTTCAGTGACAAATTATATCGTACGTCGTTTCCAAATAATCGATCGCAAATCGTACAAAATTTATTCGGGATGCAACGCGAATAACAGCGTACTGGTATTGAAATCGAATTAAATCGAATGTATAGCTATCGAGTCCACTTGTTGTCCGAAGAATACGTAGTTCTATAAGTCAGAATGAAAATAGTTAGAATCGATTCATTGGTTCATACAGCACAACCATGATAATCATCATTCAGATGTTCGATTTTAAAGTTTATACTTACAATTTGTACTTTATCTGCAGCAAAGACACTTAATTACCAATTTCTATCTAAATATAGAACGCCAGAATTAAATAAGTTAAAATTCAATATTCTAATAACCCAAGGATTCCTAGTCCAATGGTTAACACGTGTCCAATGTCCTTCACAATATCGGGTCCAGTTGCGCAAAAGATTTCCGATCGAAAGAAACCAGTCTCGATCACCCATTCGATCTCTTTCTTCCTCGTTTAAACGATCTTCCTCATCAACCCCTTATTTACATTCGATCAAGTATTCCCTTCTGTGCAATCTCAGCGTCCAGGGCGCTCGCCATGCAAGAACTCCTGGCCCTTAAACGCGATTCACGATCGCTCCGCATATGGATAATATCGTATCCCTTGGCGCGGCATCGGAGAAGAAAGAGTGGTTCTAATGCAAGGCATAAACATTCGGCGAGCAGAGCCACTGCAGGCATGCAGGAGTTGCCTGGCGGAGAGTAAGAGGGTGGAAGTGGTGGCGGATGGGTGGCAGTAGCTCTGCGAGATGACGAAGGAGCGTCGGGCGCGGGGTGGTTCCCCGGATCGATGTGTGTGCCCCCGCCTTCCACGGGGAAAGAGTCACCCAGCTTCTCCTACCCGCTTTCGCCGCTCCTGGGGGTAGTTATACAAATTTCCAAGAGTGTCTGCCTCCTCTCCCTGTCACCCTCCTGGCCCACCGTTTCTCGAATCTCCTTTTCTTGGCCCTCCACCCTGCACCGGCCACCTCTCACGCCGGCTCCTAGAGTTTCCATAGCAACCCGGAGGCGGGTCTTTGCATATTATACTCTGTGTGTGACAAGCCGACTCGTTATGTATGCCACTGTGTAGGTGTGGAGGTGTGCTGTACACCATCGTACGGCTGCGTGTGTGTTTGGCCGCCTTGGTGCGTTTAGGCGAACGAGAAACCGCGCTTACGTACACACCCGTTCATAAGTGAAAACTTAAGCGCGCACCATTGTGTTTATGCATATGCGGTTCAATCGCGCATTTTTATACAAGTTTACGTTTTTGCTAACGCGGTTATAGAAATAGAATTTAAATAGAGATTCCTTTTCTCTGCTAAACGTTGCAACGTGTACTCTACTTTGGGTGTCTTATGTAAGTGTCTTCTTTGTGTTTCGTACGAGCGCAGCAGGGTAGCTTCACGATCGAATCGACGTTATCCATAAAATCTCATTAATCGCGAGTTATAAATTACCGTTATTAGTAAATATTCTTGCACGTATGTAATAACAACGAGTTTTCCAACGAAAGAACGAACTTTCACGAACGAATTTTACAAATTACAAATTTACAAATTACCCGATCGATGGCAAATCAGAAAATTTGTAAAAATAGGTGCGTAACTTCAAACTTGAAGTTTGTCAATCTCCAAATGTTATTGGTTGGTGAATTGTCGTACAATTATCGTGCTCAGGTATCCTAATACTTCTGAACGAGAGTGTACGTACGTACGTGTGTGTATGCCTGAGCGCGATGAACTGGTGTCTCGCGTGTATGTATAGGCGATGTTAGTTCGTGTGGTGGTAGAGGGGTTGCAAAGGAATCGGGCGGAGGTGTGAGCAGAGGCAGATGAGGAATTGTCACCTCCGACGGAACTGGAGGAAGGGTGGAGAGTGCAAGGAGCGAGAAAGAGAGAGAGACAGTAGGCGAGAGGATGGCGAAGCGAGAAGAAATGTGACGATGGGGTAGGGGTTGCACGGCTATGCCGGTTCTTTGTACTTTGCAGGGTTGCTGCAATCTCCCATACCCCACGGCAGCTTCCACCTCGCGAGTGAACTCACCCCATGCCGGTGGAGGCTGCCACCTTCCTTCCAGCTTTCCAGCCACCCCCTAGCTCCTTAGCCTAGCTTCCTCTCTCACCCTGCGAAGCTGGAATTTCTACGAATCCGTGCTATCTTATATATGGAGAAACGAGAACGGCGGTGAGCCGACGCGTTGTGATTTTTACCGGGGCTCTCGTTCAATTCCGGGAGCCGTGGCGCGAGCGCACTCCTGGGGGTGGCTTTGATTCTTTCCAAGGAATCGAAAGCGACGGTTACACGCGCTTGACTGAAATATAGCGAGACCGTCGTCCTTCTGTAACTGTTTAGAGATGCGGTTGCAATTTTTGGCGATGTCGAAATTTTAACACACGACGACTAGGTAACCGAAGGATCAAATTAATTGCATTTATTGAAAGAAGAAGAAAGGTGTACGAGTTTCATCTTCAAAAGCGTATTGCTACAGATATCGGTTCACTATGAATTCGTAGCACGTTTCAAAATCTGATACGATTTTGATCGACTCTGAGTTGGTATTTCTTACTTTACTTCGATTAACGGAAAGCTGCCTTCTTGTGTACCCGTACATATTACGTACAACGAGTAAATAATTCGTACCGGTTTCGTAGATAATTTTCGGCTATATGTTACGACACAAGTTTCAAGGATTGTGACTATACATTTGCGTAACCATCGATGTCAACCATTGCTTTCGATGAAGATACAAATTCTAGAAACTTCAAGCTTAAAAATAGTCTTACCTTAGTTCGAATTGCCACTCCATCGCGTCGTTGAACATCTCGGAGTTAGGGTACTCACAGTGGATGGTCCAGAGCATACGTGGGCCGTAAGGGTGTCGGCGAATACGTAGGACTTTGTTAGGGTAGCGGCGGGCTTTCCACGGGGTGACATGTTTTTCTGGCAGCCAAGGGGTGCGAGCCCCTAATTATAAAATAAAAAAAATCAATATCTTACCCTAGCCCGGGCAGGGTGCACAAAAAAATAGGGTGACTCCCCCGTCTTCTCGTCATTTCCACCAGCGATTCTCATCCCACAAAATCCAACCCCGCGTCTTCCAGTCGTTGCTCCCTGCTCGTTTCGGCCACGGAGCTGATTTTTTTCTCTACCCCTCCGTCGCTCTTCCCACCCCCTTTTGGGGCTGTATTTCTGGTGGATGGAGGTAAAGACGAAGGAAGAGATGTTGGACGAAAGAGGAAGGTGGAGGAGGGAGATGAAAGAGTAGCGAGCGTACACGGGATACTGAGTTGGGAAGTGGCGTAACTGGAAGAGAAGAAGGGGAAGTATAGCGGATAACGGAAGAAACTGCACGACTTTATTTCGTTGCGCTTATTGCGTTTCCTGAATTTTTATACGCCGCATGCGGCCCATACTTATGGACTTTTAATACCCAGCTGGCACGTGCTACACGCTCGCAATTTCGATATCTACTGCGAATAAAGATGCTAAAGTATTTTAGAGAACGACGAGAAACGATTCGGGGAGATCCACGTGCGTACGTTTTTTCTGCATCGCGAGAGTTCTTTGATCGGATGTAATTTATATGCGATTAGTGGCGAATATGAATCGTTGTTTAGCCGAGGTTATATTTCATATTGTTACGAGTGACGATTCCTTTGTAAGAACAGCGATTGGAACGAAACAAATTTCAGGGAAGAATACGTGAAGATTTTAATATACGAGAGTGAAGTGGTTTATTAAAGAGACGAGTGATAAAATTGTAATAGTCAGTGTATATTAAAATACAAGTACAGAGACAGTGTACTCTTCAACTCTACGCTTGCTATTCGACTCTATGACTCGCTATAATGATTCGCTATAATGATCGTGCTAGAGAGCACGTTCGTCTATTCGTATCGACCGGTGGTATCGTAAAATGTTGAAATGTATCTCTGGTTGACGATTACAAATAACGGCGGTAATGTTTTGTCCGGAGTTCCGTTTACCTTTGAACCTAGCAAACCAAAACAACGTTGACACTTCAAGGCACAACGATACGAGTCTCTCCCGATTCGAATCTTCCATTGACTCATGTGCCGCTACAAGAGCGAGGATAAGAACTTGTCAGCGAAGAGTTTATCAGATTATGGCGGCTAACGTATGACTCTGAAATATTAACAACTTTGTTACTTTTCAACGATTCATACAAATCGTTAACCTTTATCTTGGATCATTACGCGAATAACCGCTTTCCTAATAACCCGTGTCGATTAGCAATTTCAAACCTGATGGTGATACAACCAATCGTTAAACCTACCGAAAATGCGGCACAAGCGCAACGAAGCTCGCCGATAGTTCAAAGCGACAGAAACGATACTACAAATCTACCAACGGTAGATCGTATCTCCACCGATACCGCTTACATTCATCGATTCGCGAGCACGGCGGAGCAAAGCGTCCCAGAGAAAACCGCTCCCTCTCACCGGGGTCAATTTCACGTGAAACAAAAGTGCCTGGAGCGGTCGCCGGTGGTGGCGGTACTCAATCAATAGATACATAAATATCATCCTTCTGCGGGGCCTCTGCTCGACAAACCCCTGCGTGTACCCAGTACACGCGTGCGTCGCCTATTCTCCTGTTACGTCTTCAAACTTTTCTTTTCTCTTCCACGATTTCAGCCAAATGGCGAAGCGGGTGGAAACGGGTGGAAGAAGAGGTTTTCGGTGGTAGTGGCACCATGGCACATCGATTCCGTGGATTCACCGGCGTCGTTTTTGTCTCGCGCGACGACACATTCAAATAAGTAAGGGCATCCCCTCGCCCCTTGGAGAGGCTCACCCTGTGGCACCCATCCCTGGGACCTTGCGTTGCCACCCCTTGGCCGTAAGGTCCTTCTTCTTTCGTTTCCTTCGCCTTCTCTCTCCTTCTCTTGCCAGCTTCGCTAGCGTCACCACCCCAATCTCCACCTCCTCCCTTTCTCCCCACAGCTCAGGTCGACTCGAGGGATGGGTCGCGACGAGATTAAAAGAAGAATCAATAGCGCCTCTCACCCCACACCATCGTTGCGCTCCTCACTTCCACCGTGAAGGTGGGTGCCTCCTCTTGCCCTCGAGCACCCTAACCCCCGCAACCTCAAAGGCCCTTGCCATATATTGAAATGCTCTAAGAGAGGACTACCTCGGAACCAACATCTTCCCTCTCTCTCTCCCTCTGTCTCTCTCTCCCTCTCTCTCTTTCACCTCTGCCTGAGTTCTTCCGCAACAGCCACCACCCACACGTGGGTGGCCATGGATGGGAGGGGTGACCACCCTCTCTCTATGTGTCGACCTCCACGAACACATTCGCTATACTTCTTCGAATCCTCTTGGACAAACACTGCGAGCATCGTTTCTTTTCTTCGCTGTCTGTCCTTTCTCCGCTCCCCTTCTCTTACCTTGCCGCGCGTTTTCTCCTAACCGTAGCTTTTGCAAGTAGGTACCCTCTCCCTTTCTCGTCTGTCTTTGGCTATTCTCCGCGTAGGAAAAGAGATTTGTCGTCAACCACCCCCCTCCTCCTGCTCTTTCTCTCTTCGTTTCTCGCGCTGTTTGGCCTTTCACGAAAGTCACCGAAAGAGCCAGAGAAAGGGATTAGAGAAAGGGTTGGCGAGGGTGAGATGGAACGTTCGTGGACCATCGAGGAATTGTCAATTTCTGTCTGCGCCTTACCTTTCTTTTGCATAGCGAGATAAGGAGCATCTTGGTGAATGATTTTAGCGGGAAATAGCGGGGGTCTTTGAATCCCCTCCCTTTGGATCTCCGGTCGGTAACGAAAGGCCAGAGGCAACGACATCACGTGAAATCGCCTCGAAGATAGGCTTTGGCCGGAGCCGCTGGACGTCGGAAATGCCATCTTCAAAATTGCTCTTGCAGCTCAGCCACCCTAGCCACCGTTTTTAATCGCTGCGAACGATGGACGGCGATCTTGAATTTATAATGATCGATCCAGTTGCTCCTTTTATCGTGTTTATCCGATAATCGGCCGGATAGTCCCTTTGCAACGGCTGGATAGATTATTATCTTATTAAAAGATGCTTGGAATGTTTCAGCGTTAACCAGAACGCGTAAAGCATCATGTTAATTTACCGTGGACCTTTCGCGATCAAAAGAGGAGACGCTTCAGGCTGAAACAGTAGATTTATTATAATAAATCTACCTTGGTCCGATATTATTCGTCTTACCAGCGGAATTATGTTATTAAGATGGATTTTTAGGATCGCTGGAATGCGATAGCTTACGTTGTAATCGACTAATGCACTTTGAAGGAACGAAAATTGTTTATTACAGCTACATAGATATGCGTAGATAACTGGTTGATAGCGATGAACACGTTGAAACGGGGATTTTTATTGTAACAGGAAGCGTAGAACGCTATCTTCATTTGGAATCGATGTTTCAGAATCTGATAAAAGAAGCGTAACAGAAGGAAATCGTGGTATGTAATTTTATTAGTCTTCTAGTCGAGTATTTAACGATATTGTTGTTGGTAGATTGTTACGATTAATATACCTGTATTCACTGACGTAACAAGTAATACGTCTTATTCAAATCCATAACTGATCGACGTTGACACTTTTCTGTATTTTGTACTTCATGTACAGTTTTTATATTTTCGTAATCTACAATTTAATTAAGAGTACGATAGAAATTTATAGCCGAGTATTATATTTAATCAATTTTAATCAACGCGTTAAACGGAAGTTTTAATCCATAGCACGTACGAATATTTAAGACAAAAATTTTTATCGCTATGATATGACGCAACTGTTGTATTATCTTCCATGGAATTAAATAATTATACTCTGAACGAAGAACAATGGGCAATATGCGATTATCTAATTCGAATAAGCGTGGCTAAACGTCAACCATGATAATGCGCACATGACACACGGTCTGTTAATAACATGAGACGCGATAAAATCGGTTACAGAGGAGGCGAAGCCTACGGTAATTTCACGTGAAATCTGTTCGAGGCTGGCTGGCTGTTGTCCAGCAGCTAAACACACATGGAAGAAGCTATTTCGGAAATTGCTATCGCTGTTTGCATACTATGATTATGTTAATGCAGTTTGTCTTAATGATTCGATAAAACGCGTGTACCTTGCTTGCCTGTGTGTGTGTGTGTGTTATGCGATCGTAGAAGGAGAAAAAAGAAAACAAATTTTTGTACACCGATCTAGGTTATTAGTATATCGATAACCGTGATCGATGTGCCATCAGTTATATCAGGAAAACGTATTGTGGACAGTATAATTTAGAATAGATTGCGCGTTATATAAATCAAGCTGTTCTTTCGAGAACTTCCAAGATGTTTGACGGTAGCTATAATTTTTTCGTTAAAATTGAATGCTAATATTCCCGAATTATATCTATTTACGTGTAACGAACTTAGGAAATTCTACTTGGAATAAGAATGAAAAATTACTATTTGCCACAATGGATCATTTCAACTATTTTATTACTTTTATCTTAAAGCGATATTACTTCGCGTTAAAATGAAATAAATCATTTCAACAATTTGGATTTTAATATTAATTTCATTTTAAATATTGCATACATTTTGCATACGTTCGAGCGATGAACGCGAAACGTAGTCAGATTATTGTACGACGTAACAGCATTTACCCCTAAAATTATTCTAATCTCAACTACTCTTCGGTAACAAGCCTGAGCTTACTATCTAAAATTCTGTGAGTTGTGCGAAACTCGTAGCGTAAAAAAGAACGCGCTTCCAGAGTTTACGTTACATCGCAGGCTTCAACTGTTAAAGCTCGAACAATTCTACAATTTGAACAATTCTCGATTTACAAAAAGATAATATCGTTCGATCTTTCGTCGTCGAGCGAATGCGATTATTATTTGAAAACAAATTCGTAGCTAGCCAACCCCTGGTACACGAAGGTCGGAAATAAAGCGCATTTTTCTAGGAGGATCGTTTTTCTTTCTTAGTCTCTGCGTCGCTTTGAATTCGGTAGCCACGGAAATTGCCGTCCACATTTTGCGGCTCGGCTCTGACAAGGTGAATATTTTAGCGGCACCCCGTAGCTTGTTGGTTCCCACATACATATGCGTGCACACGTGCACAGGTTGAAGATACGCCTCGGTCAACATCGTCGAAAAATGTATTAAAGGCAAACACATGCATTCTAAGGAGGTTCGCCCTACGTCTCACCCTCTCCTACCTCCACCGTACGCTTTTTCGTCCCCGCGACATACATCCACGTATTCATACGAGCACAGAAGATACTTTTGCCAATCCCCCTGCTGTCCAAGTCTTTTATTTTACACATATACGCTGTTCCACACTATCTAACGCGTACTACTGTACGCGTGGCTCTGATCGATAATTTCTTGCTGGACCTTTCCGAGGATTCAGGAGCTTCCGATAGTGCTTGTTGGTATTTTCAAAGAAAAGTGGTTTTACCGTGTTTTCGCTTTAAATTTCTGGGTAGAATCGAATTTTCATATAGCGTTTCGCTTCGTTTTCGCCCTTCTGGTAGCGTAATCGTATTCTTTTACAGTGAAATTTGAATTAACGCCTAAACGGTAAGGCGAGATCCTACGGCTAAGATTGTCTTTGGATCGAAACATTTGCAAACGAAGAGAATCGATAAGCTTTCCACGTTCCTTGTTGTTATCTTAAGAAGAAGACGATTTTAACTCTGTTTTCACTTTGAGATTCTCGATAGAATCGAATCGCGTGCGTCGTCTCCTTTCATTTTTTTCTGCGTACCGAGAGTTTAATTGTAGCGGCAGATACGTCGTTCGATGCAACGTATTTCGCGATGGAGCGTCGTGATTACCATGGACCTAAGGTGTTTGCGTTTAATGAACACCATATACACTCCAACAAACTTACGGAGATATCTTGAAACGATGGTCGTGCCAAGGGGAGGAAAAGAGAAGAAACACCGGCTGGTTTTCTGTTCGAACACGATTTGCTCTCTTTCGGCTGGCCGCGTATTAAATGCTGTTAAACGAGCCGCCAATCAGCACCTGTCAAATTGTAATCAGCGAAATTGTGTACTCACATATACGTGGTTTTTTCGCAGCTTTTCCAAACCTTCGTATCCTTCTGTATAATATAATACATAGCAAGAAAGTGGGAACGTTAATTTATTTGGTAATTAACAACGACTCTCATCGTTGACTGGTTGATTACATAGACTTATTTATTCCATGATTACCGTAATTATACGAAAATAAAGGAGAAGAAAAAATGATCGGTAGCGCGATGCAGGAATTATCGATCTTTCGTTAATTTCCCATTGAACTTGCTTTGTTTAATGCGAAGAAGCAGAGACCGATCGATGGAAAAAGGTTCACTTTATTTTTCCATAAATATTTGTTACGTGTTAACGAGTAGAGGTGTTTTATATATTAGCCGAATGCGTTGATACGGTTCCACAGATCATGACTTTGTATTCGTGTATTATTACACCCACCAATGCTAGAGCAACTCTCATTACCATTGGAATACAACGTGTATAAAAGGACAGAAAAAAATAATTTACATTAAGTTGTCAAGCACTTGTGAAGACATGATTAAATTTCATAGTTTAGTGGCTTGTTTTTCGTGCGCTACATGCTGCAGGCTTCTTGCTATCTCGAATCCAACAGCTTTTACCGTGGCTCGCAATCGAATTAATTAGTTAGTCCAGTTAGTAGAAGCGAGCGGAATCCGCTGAATTCTGGTAGTTCTTGTTTACTTAAAAGGGAAATCTTCTGTAATTTAAGATGTAAGATTCTCCGATCCTGAGAAAGTCGAACGTCGTTTTTATCAAATTTCAATAAATTTTTCATCCACCTCGGTCATTATTACGAACTGACAGAGCAATAGCCGATAACTACATATTATACTCCGTGCAATTGAATTTGTGCAACTAACTGTATGCTTTCTAATTTTTATTTCGCGAACGTTACAATTATAAAATTAGAAAGAAACATTAGCGTTTCGGTGTATATCAGTTACGTATAGATACTTTGTACATATTGCATATACATACCATACACGTTACGACGGCGACACGCGTTCATTTCGTTACGCGTCTAATGGAAATCCGAGTCTTACACGACTCTTCTCCAAAATCCTCAGATATTCTCACCAACCTCTCTTCTATAATTCAAAATTCTCAACGATATTGTCCGATAACGATACTCCAAACGACAAAAGCTCTCGATAATCAATCAATTCAATTACACGCGCCCAAAACCAAAATATACGTACGTACGCACTTACGCTTGGTCATGCAACAGCACACGTGATCCAAACTCGGTTCGTTTCAATATCGCCACGTATACGTACCATAAACATGTCCCTAGGTTCGCGAGTTTTCAGATTTCCATGACTCGCGCGTGCACAGCTCGGCCGCGAAATAAACATCGCCTCGTCGCGACGTGTCACCGTGGAATTCGTATTAATTGCAAGTGGACAAGCGGTCCAGCTCGGCTTGCCTCCGAACAGAGCTGGCCAAGCGGGACGAGTTATGTGGCGGAACGAGTTATTATTTACTTATTAGACGGCTGGCGAGCGCGGCGCCCAGCGAGGGGGTGTGAAAATGAACTAAGGCCAGCCCGGTAGAAATTAAAAACGTGACTCCATGGCGCGGGTAGCTTCATCGCGCGGCTAACGAGAAGATACGACCTCCTGGTAAACGTGTAACTATATACGTGTCTGCCTGTGTTCGCGTATAGGTATAGCAGTCTTATATGCTGCAACGTCCGAAGACGTACGTTCTTTATATACCGGGTGCTCGTTCCGAGAACGATGTTAACGCCGGGGAATCGGTTGTGCTTGCATTTTTTTCTCTCTTTTTCTTTGGAGTTATTAAAGCGAGCCGGAGTTTGCTCGTCTTTTCGATTCATTTTGTGATTTCGTTTCTTTGGTTCTTTTGATTCCGAGGATACTCGCTTGATTATGTCAACGTTCCGATAACATGGTACGTATACCGTTGTTCGTAAGTGTTTGAACGCAGTTGATTTGTAGCAAGAGTACGTGAATGTAGCGAAACGTATAGATCGATGAGTAACTAATTGCTAAAACATCTCATCGCCTTATGGAATCGATAAATATAATACATTTTAGTTATTCGTTTGAAAACTGACCGGCGGTGTATCGAAACTTGAAACGCGTCTCGTTATGCGTCTATTCAACGATTTCAAATATCATTGCTTGAATTAATCGCGATAGCATCTCTATAGGTCTAGAAAAATCGTCTTAGGATAGAGAATTTGTTTAGAATGCTTTGCTGTAAATTTACTTGGAAAATTCTTTTCTCCACTCTCGTCTGATGTCAATATTTCATTGCATACCTATTAGCTTCTTTTAAATTACTTCCTCGTAAGAGACAGAAGATGATTTATCGTATTTCTTTCCTGTAGTCTTCGATCATTACGAACGTACTTTTCCTATATATTTTACATCATCGTAAAGGAATGTCTCCTTAATTTTAACGTTGCACGAACGCGAAAGAAAAGAGAGGAGAAGGAGGACACGGAAGAAAAAGCGATAGCTTCGATAGAAATTGTCTCAAACGTACAGTGTGCTGTGTTGGTGACTAGATACCGAGATGTACGTAATGGTAAAGATGTACTAGATGCGATTGAGTGGAAATAGGAAGGATAAGAGGAAAACTATGTAGGTGGATGCATCTCTGCCTTCTTTCTGTCCAAAGGAATCTTCAACGGAGCTTCTCGCCATTTCCTTTAGATCCGCGTGCTGTCTTACGTCGTACCCATTCACTATTTCGCGTTGAATGCATTTCAGATGTATTTGCAATATGCAATTTTAGATTGCCACGTAATTCGAAATAGTAACAGTATACCGTGTTACGCGTTATATATTCTTCTTCTTCTTGCTTTTCTTTTTATTCTTCTTCCTTTTCTTTTGTAAATGTAGCTATATACATCGTACATTTCGAGTACTCTTTGTTACAAAGAATCTCCAAACAGAGATACACTTATATATTAAAATTAAGTGATTTAACAAACGACTTTACTAAGTAGTCTAACAGGCTACTCTTGTTTGTTCTAAATAAGCTCCTGTTCGTGAGAAGGGAAAAAATACGTAGCTAAGGGTTAATTATCGTTTATAGATCTACCGTGGCCGTGAAAATTTTAGAGTAATTCTTTGTTAGCTACAAGTTTCATAATTTTTCGATATTTCATTTTTATTTCAACTTCCATATATCACGGTTTAAAAGTATTTCGATTTTTCAAAATTACAAAAAGACCCACTTCATACGGTAGATTTTTTCTCGTCTTCGTTCTTCGTTGGCAATTTCAACTCAAATGTGTTTAACAATTTTTTAAAAGAATAATCAACAAGTTATTTCGTTATATCTTCCGATCGTTGGTATCGATGGTAATTTTTTTTTAGAAACTAAGCCGAGAATGATAGAAAAATGTAATTAATGTTTTCACTCTGGACCCTAGCATAGCGTTCACCGTATTTACATCTAACTGCTATACCTTCGTTTCAATAATATTGGAATACAAACAATTTTATCGTAGTTTCGATAATTTCTACAAAATCCTATTCCATAGCGAAATTATTACTTTCAACCCTTCCACTTCTACTTTACGTATTCCCATTTGGCAGGCAAAGATACGATATTTAAATTTTCAAGTCAGTCGCCTATGGCAATTTCGCAAAAGACCAGACGCGCTACGAACTTAGCATTCGAGACGAAATCGCGTCGTGAAGACGCTTTGGGGGTTTCTCAGAGACGGGGGTTGAATCGGGGTTGGCTGAGACGTAGATAGAGCTGAACGATGCTCTCGCGTCCCTGCCAGCTTCCCAAAGGTTACGGATGGCGAGGGTGGGTCGCATATATTTTACGTGTCGCCTTTATTTCGATACGACGGAGCTTCGATCCCGTCTAAACCTAATTTGCGTTCCATTTCGCGAGCAAACACTCTTTCCAAGACCTTTCGAGATCCTTCTTCTCTCATCCTCTTCCGGACGAGTTGCTTCGTTCTCTCGAAACGTTCTTGATTCGTCGCGAATGCCACGCGAATTTCCTTGTTTGCTTCGCGTATAAGTCTGTATCGAGCTCATTTTTCTTCGAATTCATGCGAATTTTTTCCAAATAGAATGAAAAAAGATGGCTTTCTGTTTGGAAACTCGTATCTTTTTAGAAGAATTGTTTCGACAAATATCCATGACGGATGTAGTTTTACGACGGTGGAATGTTTGGTCGTAGTAATTATTTTATTGGATGCGAATGTTTTGTTTCAGAATTTTTTAAAATAAGTTTTGAATATTTACTGACGTGTCGTGACAAAAGTCGAAAAAATGTGTCTGGTATTAAATAATATAAAATTATAATATGTGAATCGAACGTAAGAATCAGATAGAGATTCCATTATATTCATTTTTCCGTGGTTTACTTTTATTGCGATGCTATTATGGTTTATTTTATCGTTGTTTTATTTTACGAGCGTTACGTCCAAATGTAACTCGCATGTAACGATAAACTCGATAAGCAGATCACCCTAAAACTTAACGTATTCGGTCCTTTCGAAAATTATAGAATTTTTACTTGTGATATCAAGGGTTTAGGATATTTGAAATATTTGAAATATTTGAAACTCTTACTTACCTCGACATCTGTGTCATCAAGTTTCACAAATACACCTTTCGAGGAGCCTTTAACGATAGAGCGCAGCGACCAACGACAGACGCGAGTCTCGTGCAACGAAGTCGTTCAAGAAACATCGAATTTCTTACAGGTAATACTTACCATTTAATGGAACATATGGAAATATATCATAGCAGAATGAATCATCCTCGTTTAAAGCGAAAAAGATAAGTTTTAATAATTTATGCTAGAGTAATATATTTAAAGCACAAGGAAAAAAAAAAAAGAAAAGAAAATGTACTTGATTTCGAAGTAGGATTCCAATAAAAATATAGGTATCTGTTCTTAGTCTCGAGAAAGATAACCTGGAAATCGCGTAGGAATTTGCCAGTTCTGTTCAGAAATTGCGCGAAATCACGAAATTAATAAATTCGATCGTATCGACAGTGACTGGAGACTGTCACGGCGATTGTTCGGAACGCTTCGACACCGAATGGAAATCCGTAATGGCGTCATTGAAAAATTGCATCGGGTCATCGTGGTACGAGCGTTACCGATGTCGCGTTATCACGCGACATCGCTCGCTTAAGCGGCCGTGTTTTCCGTCTCTATGCAAATTAGCAGGTGAGCTAATATTGGAACTCGGAAATGGGACGCTCTGTGGACCGGAAATAAAATAAAATCCCGCATAATAGAACGATATTCGCGCTCGGTGATTCGTTCACCCGCGATAACGCACGGTACAATTGACGGAGGAGTTTCCGAAAGTTTTGTGAAACTTGTATTTTATATTAAATATTTGTATATTTTTACATCCTTATCCTATTCTTTTAACGATATTCCTAGTTTCTCATATTGATATTTTAATTGTTATTCGAAATTGGTTAATCGAATTGAATCGAATTTCAGACTCGTACGAGCCTTGAGCGAAATATCTTCTTTTAATTCAACATGTTTCTCGATAGAGTAATAAATATCTGGGAAAAACGAAAGAGAAACTTAAAGAAAGGCAGCTTGCTAGGTCCTAAAATAACAAGGGACAGGATACGGTAGTATTACGTGAAATCCCAGTGTTTTAGTTTCATAGAACGGTTCGAAAGAAACAATTGTATAAAGAATTCTAGTGTTTTAATTTCATAGAAAAATTTCATAGAAGCGTTGGAAATTTTACGAAATGAATAATAACGATAAAACGAGACCACTAAATAAACGATATATATCGTGCTGTCCGCAGAAGGAAATTTTTATTTCGTCGTAAAACGATGTTGGTAATCGTGTTCGGTGAAAGCTCCGCATGAAAACTTCCGTTGGATAAAAAGTATCTCGTTGAGCCAGAACGAATCTTCACCTTTGGTACAATGGCGAAGACGTTCACCGTTGATGCATGCTGGACAGGAAGCGAATTTTTTTCACCAATCAGAAAGGGGAAAGAATAGTATTTGAAGTTTCAGTAGTGAATCGGTAGAAAGACCTCGGAAAAATAAAGCGACGATGGGAAAACAAGATCAAAACGAGCCATTTTCGGAATATTTTTGCAGAACGGTACTGCGCGTCCTGCAGTTTATTTTTCTCGCGGCAAAATCTACCGGAGTAACACGAACACGGAGTTACTTTAGAAGACATCATCCCTGGGCGAAACGTTAGGAATCAAATGTTTTCGTTTATTTTCCCTTCTCGTGTTTCTTTTTTCGAAGGTCTTTATTTTTTCTTACTCGTACCCTTTTTCCTCTTCTTTTCTTCTTTTCACCTTGCCTCGGCGTTGTAACGATTTCTTTCGACTCGTTGCGATTCTCTTTTCTCGTAAGAAAATATTCTGCTCGAGATTTAACACGTTCGAGATCCAGATGCAATTAAACAAGTCGATGCATTTACTCCTTTTTCTTATTGTTTCACTATCATATAATATATATATCTATGATAGATTCTCGTCGATAGATGATCGAGTAATATGAATTTATTTCCAAGAATCACGGTATCGCGTCGATCCCGAATGTGTTAGTATTCGCTTCGGCGTAGCCATTTTATTATACCGAATTAAAGATTGAAAATCTTCGAAAGTCAGAAATTGAGAACTCTTTTCATTAGACGTTCAGTTAATGGCAATTCGATAACAAAATGAAAAAAGGAAAGAAAGAAAGAAAGAACGGAACGGAACGTAACGTCTCGCTTCTCACCCCTAAGCAGAAAAAAATGTCTCTGTAGTTAAAGGAACGATTCAACTTGTAAAAGAACGCTAATGTGAGGAGTACACGCGTGAATTTCGTTCTCTGATTTTCCATGCAGACGCGAAAAAGAAACGAGGGATCGATCAGGGAAAAAAGACGTTTCAGCTTTTATCTATTTAAGAAAAGGATTATAGGAAGGGGATTATTCATCAGTTTCACAGACTAGATCTATATATAATCGTATCGTATGTATATATATATATCCAATAATATATATATAATATCATTATATCCTTCTTCATCATTTATATTTAGTGGTATAATTAATTACTCGCTTAGATATGAAACCTAATAGGAACATGATTGCACCGCACCCATTTTGCCGTACGATGTTGGTGCCAGATCGCAGATCTCCCTCGCCTCACTCTTAAATTCCTATTTTTTTTTTCTTTTTGTTCTCTCTCTTCAATTACTCTTTATAGGAATAGCGCACGTAAATATGTGCATCACTGTATGCTCGCGTATATTTATATACGTATACAGGTACAGCCATCTTGCATGGCACGTGTGTGTGTGTGTGTGTGTGTGTATGCATGTATGTACGTATGTATGCATGTATGCATGTATGTATATAATATGTGTATGCATGCGTGTGTGTGTTTGTATGTGTATGTGTACATGTAAGTATGTGTAACGCGTGTATACATGTAAGTATGAATTGTCATGTGCTCGTGTATGTATATGTATGCTCGTATGTCGATACGTTTTCGCGCTTGCATGTCGCATTTTCTCTCTCGCTCGCTCAACTCTTATTCCTTTTATTCTCTCTCTTTTTTTTCATCATTTTCTTTTCTCTATTATAAAATCTAGATGCGTGCGCGAACACGAGATCTTGTTCGCGCGCACATAACACATATGGCACCATAAATATATATTTGTACACAAGGGCGAGCGTGGGTGGACGAGATGATCAAGAAAGAACGTACGCGATGTCTCTATCTCTCTCGGCCGCGTTTTGCCTTCGTTTCTTATCGTTCCTCGGCCTACATTGTGATTCCCGAGTTTACGCGGTTCTTACGCTTCAAGTTAATCGATCGACGATTAATCGGAGATTAACGAAGGGTGATGGCCACTGATACGCGACGAAAGAAATCGGACGAGGTCGATTCGATAGGAACATGAAAATTGTCGCGCGATCGAACGTGACAGGCATCACAGAAGAATGCAAACTCTACAACGAAGAAAAAGTAAATCCTTGCTCGAAAACTTCGTTCGAAAATCACAAACGATTGCCAAATGATTGAAAAACAACGACACTCGGTACGTCTCTCTCGAGCATCTTCGTTTGCAAGTACGAGAAACGCACGTCTGTTTGCGTGCTCGCGCGCCCTTCCACATTTTTCTCTCTCCGGTTATCGTTTTTCTCTCCTTTACCTCCACCTTTCTTTTTTTTTTGCTTGCTTTCTCGTTTTATTTTTCTCGTTTATCCTGGTTTGTATTCGATCGAAGCCGTCGGTATCGTTTCCTTTTTTTTTTTTCTTTTTACCGTTTCTCGTCAAGTGGGTCTCCCCGCGTCTCCGCGAGTTTTACAAAAAAAGGGTCGAGGCGCGAGGCGCGAGGAGAGAAACGTTATTTTTTTTTTTTTTTATAAGTATCGCGATCGAGTACCTTGCGACAGACACAGACCACGATCGCTCTGGAAAAAAAATTGCTCTCGCACGCAGAGGAACGGATCGCGCGCGGCGCCAACATCGTCGGGGTCCTTGAGCCGGCGTTTACGGGGTTGACCGCGCGGCCACGCTGGTAGCACGGCCTCTTCCGGCCCCATCGGAGGGCCACGGGCCCCCGTAAGTGAGTACATATAAGATATACACATGGCAATCTCTCACAAGAATTAGTCACTATCGTTATCAATTAGTATCCGTTATTAATTAATAGTCAATGAAAATGTAGCTCGGAACAAATTCACAAAATATTCAATCGGCGATAAATGTGAACCACGATAATAGTGACAATATTAATAATAATATTCATAATGCAATAATAATTATAATAATAATAATAAACGCCCTTTCAATCATTGCATTAATAATAATAATAATAATAATAGTAATAGTAATAATAATAATAATAGATAATAATCGCAATAGCAATAGAAATAACCAATAGGGTTATACCAATAAGTATAGTCGTATTCAACATATTTCATACAAACTCAACGACAATTATAGAAAACTGAAAAACTTCCTCGCCGCCGGCCGCTCTTTTTCTCGTCGAATCTTACACGACGTGTCGTTTTGCCACTTGCGTTTCCATTTTCTGTGCTCTCCGATAAAGAAGAAAAAGGAAACCGCGATTCGATTTTCGTCTTTTCTTTCTTCTTGTTTGTCTTTTAAACGAATCGACCTCAACGTCGTTCCCATTCCACGATCAATCTTCTTAAAAATCGACCGTGTGACCCTGTAAATACGTGTAACTGATCATCCGAATAGTTCCTTTTCCACTGATCGCGTATATCTTCTTTTTTCTCTTTTTTTCCCCTTTTTTCTTATAAGCAATGGCTTCGGTTTTGCAGCCGCATCTATTCGCACGAGCTTCGTCGACGATTATAGCAGGCCGTGGATAGAAAAATCGATCGTGGAATCGAAAGGACACGTCGTCGAACGTTCTTGGGTCGCGTGATCTCGCGAGGAAATGTCGCACGATCGACGAGAGAAACCGGAAGGTGACGGGCGGCGATGGGGCGGTGAAAATTTCTCGCAACGTAATAATAGTTTCCGCATACTCAATTGCATCTCTTATAGTTCACTCCTTAAATTAATCCGCGCACGCTTATCACTCATTCATCATTGTTGATTTTAGGAACAGCTAGTAGCGAGGTTCGGTTACTCTATCACGCAATCTCCCGTACTCGAAACTCAAAACGCCAAAACCCAGTTTTGCGTACACGCGCACGTACGTTGCCGCGTTTTGAGAATTCACGCGCGTATATGCGATATACGTTATATCGATTCGAGACCATTCTCGATGTTTTCGATTCGCTTCAATTCTCGATGTGTGGTATCCACGTATATACGCATGTTTCGTGTGTATTACGTCTACATGTTCATATGTGTGTATTATATATGCGTACGTGTAGACAGTGTGAGTATATGTTCGATGTACATGTTTTATTTTCGAAACAAGTTGCGCGTTCGTCGATTCGTCTCGTGCAAATCTCCTGCGTGTGTATTAGCCGCGAATCGATTAGAAAAATTAAATATTCCGTGTATACATGTATACGCGTCTATACATATGTGTATGTATACAATTAAAAGGAACACGATGTTGATTCTTTTGTGCGCCAAAGTGCATACCATTCTTTTTCCTCTTTTCGTTTCTGTTTTCATCCTCTTTCGCTTTCTTATTCTCTTTCGTTAGAATGTACGCGCGATAAAAGGGGACGCGTTTCGCCCTTTTTCCAAGGTCTCGCGTCTCGTCTGCTAAGATTAGTGATATATCGTGTGTATGTATAGTCGTTCGGTTAGGTCGTTTGCAATATACAGGCTTGATGAGAGCGTTCGAGATCGACGAAACGTGGTGAAAGCCACGATTTCAAATAAGAGGGGGCTCGCTACTATTCGTAATCTACAGATTAACATCTACGCAGATTTTTAATTAGCCCGTGATCACCGGATAGTAACAATTGTCCTATTTTGCGAGGTATCGGTTACGAACATTTCTCTTTCCTTTTCTCCATTCGCTTCGATGCTCCGTGTTACGATTTAACTAAAAAGGAAATCGCCGCGGAGCAACTCGATCAATTGGGAATTTCGATTTTCATATGTGTATACGTATATGTGTTTATATGTACGTGTGAATTTTTCTTTTTTCCATAATTACACGTGTCTCTCTTTGCGTGTATAAATACGTGTATATAAACGTGTGTGTACAGTGTCCCTAAACAGGTGTCATATGTGTGTCATGTGTGCGTGTTACCGTGTGTCCATTCGTTTCAGTTTTAGCCCAACGCTATAACTTTTTACATAGATAATAATAAATACATGACCACATATATGTAAATATAATATAGTAAATCTATAATAATAATAATAATAATAATAATAATAATAATAATAATAATCATAATAATCGTAATAATAATAGTCGGTAATAATCAAATATAATATTAATAATCGTCGTTATCAACGTTTACATTAGAAAAAGCATCTTTTGCAGACAGGAACCTCGAGTTGCTTAGTTACATTACAAATAGTTATTACTTTGCGTCTCGTTCGACGTCTAACGACCACTACGCGTTTTGCGCCCGCCTTTCATCCCCTTAAACATCCCCTTCAACCCCTCTCTCTTCTTCCTAATTTACTTTCCACGTAGCCGGGTAGTACCCTCTTTATACTACATATATATATTCGTTTTGTTCTTACTTAGTCGTACGCTCTTTACCTTCGTTTTAACTCCTCGGTTTTTAATTTTTCTCGCTTTTGAGGTTAAGATTCGGAGCGCGATCCTTAACAGGTTCTTTTCATATTCTCTCTTGCACATACGGTGGCACAAACCCCGCTCTTTTTCCATATTCGCGATATCCCCAATTCACGATTTTTCCACATAGTTTTCAGGTTTTTTGATAATTCGCTTACTTTTCTTCCTGTTCTGTGTACATGTGTATGCGTGTGTGTGTGTGTATGTGTATTCGATTTGGGCGCGAAAGCGTGTTTAAAAAATTAAACAAAACGCGAGAAACACGACGTACGTACGCGCGTATACACGTGGCCGTTTCGGATATTACCCGCGAGGATTCTAGTACGTTACAACATCATATATTTATATATAATATATATATATATTTATATAATTTTCTACATAAATATATATATACTTTTTGTTCATCCATTTTATTCATTTATTTATATATATATACCTTTTTTTATATATATATATATATATACCTATGCATGAGTGTGTCTCGTGTGTCGTCTACCGATGCATATCCTCCCATATTCCCCTTAAAATCTACAGTTTAATTGTAATTAACCGTTAACTTACGAGCTAATAGTGGATTCTTTGTCGTTCCCGAGCAGACCTTTACAAAAACCTCGTGTCCGTCGATCGACAGGTGACTTTTATTTATTTCTTTCAATTTTTTTCTCTCTTTTTCTTCCATCGTGTCCAGTGCTGTGCCGTGTTCACCCGATTCAACTGCGTTTAATTCTCTTTTCTTTTTTTCTCTCGTAACCACGGAGACCCGGTTTGCGCGTACGCTAACTTCGCGCTTTCCTTCGGTCGACCCCGAAAGCATCACACGCGCCGCGCAATCCACCGTTTCCGGCTTTCCAGTGAGAAAGAACCAAAAAAGTTCACGCCTTGATCAGCACTGCGCTCGATCGCGGTCTCCGGCGCGGCTGACCGATTTGCTATCGTATCGTCGACCGATTAACTAGCGATAATCAATTACAGCTATCGATAGCTATAACTATTTACCATTATTACTATCATTATTATTACTATGTTTATTATTATCATTAATATTAATCATTAATCGTTAGGTTTTTTTTTTTAGCGTTATTAAATATAATTTATTAAATATAGGAACCATGTTGCTGGGTCTTTGCTTGTTCGTGAACGCGAACCGTATCGCGACGGGCACCGGGGCAACTTGCGCTCTCGCGTTTTCCTTCCCTTTTCTTCTTTCTACTTTTTCCCCGTTTCGTTTCGTTTCGCGTCGTCGTTCTCGTTTCTCTCCCACGAAACTTTACTCTTCCTTCCATTCGACGTTTCTCCTTACGAGCATTTTGCTCTCACGGCCAGAGAAAAATGAACGGAACTCACGTTTTAAAATTAGCGCGCCGGTAGCGACGTTTATTACGCGTTTTATCGTACTTAAAAAGAACCCCTCCCAGCCGCGGGGTTACCGTGCCCTGTGGGTGTTTCTCGAAACTATAGAATGGATATTACTAGGCTTGTGTATGCGTGTATGCACGTGTATACGTGTCACGAGTGAGTGCGTGTGAGTGTGCACGTGTGCGCGTGGGTTCTCTCTCCATTTTTTTTTTTTTTTTTTTTTTTTTTCGAAGAAAAACTCCTTCGAGCCACCGATTTCCTCAAAAGGTCGTCCGATCGTCCTCCGACACGTGAACCTCTCTGGCCTCTGTATGTACTTTCGCGCGTTCACCTCTTGCCGATTAAAAAAGAAAAGAGGAACACGCGGTGATCTTCCTTTCTTCTCGCGATTCCCTTTCGTTTCGTGTCTTTTCGTTTCATTTAAAAGGAAAGGCTTTCGTCTTTTTTCGTGGTCATCGTCGGTGAACAACGCTTCGTCCGATTCTCGCATCCTCCTTGACACACGCTACTTACGCAGTACCACCCATACACACGCACGTAAAAAGAGAAAGAGAGAGACAGAGAGTGAAGATTCATTTTTTTTTTCATTTCTTAGAGATGAATATGTACGTATGTATTCGCAACGAGCGCGACGCTATTAGTTTCGCGAACGCCGCGCCATCTATCCTACTTACGCCGCGTCCTTAATGTCTGTCCGCTTGTTTTAGTAACTTTTTTTTTCTTTTGTTTCATTAAATCTTTATTATTACTTTACATAGGAACGTTTAAATCAGCCCACCTCGACGCGTCTTCCCGGCGTCGTCGACGCTCATTCTTTTCCTCTCCCTCGCGTATTTATTCTCCTCCACGCGCTTCTTCGTCGCCTCGCGGTTTCCGCGCCGCCATCTCCATCCCGAAAATCCTATTTACGAAGCGACCGATGCGTACAGTCAACGCACGGATAGAGGCGATGTCGCTTCGTAAAAGAAAACAGAAAGAGACACAAAAAAGAAAAGAAAAGAACGACGATCCATCGAGAAAATCGCTCGTTTCTCGACTCGTGCAAACGTCTCTCTCAATTATCGAACAACAAACCGATAATCCTTTTGGTCGTTCGTTTCTCTGTTTTCACTCGTCCCGTTACGTGTGTCCGTCAAAACTCCGAAACATTCTTCATTCTTTCTATCGAAGGAACTTTGGTGAGCGCGCTGCTTTGGTGGCACGCTATGTGTGTACATATATTGTAACAAAAATATTAGTTAAATTGGTGATTGCGCGCGCGACAGTGGCCCGTGCGCGGCCCGAAATTAAAACGAGAATAAAGAGAGAGGTCCATTACGCGGCATCCTCGTTGATTGGTCCACCGTCCACGCGCGAGTATCTGGAGCCGGGGATTCCCCGGTGCCCGGAGCGGAAGAAAAAGCCCCCCCCCACCGACAGTTCCTGCCTAGGTTGGAACCCCCTCCCCTTTATTTAGCCAGTTAGGAACGTTGTTTGCTTTCGTTATCGAGTACCCCGTCGAAGAGGAGCACCCATCGAACACTCTCTCCCAGTTCCGTTTTCTTCCTTCGTCCTCGTTTTCCTCTTCTTTTTCTCCTCCCGAAGAAATCATCAGCCTGCGAACCAGACGATTCGCGAACGTTCGATGGCTCAACCCGTCGTAGCACCTCTGCCTGACGATTCTTCTCCTCTGTCTTTGTTATTCGCTTGTTTCGCACGTGACGCGCTCCGTTTAACGCGCGCCAGCCAAAGCAGCAACCTCTTGGACCAGTTTCTGCCTCTTGACGTCGGGAGCGTTATTGTTGTCCTGGTTCGCCCTCTCGTTAGCCTGTGGCTGGCCCGTGGTGCTCTCAGCGGCCGCGCGAGCAGCCAACAGGGTGATTTGATTCACCACATCCTCCATCTCGTCCGTGAGCGGATGCACTTCCTCGCCACACTGTCCCACAGATTCCGCGCCAATGTTACCAAACTGTTGTTGCTGTTGTTGGCGTTCTTGGTTCGCTTCGAGGCGAGCTCGATGCTGCAACGTTTCAGCGTGACGCCGCCATTCGGTGACCGTCGTGTAAGTTCTCGTCGGGGTGTTTCCATCGCACAGAGAACAGGCGTAACGAGATTGAACGAGGCGCAACGCACCGCGACGCTGTTGATTGCCGAGATAGCAGGAGCGTTGGTGAGCGAGCAGCGTCGATTCTTGCGGATAAGCACGGCCGCATCGGCGACAGACCAGGCACAGTTCCGTCTCGACTTCGCGACAGTGCTGTGGCGGCCCGTTCTCGTCGGAGCCGCACGGAGGCGTCGGCAATCGCACCGTTTCCAGGCCTGGATGGTTCGGGTCTTGCTGCAGGAATGCTTGCATCAAAGAGCGCGGCACCTGGACCTGGGTGCCCCCTTCCACGTGCAACGACATTAGCCCACTGCCGTGTACGCTGCCGCTCAAACCTGGAGCCGCTACTGAAAACAAACCACAGATTCGTTTTGTTAGAAAATCGGTTTCTTAATCTGTTCCGTTTTGAAATTTTTACGAAACCATATTAAAGTCGTATGAAAAACGCGGGAACGTGATTTATCGCGATCTTTTCTTAGAATTGGAAAGAAATTTGTTAGAGGCCGAAATAGTCGACTTCGTCTTCTAACAGTCTCGCGATCTTTTGTTACTTAGAACACGCGACTAACGTTCGATATTTCATAAATCAGATACTATAGATTTCAACGAAATTGGTCAGCTTCGTTTAATCTTAACAACGAACGTAACTGGTGTCTGACTATCATTTTGCGATCTATTGTACCGAGATTCCTAACTACCGAAGCGGTTCTTCTTTCGAACGATTTCCAAACGCGGATAGGGTTATAATTGATTTGTGCCGACTTAGTTGTCATAATAACGTCAACGATGTAACCAGCAGAGAATTTATATGGAACCTGTTTTTGCTTCTACGAGACAGGTAAATTGGTAGTTATTAGCCTGGCCGCGGGGCGACGCGCATTGACGGGATAATTCCTGCGGCCGCCTCCAGAAAGGAGCTCAATGTCATTCCTTACGCTCTACACCGGTTTGCCTAACCGCGGTATCGTCTATCCACGGATAATTTCAATTAGACGACTATCGTCATTGTTCGATCCGAATCGAGCAACCAGCGTACCGTTTTTTTTACCGAAGGATTTTATTTTATTTAACGAAGGATCATAGATAGGGTAAGGCTTATGCGACAGATCAAGAGCAATTTGCTTCCTAATTAACCAGATTTGGTTACGAACGATGTCTTATCAATTACACGTTAACAATTCGATGACGACAGTCTTTTACAGGAGTATAATTTTTACTCATCCAGGGATACTGTTAATATTTCGTGATACTCTGTAAGTGTTACTTCGCTTCTGAAACTTATTTTCTTGTTTATTCTATTAATTTTTACACGTAATATCTCGTATAGCAGGGATATTTGAATCATTTTCTGATATTTTCTTCTTCCTAGACCTGAAATATCAAATATTTTTACTTATTCTTTCGTTAACTGTATCGCAAACTAATAGCGCGTCGTATTGTACGAGTCGTAGTTATTGCACATAAAATTCGAGATTGAATTACAAGCTCGACTAATTCAAATAAAGCTACAGCTCGTAAGAATGCACGGACGCTTTCGTTGAACCATTTTTCAAGGAAATATAGCGCGACACGGCAATGTATTTCAGACAAGATTCGATCGAGCGATCCCGGTGAGATGTTCGAACGATCCTCGAGCGATCTTGGAGCGATCTTGGATCTCGTGGTCGGTGAGGATGCGTTGTTGCACGTCGATTAGGCGGGTTGACAGGTTTACGCAGTGACGCGCATGGGTATATCGCGTATCGTGTATCGGACGAGGAGTCGTTACGAGGCAGGAAGTGTTAATGATACCCCTGCTCATTCGCTGGACGTTCGCCTGTAATTATCAGGCTTGGTGGGGCGCGAGCAAACCTGGACGAGAGAGCGGAATATCAGGCAGGATATCGTCTCTGTCCCTCTCGCTTTGGTCCGTCTGTTCCGCGTCAACGTGGAATTGATAGTTATTAGAGTCGAAGACCATACTTGCCCTGCCTCGAACATTCGCTTCTTTTAACCTGAAACTCTAATGAGAACCTCTGCCGATGCGAAGTGTGGATTTAGCCCTGTTTGGTTAACGCTTTCACCGTCTTCTTCTTCTTCTTCTTCTTCTTCTTCTTCTTCTTCTTCTTCTTCTTCTTCTTCTTCTTCTTCTTCTTCTTCTTCTCTTCCTACAGCTTCGTTTTCTTGGCCGTCGGTAATTCGCGGCCGCGTGGATTATGGTTCGCGTCGATCGCGAGGCCAAATAATCCGCGTTTTTATGTCCTTGAATATCGAAGGGACCTTTCTTGGAAGGAGTTGCTTGTGTAGTAAACGGGAGAAATGTGTTACGGATAAATGGCGGGATTAGCGCAGCGACATTCACCGCGGTATAGTTCTGCGAGAGACGGCGTTGAGGAATTTTGTAAGAATCCAGAGAATTCGCCCATCGTGGAGAATGATCTATTTGCATTTGTTCCAACTTTTTCGTTTCTAAATTAGGCAACAGCCAGAAGCGTTCGGTTATAAGTTGTTTGTTAGATTGCGGGCGAATTAGATACTCTGGAGAAACGAAAAGAATGGGATTAAAATAGAAATTTGCCTAGAAGTAAAAGAGAAATTTACGCGTAATTTCCAAAGAACCGGAATTTAATCGCGAAACGAAGTAGCAGCCTGCAAGTATGTAATCGGTTGATCGTACGATGACCGGAACCGTCCAGATGTCGACGATCGTCCTCGACTCCGTGAATTAAGCGTAACAATTTCGTGGAACGCAAGCAGTCGCGCCTCCACCGGGGATTTCAATCTCGCGACGGCTAACGCGACTTAAAACGCTTCCTCTCGAAACGATCTTCGCCGAAACCATTTCCTCATCGATGATAACGCAAGCCGAACGACGTCCACGCGTTCATAATCCCTTTCAGAAGTAACTAATCTCTTTACTTTATAAGTCGGACCTGCAGTTTGTTGTTTGTTTCCGTTCGAAGCGCTAAAGATCGAAGAAAAATAAGAAACGCGCAGCAACACACGGCGACAGCGGTATACGTTTCTTCCGTGTATCTTGTTGTTAACGACGAATATCGTTTTCAAATTGAACGCGAATATTCCATTAATTACGTTACGTCCTCGGCGTAGACAAAATGTTTGTGCAAGTTGATATTCGTTTGGAACGTATGCCAACCGCAAGCTACGAGAAGTTGTTCCTCGTCGTTGTTTCATCGAAGACGGAGTTTAATAATATCGTCAAGTTCCCCATTACTTTCTTCAGCGTGGACAAAACGCATGTACAAGTTGATATTTGCAACGTGTATCAAGCAAAAGCGACGAAAAGTTCTTGGCTGTTGCTGGAGTAAAGACGGAGCTCGAGAATATCGTGAGGTTCGCGAGATCTCTTTTGGCACCAAGGCCATTGGAGGACCCCGTTACAACCCCGAACGAGCTAATATAATAAGGAAGAGCGTCGAATGACGCGCAGTAGATCGCGCAGCTGTCCCGATCCGTGTGACACCCTTGAAACAATCGGCTCGACCGAGAGAACGGAGGGGTTATTACTCTTAATGAGCACTGGTTATTTCTTTGAGTGGCTGTGATTTGCCCTCTCCCTCTGCCCTCCCGCGATCCTCCTACTCGTCCACGCATGTGTACATACACGCGGCCGATCATCACGGTACGTGAATCGAACAAGAGAAACTCACGCGCGTGAAACACGTACGAGCCGACACACGTTCGGGTCTGGGCAACTTTTACACGCGCATCGCTCTCGCCTCGTCTCCTTAGAGGGCAGGAGAAGCTCATTTGCGTACGGATTGAGATAGTAGTGCTTCGGTACCACCTCGATGTGTGTTTTTGTTTAAATGTGTGACTACGTACGAGATTCTGATTGCCGGCCGCTCCCAGCACGACAGCGGCTCTCAATCTTCCTTCGATATACGAACCGTTCAGACGTCGCGCTCATCAACTTTGTGAATTAAAATTCGTACGATGATGACAATTAGAAACATCATTTTTCGAAAGTTTCCCTCGAATTTGCGATTATCTATGCTTTCTTCTCGTGACAAATCGAAATATAAGATTTCTCTTTTGAGATATTTGCTGCTAATTATATATTGTATATATACACACCTAGGTAACGTGGAATTGATAACTTTATGAATAGCGAATTTGGTCAATTTGACTTCTGAGAGATTGTTACGTTCGAGTAGCCGATCGACTCCATTTTTTGTAAATTTCTGCCTGGATGCTTGATTAGTATCCAATTTTCCACTAGGTTTGTTCGTTACAACAGATAGGATGTACGGTTATAAATTTCGAGATAATTTTCAAAAGGATATATGCGATATCGTCGCTTTTCTCTATTTTTCAATTTATAGATCGATGAACGCTTCTGGTGTGTTTTACTATAGGAAGTACCGATTCGTAAAACGAATTAAACCCTATTTCAGTCGCAAATTCGCAAGCAAATAATTATTCTAAATATAAATTTGAAATAATTTTTTGACGTATCTTCGAGTAGTTGATCGATTCAATTTTTTAGCAGAGTTAGATAACGATTCGTTGTCGGTTGAGGACCACTGGACCTAAGATAGCCGCGACACATGCTGGAAATTTGTTCGG
Organism: Bombus soroeensis; assembly: GCA_014737365.1. Classification (NCBI taxonomy): domain Eukaryota; kingdom Metazoa; phylum Arthropoda; class Insecta; order Hymenoptera; family Apidae; genus Bombus; species Bombus soroeensis. The sequence goes on along the minus strand of JACXIL010000258.1, from coordinate 1,359,080 downwards.
CGGGAATTTACGAGCGAGTTTCCGTGTCAGACGCAATACCGTGGGTTCCGCTGGTAAGTAGGTATATGTCTGTATATCCTGACAGCTATAAAACCGCATTCGAAGGGCGTCGAACAGAATAATCGGGAATGTCGTTAGTTAGCGCCTCCAGGAATTTTAATGGATGTTCTGGAACAGCGTAACGACAACGCGCAAGTTTGTCAAATTGAAGCTGGTTTGCTAAGCCGCGCGTACTGCGTCCCATCCAGGACAGTCGAACGATTCCTCTACCGATTTTAAATTGTATTTTACAATGCATTCCTCGACTGTGCTTAATTCTATTGCTTCGAAATTCTTTATGAGTTTCCAGTTATTACAAAGAGAATTGCAACAAAGAACTTTTCAACAAGGAACTATATTTCATTCTTTTTCTTTCTTAATTTTTTCGTTATTCTAATGAATATTTTAATGACTGGAAGAGGCGGAATTCTCAATAAAGGAGATTAATTCTTGTCGCATCAAGATATTTACATTTGTAAATGTGACTAGTCTCAAAGGGAATAGAACTTAATTTAAATTCGTTCATTAAAACTATGCCAATTCGTCGTTTATTCTTTTACGGTTTATTTAATTTATACGTACGGAATTACGTATGGAAAACATTATTTGGTATATTTGATCTTCCCATGGAAGATATCTCTTTTACCTTTTTATATAGGTAATATCATGTTGTAATATAGAGCGTTAATAATTTTTCATGCCAAGGAAATAAGACACGAGACGTTGGTGTAACGCATTCATACGAATTTTGTAATATTTTTCTCGTGATACCAGCTTGCCCTGAATCTATTTTTACTTCACATCGAATGTATTAATGATAATGAAGGAAAAAGAAGGGACACTGGTTATACGAATTTATATATAGTTACCAGGGAGACGAGCAATTTTGTATCTATTTACACTAATTGCTCGAGCATTTCTTGAAAAGAAAATTACGGCCTAACAGTCTCTCTTCCAATTACGACAGCGAATGAGGTAATTGCTGCTGCGGAACGTAGCAGCCTCGATATGCTTTCTTTCAATATTAACTTTCGATATGAGTTTACTTTTTTCCCTTCGCTTCCATTCGTGACATGTTCGTTTCGATAGCTACGAAGCGTTTGTGGATAATTGACGCAAAGAATTACTGTCAGGCCAGAAGTCTTCGACACTATAGAACCTCTAGCAAAACGAAAACACAAGCTCCTTCGTTGTCGTCGTTTATGTATTTCTACCTTAATTAATTTCTTCCACGATGCAATTCTCTTTCTTGCGCTCGTCTACCTAAATCTTCTTTAGCAATTATCTTTGCCTTTTTATTTTAAAGTTGAGATTCGATCGACCAATCGTTTTTGGTATATTAAAGAACAACTTAATTTCTGTCTCCGTTAATCGAGAGACGATATTACCAATTTCGCTAAATACCGTGTTGGTCTACTTTCCTCGCAACTCTCTATCGAAGCTCAATTACCAAAATTTTCTACAGGAACCAACGTTAAGGTCGAACGATAAATCGTAATTAATAATTTCAATTTCCACCATCCCCGCGTTTCTTTACCCTCATTTCTTTACCCACCTTTTACGATCGATATCGCAAACCAAAGATCTACAACAAACTACGATCTCTTCTCCCAGCTGTCTAGCAAATCGAGCTTCGTCTCGCTCGTAAAATTTCGTTTCGAATACATCCAATACCGATATCGTAATTAAGAAATTTAGTCCTCGACATGCTATAGAAGGAAGAATTCGCTGGCCGCCCGATTCAGGATCGCCCAAAAGATCAGCATGCCTATCGTATCTTCATAGCCGAAGATTGACTCGACAATATCAGCGCACCGAAGCAATACCATTTATACAATTGGTCGAAAGGAAGGTTCTCGTGTAAGGGCATTAATCTCGCGGCGATCCTGGGCGCAGTCGATCACCCGACCGATCCGACCATCTTTCAGCGCTCGGGAAGTCAATGCCACGGTTGGGGATCGATGCATTCGCGCGTTCATAAGCTTGCTACGCGAAGTATGCAACAACGGTGCATTCCACGTACGTCTACCAGCGTGTTCTCGCGCGGTGTGACCGTACACACCGACATAGGAAAACACGTTGCGAACGTGGGCGTGCATTCCTTCCCTCGCATTATCTCCTCTTCGCCTCTCTTTATAACCTTCCTCGCTATCTCTCTCTTTCTCCTTCTCGGCCGATCCCCATTCGTGGTGTCTCCGTCCCTTTTTAATTCATCGTCCGACCGAAACAGAGAGGGACCTTTTCTTCCTCTTTTTATTCCACATCGAGGCCCGTTATCGTGGATACCACGGTTCAGAACGGCTGTTTCACACCTCCGCTCGCGCGAGAATTAGGAAATAAATTAGCGGCCGGGCTAATTTCGTTATCTCGACCGACGCGAGACCCTCCCGCTTGAGACGTCAAGGGACCGATGTCCCGAGCCTTCGAACCGCTGCTCGGACATGGGTGAAACCGTGTCCCGAACACCAGGATCAATGGCTCTTTCCATGATGTTGTCCGTCCCGTTTCTTCCAAAGAGTATATCTTTGCCGGATCGGCGAACGGGTCTTCGTTAGAAGACGCTTCGGTTCCGATTGAGATGGTGCCCGATGGGACCACGGTGTTTTATATAGAAAAAGTTGTCGCGCCTCGTACCAACCGTGGAATCTGTGTGCTTTCGTTCTCGAATCCGAAGGCTGTGGCTCTTTACGAAGTTGTTCGCAGGGAAGACGCGGTTCAGTGTACGGATGGAAGAGCAAATTGTATTTTGCTCCGTGCAAGTGTTTCTTGCTTGATTTTTTGCGGATCGTTGGTATCGGGGATCGTTGATCGAACGTATTGTCGTAGCTTTGTAAAATATTAATGCGTGATAAATAGTAACACGCGATGTTCGTATTACGAAATACGTTGGGAAATTTTAATATAACAATCAGTCCACGATGTCAAGCTAATCGATGGAACATCGGTTTATCCATGTACGAGTTTTTGTATTCGAATTTTACTCTCGTTCGAACAAACGGAAGGACTTTTCGCCTTGCAAGAGACACTTCGAATGAAAATATATATACGGGGCGAGTCATTATAAAATTTGTTGCTTGCAGTCGTACACCGCAGCTTCTCGGGGCAAATTTATCGAAACGGTTATCCAACGAATAATTCATATATTTCTCCAACTTAGTTTAATATTCGAATAACTCGCTCGAGCCCTATAAAGTTCCCGCTATTTGCAATTCCACTTCAACTTTGTGCTCGTAAAAGATAAAACACTGCAAGCTCGTATTCCAAACTTCCATTTATTATTCTACAATATCAACGACCGATAAGGTCTCGTTAAACGCAATTAAATGCAATCTCCAAAACGCGTATCGCGATATCCGAGGAATCCAATAAAATTTACAACAGCCCGTCTAATTATACGCGTTAACAGAGTTTTACGAAAAGTCGAATAATTAAATGACCAAAAGCAGCTCCCATCCAGCTATACGTGCAAGTGTACGAGGTTGGCTGTGTACGAAATAAACGGTGGAATAGTTATTTATAACGGTGAATGGGCGACATTCATATTCGAGGGACCAAATTTGGGTTGGACCATCGGAGAGTCACCTGCCCACCCATTTGACGTTCGATACAGGCCAGGAGGTTTCGTTGTAGGGGCACTCTGCGCCTCCCTTTGGAAATGTTGGATGTCGAGGATCACGAGGAAGTCGTAATTTCTACGGGAACGAGGCAGCCGAGTGAATTGACGACGGCTTATCTCCCTGCACGGTCACAAAATCGTTTCGTACGCGTATCGGACAAGATAACGGCGGTGGCGTATCGATAAATTCTGCTAATTAATTATTGACGTGTCTCGGAGCTATTTTTGCGTTCGCCGCGCGCACGTGAACCTACGGGACCAGATCCTTTTCGCTTCTCTGCTTTTATCCTTCGTTCGCCTGCTCCCTTCCTTGCGAACGTCCTTCGATCGTTTTCGTCGCTCCATGGTGGCCCAACAAAATTATTTGTACCACCGTATTAATCGTGAAATCGATTCTTTATTTTTTCTCTCTTCCTTCGTTCATTTCGAGGTGGCTGTTTTCGTAACGAGATCGATAAATATCGCTCGATAGCCGGCCGATTCGAATTTCCATTTATTCCTATCGTTTCTTTGTGGTGGATCGTACCACGGTTGCCTTGTGTCTGCTATATTTCGTTACTTCGCTTTGTTCGTGAGATATTTTCAGTTGTTTAGTTTCTTATGAAATTATAGCGTTATTTGCGGGTTTTCTGACTCTAACCGGATACTATGGATGAAGAGAGAAAGTTCAAGAAGCGTGATCTTTTTCAAACTTTGGTAACGATCGTTGTTTGTAAGTGAAAACGTACAACGTAACGTGTAATTTCGTAGAAACTTCGTGTCGAAGCGATGTTTCGCGTGAAACGAGGCAAAAGGGTAGCTCAAAGATTTGAAAGTAATACGAGGCGTTCGAAAAACGTACGATTACGAACACACATAACGTATTTAATTTGTTTTATACAAGAAATGATGATTTTTTGAAAATGTCGACGGGAAGAAAATTGAATCTCGGATACGACACGCGTTTCGAGGAAACGTCGCGAACGATCTTATTGGGCAGGTGTCTTTTTTCGACACCTGTGTACGAACGTCAAACTCGGTGGAAAAGGTGAGATCGAGCAAACGCTCTTTACGAGCAGCGAAAGAAACTGAAGCGTCCATTTGTTAAATGTTTTACGTGACACGATATTAATTCTTCGTATCGATGACTCGACGCTTTATCGCTGAATTACGGCTCGTTGAATAGGACCGTTATAAAAAACTGCCGGCAAAAGTACACGCTTATTCGTCGTGAAACTTGAAGATATCAACGCGCCAACCACCTGTACACTTGTGTCACTCGTTATCCATCTTTTTGGTTAACTGCTGATCGAAATCTGCTGAATTCTTTGGTAACCGGGTGATTTACAGATCGGGTTGCGACGACGATGGCAACGATCCAAACACACGGACCAAACGAATTACGTTTCGATATAATCGTATGTTTTCAATGGTTTGTATTACTTTACAAATATCTGACTCGTATTTAGTAACACCCCGCGGAAGATTTCACGAGCACAGAAGGAAACATCGTGTTTTTTATTGGGGAGCAACTTTTCAATTACTCGAGACACATTTGCAAATCAGTCCCGTCTAAACAAAACTGTCTTTCTGTTAGATCATCGAATTGAACACACAGTTCCTCCCTCTTGAATAATTCAGTTAGATGCTTGATATTTTCAAAACTTTATAAATTCATCGGCTACTTTTAAAAGTGTCGTGGTAATTTTAAATCTAGAAGCTTGTTCTTTCTTCCACTCGTACGTCACGTTAAAGTCCTCCCTTTTACCTAACAATTACCACAGAAAGATACGAAATGGAAAGAACAAAGCACGATTTATCGCGTTGTTCCGGTGCGCGATCTTCGTTGCAAAACGTCAGCGAGACGCGCTAAAGGACTCGCCAAGGTCTTGCTAAAAGGCCGAAAGACAGCCTACGATTTCGCTTCACGCTATCCACCGCTTAGGTTTCTCCAAGTTCTCGACGAGCGAGGATCGTGAGCGCGATCCACCGAAAGCCGGTGGCCGCTAGTATGTATTGAGTCTGCAAAACGGGAGGACGCGGCAGAAGCCAGGAGGTGGAGTTCCCTGTCAGGTACCTGATTCCCCGTGCTGTGACGAAGAGGCAGAGGAGAGGTCTTCGACCGGTAGCCTAAGTCGAGAAGCAGTCCCTAAAGAGGCACCAGGGTCATTAGCGAACGGAACATTTATCCTTGTCCCTCGTTTCTTCTCTTTCTCTTCTCTCCTGGTCGGTTGTTCGCACTTGATTCGCCGTCGGTATCAACGGGTGCCAGGCAGGAAGACCCGTATTATCGAGTCAATTGTCTCTCTCACCCTCCTCCCCCGGCCAGTTCAGCTGACTATAAAATCATTATCACCCGTCCACCACCACCCAGGCATCGTCACCAACCACCAACCTTTTTCTCCCCACCCACCCCCCCGTTTGCTGCCTTCCCCTCGCCGCTCCTCCGGCCACTTCTCGTTCGACGTTGAACGCTCGATTATCCCATTAATACCGACGAGTCCGTGCATCCATCCGTCCCGTCGGATCTTTAATTATTTAAATGCAGAGCAACGCTGCGAATCCGACGTGAAGGGTACACGCGGACCCGCCAAAGTCAGGGGCGGACCACGGCTTCAGCCTGCGACTCGTTAAAGTTTCTGCCCACCTTGCGTCGCCTTTACAATTTCGTCTTTGCAGTTTTCTTTTTAGGAGATTGACAGGTCGGTATTGTACGAGTGGATGGACATGTTTGGACGTTGTTGGGATTGTGAAGCGGTGTTTCATAGTTTTAAACGGACTACGAATTTAGCTGGTATATCGTAGCGTTATGAGAATCGACTAGTTGAAATGGTAAACGACGTGACGGAGGTGGAGTTTCCTAACAGCCAGAGCAAAGGTATATCTGTTAGATAAGCTTTTCTTAGTTTCCTCGGAGGCTATGGAGTTCCAAGTTTGCCATGACGTTCTAATTGCTTTTTTGTTCTTGTCCGGTTCGAAGATCGTGATTGCGTCAGTGTCGATCGGACAGAGAGAACGTTTGTCGAAAAAATTCCGTAATATCCCTCAAATGCGGATTAATACGCGTAAAGAATTTCCAAAGTATACGTGTGTTGTGTCTTTTACAGCAGACACTTTCTTCGGGTTACTTTAAGATCATAACTGTAAGAAATGACCAATTAGTAATTTCTCATAGAAATCTTATAAACTCCTAGCGATCATTTTCTTACTTTCTTCCTTCTGCATTTATTACGCGTTTCTTCGTACGTTTCCATTTTGATTTCTTTGGTTCCAGTCGCGCATCTTGGTCGACCTCGTGGAAAGCGAAGAGCAGAATGCAAACTAAGTTCGTTAAACGATCCGGCCCTGTTAGTGAGATTGGTCCCGTTGGGAATGGTGGTTGTGACGTGGTCGTAAATGGGTTTAGATCAACAATGTATCCGGTAACAATCCAATATTTGTCTCAACGAGTAGGTACGCGCATATAGGCCAGCCTGACCCTGACACGATGGCAAGCAATACCCCTTCGAAGATTTGCCTTAATGATTCTTAACTGGTCGACACGCGAATCACAGGGTTCTCACAGCACCCCAGATCAAGAAACAGTGACGTTGGAGATTGAAAGCTCTTGATCAACCCGTACGTAAACTCTCTTTAACAGATTAATTCTGGAAAGCTCGACTTTTGATCTGTTAATCGGCTCGTTTCTTAAATTCAAACGTTTCGTGCGCTTAAAAATCGATATCTCGTAATACAAGTTGAGAAACTTATTGATTCGCGTGTTCTGGAAAACGTGGGAATAAAAGATCTTTCGAGAGCGACGTATCGGCATAACTTATTTCAACGAATCGTTGAATTTACGTAATAACGGAAAATCGTAACGATGCAACGTCAATAAAATATCTTAAATACATATAGAAAATTTCGAATAAATTACGATGTTACAAATATTGGTAGATCAAACGACGAATCAACTTGTTCTCCTTAGTCAACTTAGATTAATCATTGTATAATCGCGAAAAGCAATCGAGAACATTGTATCGTGTCGTTTCGTAATATTCAACGTAGGTATAAGGGCAGATTTATTTGCGATCGTAGCAGGTAACGAAATAAACGAGATTAACTAATACATGGTACGACGATCATGACGCGCGTTGCCATAACCATAACGGGTATAGACCGCAGCCGATTGCAGGTATCATTAAGCGACGACTTAATGAGCGAGGCGTGCCGGACGTGGGAAGTCGCCTATCGTACTGTAATTATCGTGCTGTAATAGCGATCGAAAATAGGAGTGGACTCCCTCACGTGATCACGATGATGGTCATGCTTCGCCACTTTGCGGCGACCGGGATTGTTTTGTGCAATTGTGTCGATTGTTCGTGACGATTGTAACGTGGGAATACCGAGAGGAATTTTCCTGCTCTTTATAATTTCGTCCACCAAACTATTCGATATTTTAAACGAAACAACGACCGACCTTCGATACTCTTCAATTTCGGACATATGTATATAGAATCGTTTCGATCATCATTCGTATATTATGATAAATATAGGAACGCGGTAATTTTCATCGTAACAGCCGCACGAGTGGTAATATAAAGAAGTAATTGTCCGATGAGACAATAGAAATGATTTAACCTTATGATTTAACCAAACTGTATTCGTATGCTTCCACATGTACGTTCACCCCGAAGGTTTCCATTTTAATTTACTTGATGTTGACATTTTACATTCATCCTCTTTCGTTACAAGGATCGATATATTACAACATAGTAACGCAAGGAATACAAGAAAGTTGAGAGTCGAAGAATATCGTTTTTCTTCTACGAACTGAAACAATCGAAAAATAAGCGAAGAAATTAATTACAAGCGGTGCAACTCCAGCCTATTCTCTTCTATCTGCTAAGACGCTGTTATTCGAATTTCTTTGAATGAATCCCCACTAATATTGCCAAGACAGAGTGATCGTAATTTCGATAAGAAACGTCACGAGACTATATTAAAAAAAAAGATGTCAGAGCGATTAAAAGGAAACACGATAAGGGGACAGCCTTCGACGTTCAGCTTACCATTCCATTTTGTTGTTTCTTTGGGAAGAGACGCCACGTCGGCGGATTAGGTCTCGTTAGGATATCGCGGAGTCGTTAAAAATAATTGTCAGCCGGATAATTAAGGGGTGGAAGGTAGAGCCCGTTCGTGAAGGGAAAGAAGAAATCATTTCCATCGTCTGTTTCTTAGACGTAACCCTCTGCAACCTCTTATATTTGTCTTCCTCGTTTCCTTTTCCCTTCTGTTCTTTTTTTCCCATTCTTATTCCCGACGTACGTAACGTCGTCTCCTCGTCAATCTGCTTACGTTCCTCCTCGAAACAGCTCTTTATCCGCGGCTCGTATTTTGTTAGCACATCGTTAGGAAGCCCAGAAGAGGGTGCGCGATTCCTAACCATCGGAGGGTGGAACGTGGATCCTCGACTGACGGCCATGCGCGGCTTGTTACGCAGATCAGACACGCTCGGAATCCAACTTTCCTCCCTTTTTCCCTACCCCTTTTCGGTTTGGAACGAGTCTCCGCTTATTTATATTCCTCGTTGAACAGTCTACGCTCGAACAGTCTCTGGACATCGAATTACATCCACCTACAGGAATTTCACGTTTTTAAGTACCATATAGATTCGTTTGCATCAGCCGAGATTAGACGTCTTAAAATTCAATTCAGTATTTTGTTCAGAACTTTGTTGTTGAACAGAATAATTTTAAACTCCTCGTATATTACGAGACAACGTCGGTCTTCGATATAATAACGAAACGACGAGAGCCTAGCAAGAAAGAATGTTTTCTGTTATAACCATAAATGTACAATAATCGTATCGCAAGCGTGATCCTAAATATCTACAAATTCTAGTAAAATCTATAGTAAGGTTATTTGAGTTAATTAGAGATGGTCATCATACGTATAAAAATTAATAAATCCAACAAAACAACTTGCAGAAATAGAATAATATATACGCGTTATTAAACTACGATGATTGTGTACGAGACAAATGTTAACGTTAACATTGAGCAAACTTTTTCCCCTTTTGATTAGTTAAGCTTACGCGTATCCTCGTATAGAAGACTATGGTCATCGAGCCGTTAACTTACGTGATAGATCTCGTTATTCGTCGCGCCATAATATTGTAAACGAGGTGAACAGTCCGATTTCAAACGTAGATCGTTTACAAGTTGTTCACAATTAAATTTGGAGAATTACAAGGTGAATTCATTAGCTCGACATAGTCACACACAAATCAGTCTATCTTATCTTATTGAAAGTTTCGAGTAGCGATATTTCTTTGGACTGTAAACCTTACAAGAGCGTCCACGTAACGAACTAATGCGAACGTGGTCGAACGACCTTGCTCGTTCGTACGATGCTTCCTTTACTTCTTACTTGTTTAATCGTTTTATAATGTAATTAGTGGACCAGACGAGAAATTACAGGGGTGATTTATGTAAAAGGATTTCGTAGTTAATCGAATAGAGCTGTCTGGGCTCGTTTCTTGCGAATTAGCTCGATTCTTGGGTATTTTCATGCGAATTGATTTACTTTTTTTTTTATCGATTTTATTCATCGAGATTTCGTTTATCTCGGTTGTAGGCTTTGTCGAGAGTGTGATCCCGCGGAGTTTTTATTTGGTGAATGCATGAAAGGAAAGAAGTTAGAAAATTTCAGACGTTCAGCAATTGTCTGGTCTCGAGTTTTGTGTTTTTATCGCAGCACTTCTTTTTTGAAACTCTATTTATATTCATACGTGCATCTTTAAGGACGCGATACTATGTTTTTATTTTTGGAACGAACGATCGAGAGAAAGGAACCTGCGAGACGGAATATCGAATGATTTTCGTGCGTGTTACAGAAATCGAATTCGTCGATTCGTAAGAGTCGAAAGATTTCCCATAATTTGCTGTTTTACAGCTTTAATTTTGCGTTTCAAGAGTTTGTAATGTTTAAAAGTTCATGCGTGCCGCTATAAAACAATAAGAAAAATAAAGACGAGTTAGAGAAAGTTGTTGGAAACTCTTATTTCACGTTCATTCCACTTTCTGCCAATCTCGTATTAATTTAGTATCTGATTCTCGTATAATTCATCTGATAAATTCGAGTACCTGTGTCTCAACATGTAATCGTTAACTGTCTCGCGTATGCGCCAATTAATGATCGTAAACAATTTTAATTAAACTTTCGTGAGATATAATGCGCTTACTCGCTATCGTTTTTTACAATTTTTATATATAGGTTTTATCGATAAAGAAAAAGAGAGAGTACAAATTACGTTCCATCGTCCGTGGATAATTACTGGACTTAAAAGTTCAGAATATTTCATAACTCACGGGTAATACGTGCATTACAACCGTGTAGCAAAATTTTTTCAGACGTTTCCCCTAAATTCAGAACGTAGAGTAATTTTACAGTTATTGCGGCGAGACACGATGATTAAATCGTTGTGATTACTATAACCGTAACTTAAAATACATAATCGCGATCGTAGAGTGGATTTGCATGAATATGAGCGAGTTGACATGAGAATTGATCAAAGTACGACCAGTTCGTCCTAATTTAATTTAGCTCTGCAGCCAAACGATCGATGACGTAAGTTAGAATTTTGTCCAACATATACGTACGTAGTCCTATTTAAAAAATGTCGATGATATCGAAGAATAGAAAAAAATTATTTGCAGACAAAAGGAAAGAATCGTAAGTCAACTAATTCTATTCTTGCGTAATCTCTTTTTTCTTCAAAATAACAAAGATATTAACGAATGCGATACGAAGAAAATACTACTAAATACACTAAATTATACTGAAGCAAATACATAGATATTCAGGTGTAATATCGAAGGAATTCGATAACTTCAAATTAGAAAATATATTTAACTAGAAATCGAAAGAAGCAGAAAATGTACAGGGTGGTCCTCGGTGATGGAAACGCCAAGTTCGCGAGGGATGCGAGTGTCGGGGTTTGCGTCGTAAATATTAATGCGACCGCGCCGGGGTAAAGAAAAATATTTGAATAATAATTACCGAGGCACCCTCGTCTCTTGTTATACCGGTTATAATAAAAAGCTTCGGAGGAAGAAAGCGTGCGCGAAGACGGGGTCGCGACGAGAATTTCCTAATTAGGAGGATTCGACTCTGGCTCCCGCAAACAATGGTCCAGCAAACGCCCAGAGAAACACTCGAAGCAGAGATTTTAATATCGAAACCTCCGTTTATTTATCACCCCCTTGTTATCCTTGCGAAAGGAAAACGAAGCGTATTTCTTCAAAAGAGAAAGAAGGATAAGCTAAACAGGAAGCGGGAACTTCTTCCGAGCTGAAGACGCTGAAGAATTCCGAGCCGAACTTTCTTCGGTTTTGTAATTTACCGTTCGAACGAAGGGATAAGAAAACAATCCCCAATTAACGATTATCCCAGGTATCCCCTCTTTGCGTTGGCCGGTTTATCATCCACGAGATCGACGAGATGCGTTTTAATTTATGCGCCAATAAGGAAATCCTTGGTGAAACTTGTTGAGCTGGTAATCGATACCGCGAGCTTTAATTAGCAGGCTGAGAATCATTGAGTTGCGAGCAAGCGAAGACTTTCAGAATCTGTATTCAGCCGCGCATTCCTAGTTCTTACAACTTGTCACGTATTCTTACAGCTCTTACAAGCATCATCCTTTCAGCGTATCACTATCGATTCGGTTGTAACTCTGCTCTACGACGCGATTTCCATGCTTTGAACAAATATCGGATTATTCGAAGAGTTCGTGGTGCTTTTATCACGGTGCAATTCCATTTATCGCAACCGAGTTCCAGTTAATGCCCGATCGATCGAACTTTTGCCGCTTGATTTCATTCGCGTGAACGAGAGATAATATTCAGCCAGGAAAATTGGCGAGCTCCTGTTATGTGAACAACAATTATACAAACTGTTCGTCACTCGACAACTTTGGATAAACGGAGTAGCAGCTTCTGTGAAATAACGTACGTAACGATCTTTCGAGACTCACTGGACTGCTGTCTCGAACGCGATTAGCGGTGGCGATACATCGAAATTAAGAAATAAAGTGGCAGTTACAGGATGTAATAAAAGTGCTTCGAGGCGTTAACTGGATGAACGACGGTACTTATCACGGGAAACGCAAGATTCGTTCGGTGCATACCAGGGTCTTCTTCTTTCGAGTTCGCGCCAAGAGATTCCGTTGTAGCCGGGCATTAACCGGTTTGCCGATTGGTCGATCCTCTGGACGCGACACCGACACGTGATTAGAGTAATTAAGTAGGGGTTCCGCGTGGAAGTAGGGCGTTAGCGTTTCCCAGAGGGGATTAAGAAACCCTATCGAGATGGCGACCGGTACCCGTATAATTTAAATTCGCATTTATGTGCCCACGCTGTCTACCATCTACGCTCCGACCGAGAGTTCTTCAACTAACTCTTACGTATTTCAATTTTGCTTCTAGCGTGAATTGTATTTAACCGATTGTTTTGTCTTTGATCTTATTTCATTTCCTGCTCTTGCGCGATGGGCACAATTGGAATCATTTTTTACAGCTCGTTAACGAATAGTTTACTATTTAAGGAATTCAAAGTTCCTTTTAGACTTTGAGTATGTGTGTACGAGGCCTGTGGAAGTTTTTCTACAAATTTTGTTACTGTGTTACGTGCAAGTAACGCAGAGACGTAGAGCGAACGGAGGTTCATGAAAATTTCATCAAAAGATTGTGACAAGCGATGGATTTAAGTGAACAGTGTGAAATAATTGCAAAGTCGATCGCTGTTAGATCTAGACGAGTTTCTAATAGTATTCTAATAATTAACGTTAACTTAATGCACGTAGTTGGATACGTAGCTAGATAATTATCAGAAAATATTATCAGCTCGAAAAGAAGATCGGAAAATAGAAACGTAGGTAGGCGATTGATGCTAATTTCTCGAGTTTGACACAATCTGGGACGAAGCTTGCCGGGCAGGGGGTAAGAAACTGGGACGTCAGATTTGTCTGGTAAGATTAAGAAGCCCTATCGTGATCAAGACACGAGCGTCTAACTATTAGATACTCCGATGCCGTAATGAGAAATGAAGATTTCCACGGGGAATCACGACGCGCGAATCGCCGATTCTCGCGATACCGTGACTCGATCGCCGTTTCATCGCAAATCGTAAAAAGAGAAACTTTACACGGATAAGCGTATCGATAACGAAGAAAAACGAAGGAGAAAACGCTGAGAAATGGCGAAAGTACGGAATATGCAAAGGTTGGTCGGTAAGTTCAAAGGGGCTACTCGGAATAAATCAAGCGGATGGGCCCGCGGTACGTGGTTTTCTTCTTTCCTGCTGCTTCTCTGACAGTCATTAGGATAATCAACGAATTAGCGTTTCCGCGCTAAGGACTGGATAAGGTATAAGGGAGTTAGGAGGACAAAGTGCGTCTCGACACGCGATCCTCCGAAATTGTACTGGATGCACGCTCCAAGATTCGTCTTTTCGTCGATACCAGCTGTGTGCTTCGACCATCCTTTCAATCTTCTTTTTCTTCTTTCTATGAATTTTGTTTCGAATGGAAAGTTCGAGAAATTGTTTGAAGTTTTTCAAATGCAAATCTTGCAGGACTGAATCTATCGATAGTGGTGGATACACGTATGTTTGCCATTCTGGGGTATTTTAATGCTTTGGACAATGTACGAAGCGGTTTCTAAAGCGTGGATTTATCGTTGCTTAATTTTCCAGACCAACGAAACGATAGAATTCAAGTTTGCTCTTACGAAGGTATGTGAATGTATTTTCTCTGGAAATACGTTAACTCGATACAATTAGAGGATTGCAATTACGAACACAACGTTATCGTACCGACCGATCAAATAAAACCTGAAAACTTCTACGATCTGATACATCGATCGTAAGAACAGTTGAAGTAAATCGATTAAAAAAATTGTACAAGCACAGGTACGAGAGGCAAAATGAAAGTCACGCGGAAAATGATTTTCTAATTGTTCGAAGCAGTGTACTTAAATTTATTATCGATGTTGGAAAAGAAATAAATATAAGAAATAAGGTCGAAAGATTAAACTATCGCGCAGTATGTACGAACAACGAGAGACATTATCTCGATGGTGGCAAAAGTGACGAACAGTTTCCGGTCGGGGTTAAGGAGCATTTAATTAGTAGCACTTAACATAGTCGTCTATAGTCCTGGTCAATTTCACACGCGAGCGTACCCCTCATGGACACGAGACGAACGATCCCGTCTTGGGGCGTGAAGAACACGATGAGATAGTTCAGCTCTCTGACCACGTGGGTTGGTTTATCTTCGAGGAAAATCTTAGGACACAGTTCGAGCAAATTCCTGCTTTCTCGAGGGTTCCATCGCGAGGGTAAAAAAACTCGTCTTCGCGTGCACGTAAGGTTCTGCGCCATTAACTTTAATGCCTCATCCTTTCCGCGGTATTAAAATGTTTACACAACACACCGTAAAATACTCTGATTTCCTTTTCCTGTAATTTCAAATTTCACCGTGTTACCGTACCGTAAATTTAACTTCGTTGGGAACAAAGATTCTTATTGTATTGATATTGTAAGATTCCTCTCGGATTAGTATATGCGGCAGAATTCTATTTACGTCGAAGATAGAAGATTTCTATTTATGTCGATGATGAAGTTGACCGATAAATTTTTAATTAAACAACATAAGAAAAAAAGAACAGGAAGAAACGAACCGTACTCGTCATAAATAGAAAGATATTAAAATTCTTCGCATCTCTCATTTGCTCCCACACCGGAAAAGAAAGAAAAAGCGAGAGCAAATAAATTACAATTAAAACACCTCGTTATCACCCCATTTCTCATCCACCCGATTCGTAACAGAACGTCTTCTATCGCGGTCCCATCAACCCGCCTCTTTAAGGGATCCTCCGCTTTAAGCCTTTAAGCACCTGACCATAAAGTCACTGGTAATTGTCTCGGTGAATCTGAGCGACTCACCCTCGCCGACAGGCATGCAAATAACTCGGGGTTAGTTAGCTAATGGGGTTGCCGGTGGCACGATGCCCGTTCACAGAGTTCATTCATTAAGGGGTTGATGGCTTAATTGCCAGCTCGCGCAGCATCACTGCCACCCCCAAAAGGATCACGACCATCATCCTCTCTGCTACCTTTCCCTCTCTTCCTCTACGATCCTGGCTCGCCCATCCGGTTGATCTCTCGAGCAACAGGTTGCAACGGGAGACGTTTGTATCCAGCTCTCTCTCTCTCTCTCTCTCTCTCTCTCATCTCTATCTCTATCTGTCTTGTTGCCTCTTGGTACATAGGATCCAACTCGTTTGCGTCCCGAATTAAACGGCCGGGCTGAGCATTAATTAATTGTCCCAGGTCGGCTGCCGAGATTGAGGGGAAGAGAAAAGAGAGACCATCCGGCGGGGTTAATTGTCGAGCACGTCGTTAACGCGATCCTTTCTGCCCTTTTACGCGGCGGAGAAAGTACTTTGGTTTTTAATGAGCCTCCAAACGATCCCCGCCATTCTTTGCTTCTTTCTTTCTTCGACGTTTTTCGGTGTTACAACGACGAGTGTCATCCTTGACTCTCGAATAGGCGATTTTATATTGAACAGAACAAACTAATCTCTGGAATAAGTATACACGCGTGTTAGCGAGCGATGATCGTTTGAGAATATTCGCATCAGCCGAACGAAACTTATTATTATCTTTCGGTGAGCAGAAATGACATCTCCGTAGAAAACTACGACCGTCGAGTCGCGTCGACGTATATAACGAGTTAACTGGTCTGTCATTAAATATAATATCGTTTGGTTACAGATTACTATGATATTTTCCGTTAGACTACTAAAATTTGGAGTATTTAATTTTATTTTGTAGTTGATATTCCTCGTGATAGAGGTTAGTGATAAAATTAAATTGAAAATTACAAAATTAAGCAATCTAAAGCTGAATCGTTATGGATATTCGTTGTATCCCCAGTGATACCGATTTAAGCGTATTTTTTGTACGATTTATGCGACTGAAATATCAGCTTACTATTCATCGATAATATCCATAAGCTGTATGTTATGATATATACATTTCTGATTTCTTTTACATTGATATATTTATCGCTTAAGAATATTAATAACGTTCTTCGATGTAGCGTAAAGTCGCAGATATGAATCTGTCGTTCGTGTAGCTTGTCAAATTATTCTCGAAGAAAAATAAGCAGGCTGTGGAAGCGAAAGAGAACTGCTGATATTAGTGTAACAAGGTATAATCATGTACTTTTCTGGCAGAACCAGTCTGTACGTATCCACTGGCTAAGTGCAACGCGTAACTAATTCGAACACATTTGAGTATTAGTTATTCCTGAACTTTCGAAATCTTTTCAACACTTCGTTACGGCAATCGCGATTCTTATAGTTTCCGTAGAATAAAAACAAATTATTATACTTGACATTTAATGTATCGCTAAAATTAATTTAATTAATCGAATAACATAAGTAAGGAATAAAAAATAAAAAATGAAACAAATAAATAAATGAAATGAAATTAATAAAATGAAATATGCGTTATAGATACAAGACCTATGACGTACATTGATCATGGATTTCGAAAGAGTTAATAAACCGAGAAATTAATTTACCAGACACGAAACTCGCAGCAGTAAACATTACTTCGGATTGTTCGTCATTTATTAATTTCGTTTGCAACGCGAAGAACAGGATCGCGTTATCCAGCGCGAATGGGAAACATTTTTTCTCTCGTTTCTCCATTTCTCTTCTTCGTTTAGCTCGGTCGTGGAAGATTCTTTCTGTCTTTCGTTTTTTTCTCATTTTACACGAAGGTAACGACCATACGAATTTTCGCCATTTGTATGCGACACGGCGGTGCTGTCAACGTGGGTCGACGTGAATTATCGCGAGTGTCAGGCCTTACGACCCGTCCGTATGAACGGTTTAATTTAAGGTCGCTGGTTTAATTCCTGGTAGAAAGCGCGTCCTCGTAACAGTAGTTGGAACAACAGCGCCCAGGGAAAATAGAGAGAACGTTAATTTTGACTCGATGGCTCCGTTACTTTGTATGTACGTTTCGTCTGATTTCTCAAAACGATGCCACCCGATCGAGAGCCACTTAAAATCCGGTCTTTGTATTAAATCGTCCGTGACTCTTTTCATGCGTACGATACAACGAAACACGAAGTTTATCTAAATATCCTTAACAAGGTAAGAACGAAAAATTATAGAAATAAATATGCTTATTCATGAATTTCGCATTCACGGGAAATTGAGTTAGTAGGAATTTTATGAAAATAATACAGCGTTTAACAACGATGAAATTGATTGGACGAGTTGCTTTAAATCGATGCTCTTTTACGAGATTATTTTCTTCGCATCGTAGATACATTTCTTTCGATCAAAACCGAGATCCTTTCTACACAGTCGACTTTTCTGTGATTCTTAAAGAAGAGAATGGAAAGAATAGAATAGTTGCGAATGAACCCGATTCTATTTGAATTCAATTCTTTTTTTTTAAATAAAAAATTGTCTCTTTCACTAGAAACGAGATTTCTACGAGACTCGAACTTACAGCGATTTCTCCTTTGAAATTCTCGATCCTCCTCGTTTTCCGTACCTAATCCACCTTTCCGTTTCATCAAGATTTCCAGGGAAATTCGGCAGAAAGGGCAAGAGTAGAATAGTTTGCCGGATTGGAGATAACCGATCGCATAAACCGGCGATGTGCCGTGGATGAAAATGGCCGTGGTTAGGGTAGAATCCAGAAATTCCCATCTACGCGATCGTCTATCTGAAGGCAGCGCGAGGAAACGCGAACGATGCTCCGTGGGCGGGGATGATTTAGTAATGAAGATATTAACGGACCGAAAGCGCGCCACAGAATACTGAGATTCAACTATCCAACGGCTGACATAACTCACGTTTATGACTCGAAGCCGGTTGCTTCCACTCTCCCAGCCTTCAGACCCTTTTTCTTTTCGTACACCCGTTACATCGTGGCAATTAATGCCCGAATCGCTGGGGAAACGTTTAGTCTGCGGTTTCGACGCGGCACGGGGATGTTTTTATGTCTTCTGTAATTACGTGGATTAATTTGATGACTTGATTAAGTGACCGAAAATGCTTTTGTTTACGATCGAATGGAAACCTTTAATAGCTATGTTTAAGTAACGATACTGCGTTTGAAACGAGGATATAGAAGTTTCTGGTGAGTTATTAACAGCCAAGCTAATTGAACGTTGGAAGTGTCGAATAAATGTGCGCGTGCCAAAGGTAAATTTTTGTGGAAAACAGTCTTTCGTTTAACAAAACGTTATTTATCGACCGGATATAACGGTATAACGTAACGAATAAATATAGAAAAGAATATATATAAATACAAGAAAACTTATTTACATGTGCTATACTATTTTGTATCGTAACTTTATAATATTTTTACTTTTAATCTATCAAAGACTCGTTAATTAACATTAAAAAGAATTTTATATTTTAAGAAAGGATGTAAATCCTTAAAAAGGCTGTAAGTACCAAGATAGATTTTCTTATTCGATGGGATAATTGAAGCAGATTTGCTTTACGCACGTGTTCAAGTACGAAGGTGGGGCACACGACACATACAACTCAATTTAGGAAACCGATCGTGTAACATACAGCCTGTATCACACACGAAACGCTAAAAACTGTACGAATTACTGTGATAACGCTTTCCACCGTGATTATTGATATTGCTGCTGATAATAAAGAACGCGGATTTTTACTTTCCCTCTTCGATTATTCTTTGGAAGTGGCGCGTAAACAAGAATCAGGTGAGAATCATTTAAACTGTAAGAATCTACCATCGATTGACAAAGTTAGTAGTAATGGTAGGACAATTCTTTATTATATTTTTAAGTTTCCATTTTACATGTTCCAATCTATTGTTAACGAAGTAAACAAGATTTTAACGAAACACATTTCTAATAAATAGTTTCCTTCCAATCTGACTAAATACAAAGATATCAACTGTTAGAAACGACAATAGACTTTCCAAACAACGTAACGTTAACGCTTCTCGCGTTTCTGTATTATTACTAACAATAAGAATTACAATAATCTGTGTTAACGAAAACATACAATCTCCCATAGCATTTTCTAACTTTGATAGCAGTTTTTAGAAAACTGAATGAAATTGGATGAACTTTGAAGCGTTCTATATCTGTCTTTGAAAGTTCCTAAGTAGTCCAGCAAAATATAGAGATAGAAAATTTGCAGCTTTCGCGCTTTAGCGAATGTAGATCCTAATACAGACTGTTGCCTTTCTTTATATTAGCGGAGAGATAGGTACAGGGGTTGCAGAGGGTTCGGAGAAAGGGAAGAGACTGGCTAAAGGGAGAGACCGTGGCATAGAATAAGTTTCGTCGGGATACATTAGCAGAGTTATGCTCCCGGAGGCACTGCTGGCTACGCCGTATATCTTGGTTATTTTTTACTATCACCCCTGGCGGTACATAGACGCACGTGGAAAGGGTGATTTCTTCACCCTTCGACCGACCCCTTTGTACTTTGTACAAAAAAGGGGCCAGTCAACCATCGACTATCCTAAAACTTTCGTAAACGTTTCCGTAGAAGTGTACCTTCCTAAGTTTTCTTCAAAGTTTTTACAATGGTGTATCGTTGATTTTTACATAGCATACTATATCGGACCAGGAATTTCTATCGCTAACAGTTACAACGCAATGGAACTAAAAATAGTCGTGGCGTTTGTTTCCACGTAAATATGTTGAAAGATCAGCGACTTGAAGAGATTTTCTGACGGAGATTATTTAACATTTTTTGAAAGAAATATAGGTATACAGAGAGTATCAAATTTCCTACGTTAAAAAACACGTTAAAAGGTAATACGAACTCTTTTAAATTGTCATTTGAATATTTGCCGATGATACACATTCGCTTTTCACCGAAAGAATCTTTCATCGGTAGCAACGATCGAACAAAAGTTCCATATGTCGGTTTCGAATTGTATTTTTCACGGGGCCACATTTTCCCGCATGGCTGATAGAAATTTATCCTAGGGGTGAGGGTTATTTTTATATTTATAGCATCATGAAGGGCGGTGGTAAGGGTGGTACTAATGTCTATATCCCCACTCTTCTTTCTCTTGTTGTTAATAACCATCCACGATAGGCACGCAGACCAAGAAGAGTCGAATTGTGGGGTGGGTGAGGAAATTTCACGGGGTAGAAAAAAAAACTGTGCTTCGAGAGGCTGTCTATGGACCGCACGGGATGACGATACTTTTTATACAAATTGCCACATCTTTAGGCGACCTGTTCGTCGTGTACGACGCGTTTATCCGTTCTTCGATAAAATCTCCAGTCGATTTGGTTAATTAACACCTTTGTATTAATCTTTAAAATTAATAAAACGCTCGTATAAACTTCAATTTATATGTATAAAGTTAAAAAAACAAAATACTGTGTCTAATTAACGGGGTTAATTGTTGCCGGGTAAAAAATTCAGCTAAATATTTTCAGATTTAACCAAATATCGTCTATTTTCATAGAAACGAAATTTTATTATTTTATTCAATGTCATGCACGAGTAAACTCAAATAAGTTGGGGTTGTGCCGTAGTAGAGTAATGGTAGGTCGATGATAGGTTGCGTGCCCTTAAGAAAGGGTCGAAAAATGATAATGGAAAAGATTCCACATTATTGTTTTTTGCAACTAAATAACATTCAATTTACAAAATTTCATGCTTCGATGTTAACTATTCATCCCCTTCGCAGGCAAAACTTTACTGGGGGTTCATTCTCTTCCTCTAGAAATTTAATATTAAAATTTCTGCTTTGTCATACGACGTATCTCGGATAAATTATTAAATTGTTACACGTTGACGATCAAATTGGAAAACTTTATGTTCAATTTTATCTTGGACTTTCAATTTTGTGCTATTGCAGTTTAACCGTCGAAACTTTCATTTTTAATATTTAAAGACACCGTCGTTGTTCATCTTAATTCTACTATTTCGATAAATTATTCGCTATATTTTTGTCCTAACGATCTAGTCGTATCTTCGCATAAAACTGAAAGAAATTTTGCCAAAATTCCAACAAATTTAAATACGCGTTTAGTTGTTGTTTTACATTAAACGATGCTAGTTTCCAAGAAATACAAATATATATATATATATATAAATACAAATATTATATATATATATATATATATATATATATATAAAATGTCAAGATATCGAATAATAAAAGTACAGTGAAATTGTTCCTATACTATTTTTATCAGCACCTTCGCGTAAAGAGCTTCGTAAAAAGCACCCAATTATAACATGTATTTTATATGTAAAGCCACACTACCCTTATTAATACTTCGTTTCAAGCGGTCGCTCGTTCAGTATACGGGGGTGGTAAATTAGTTCTCCTATTTTTTCCCCCCTTATACGCGGATATCC
Source organism: Bombus soroeensis (assembly GCA_014737365.1). NCBI lineage: Eukaryota > Metazoa > Arthropoda > Insecta > Hymenoptera > Apidae > Bombus > Bombus soroeensis. Next base: position 1,337,000 of record JACXIL010000258.1, on the reverse strand, counting down.
GTTATTATCGGAAGTATGGGGGATGCGTGCTCACCCCAGTGATTCTCGCAAATGTATTCCGATTACATACATAGTTTCTTTGTGTGGTTGTGCGTTGCGGGCCGCAATTGCCGCCGGTTCTTACGGATAGCAGGCGTCGAAACAAAAAATAGCTTTATGTCACGAACGATCATTACCGAAGTTTTTTCAAAGGGGGTGGACGCGTGGCAGGGTCAGGGATGACCCGCAACCTTGGACAACGCGAGGAGACGGTCATTCGCCTTGACGATCGTGAGTCCTGCAGGTGCTGACCAATCCATCGTGTCATAAAATAATCATGTATATGTCTCTTTGTACTTCTTTACTTTCCTTTTTATCATGTACCGTATTTCATTCGGGACTCTGAAACTTCGTCGTTTCATGATTATCATTTCACTGTGAGTTTTTCTGTCTACGCGAGCTTAACGCGTTTGATACCGACGTCGTGTAGGTGCGCGACGCTTTAAGAGTAATTTATACTTTGATCTAATTTTAGGCTGCGAAATAAACGATTATATGTACATATGAATTTTATAATTTATAACTTTCAATTTAGAATTACACAGACTATTCTCAACCTGAAAGAAGCTAATTTATATGACGTCGTTCCATCGGACGTGATCAACCTCGAATCAATCGGTGAAGGAGGTAGAATATAAAAAGGCTATTTATACCGAGCAATTACTGTCATTCCTGTTTAAAACATCCTAATTCGGACGTCGACCCTCGGTATCTCTGTGGTGACATTTCGATACGCGGCAAAGCATCGTCGCGAGCAGACACGATGGTGTACTAGTCACGAGATCCACCCTCTCGAACATATATTCCCTGAATGTACAATCGAAAGAAATTATTTTATTCGTAATTGAGATGGAAAAATTACGTTTTATTTAATTTTGATGAAATTAACACGAAGATAAAGTCGTTAGAACGAAAATATAGTACAATAATAGAATTGAGATCGCTAATGACGATATCTTCAAACATCAGGAATAAAAGTTTTCGCGTTTAAATTGCCATATAAAAGATTGAAACTGTAAGGTAAAACTGAAGGCAAAGTCTTCCACTGCGATCGTCAACGTGCATCCGTTTAATCGTTTATTCGCATCGAACTGCGAATTTTTATGAGTTGTATCGTTTAACGATGCGGCAAATTTGCTATTGAATTTGTAGAGAAAGAGAAGGGACCACCCCCCTTCTCCTTGGAAACGATCGCTAAACGACGAAAAGTAAGGAAGATGGAAGCGTTTCGAACGGTACATACATCGTTTTCACGGTCCGTGTCGTCTGTCTACGAACGTGACACGCTGTTTAGTCGATACGACAGCGCGATCGCTGGTGCAACCAGCAGCTGGCACACGTGATTTTCCAGAAAAGAGTAATTTCCACCGTCTAACAGCCTTTATTTCACCCTCTGCCACCTTCGTAGCCTTCTTTTTATTTTCCCCTTTCTCCTCCTTCTTCATCGGGCTCGCCTCATTTCTCGTCGATCGAACGTCGACATTCGACGATCGCCCTGCCTTCAACTTCAAAGCGAGGACGTCTCATTATCGGACTTTCCGCTTTCTTGACACTGCATCCTCGCCACCTTCCGCTTACCCTCTCTTCGTCAACCATCACCCCCTTTATTCCTTACGGACGGAGGCAAGGCTATCCGGGGAATTTATTTTTGCAATTCCAGCACGATCGGATGTCGTGACCAGGCGATAATTGGATACCCTTCCGCTTTTAAAATCCTTTTGTGAAACGTTTATTAGAACGCCGCGGTATGTGATTGAAGGGTGGAGGTTTCCAGGCGCGGAATTGACGATCGTTCTCGTGAGATCCTGTGAACGGTGTCTTCGTGACACCGATGACATTGGTATGCCTGCTTTTTTCCGTCGTTTGATCGATAATTTGTTTATACGTTGCTTTCGATTAACGGACGAGAGGTATTCATGGTGTATGATATACGAGCGACGTTGTCCATGCAAATGGTTCTCTTGTATTTAAATTACACTAGAAATTGCTCTATCTACGCGAATGATAATTATACGTGGAATTTTTTTTTATATTTTACTTGTATCGGGCTAGTACTGTACACGTAAAATATAGAACGATCCGGTTACGCTAACGCGTAAGATCTGTTAGAATTTAGATGACTAAACGCGTCGAGATAATCGAGATGCAGCTCTAACATATTCGCTAGTTTCCTTTATTCGAATCATTTGGCATTCGTCCATCGCACAAAAGAATAAAACGTTAGTGCCAAATAGATCCTTAACCAAATCTATTACGCATCCCAAAATTTGTCCACGCACGCGTATTATAGAAATTTACGTTTTGATTTTTGTACGGTTAATCCGTTGTTTTCGTACCGAAACGATGTAAAAGCATCGGTGTTTTCATAGAAGACTCTCGAATCTATTCGTATTAAAAGAGCGTGTAGGCGTCAGGATAGTACCTTCGAGAGAAATCGATTTGGTTCATAAGTGGGGTTATAAATCATTGAGTAGTCGAGCTGTGCAGCATTGTTGCTGCATACGTACCGAGGGGTTCGCCTTTAGATATCGATCAGACAGTTTATCTTCTCGGTACAATAAAATAATCGTTCGTATCATTTGCTCGCTTTCACCGTTTTCGCGTCACCACGGAAATATTTCTTCTGTAGTATAATATTTTTAAGAACTTTCTGTCAAACCTACGATCAACACTCGTTACGAAATGATGTACGCTTCGTTGTATTTCCTTTGTACACAAACGATTACGAAATCTGTTATTTCACTTTCAATACCTAATCGTGGTAAAGAATATCCGAGTTTTTTAAATTAAAGATTTGTAACCGTTCGTTGCTGTATTATTTTTCCGTTGTAAGTTAAGCCAGCGTTTAAACAGAATATTTTTAATAGAAATTTCGTAGAACGATAACGAAAGGTATTCAATTAAGCCAGTTTTTAAATCTAGAGTAATCGTTAATTGCATTAAAAATAATTCGCGAAATTAGATGTACAAATTATTATATAGTTTAATCGGATCACAGTGAGTTTAATTGCGATTCAACTTTTAATGTAAGACACAAATATTTTCCATCGGAATCTATTTAAAAAGATGGCGCGAAACGTGAGAATAATCGAAACATGTAAAATACCAGGCAAAGAAATTCAATCAAAGCGTAATTTTACGGCTAGGTGGCCAATCATCGTACTAATGCAAGGACTGCTGGAAGTTCAGCTTTTCTTTGTCGACATTTTTCTTTGTATCGAGGCATTTTTTGTCGATCGTAAGCAAAGGTTTCAGAAAAGGCTAAACACAGTGAATACCAGCGTGACTTTAATAAGCATTCACACTATTCCTGGGACTGAATGCCTCCATTGTTTGGTACAATGCGGAAGATTACGAATCTACATGACAACAGGCAGACTTTGACGGTTTTTGGGTCGTGTTAAGGGTCGAGGTGACGCCTGGTAGACCTCACATCGAGTTTATTCTTACATACTTAATCGTCTCCTTTATTTTCCTTCTTTCATTGCCACGTCACTGTTTTAACGCCAGGCAGGCTATATTAAAAAGGGAATTTTATCTATCCAGAATGCTTTATGAAATACGAAATAAGATTAACAAAATTCAGGAGGGTGACTTTTAGTCGTAGACAATTTATATCGCCTTGTGTATAAAAAATATGAATATTTATTGTTTCGACTAGAATTGTTAATAACATTAGAGAAACCGTATGCCGACCGTTATAACGATATAACGTAATATTATAATATTTTAATAATATAACAGTGATAGTTGGTACTAATCGCGTTAATATAATTTATAGTTTGAAATTCGTTCTTCTCTTTCTCAACCACGGTACATCGTTCGCAAAGTATTTAATCGTAGTTAACGCAATTTCGCACGCGACAGGTTAATCAGTGCAACCCCAACAAACAGAGTACGCGGCCAAAGCCACAAAGAGAGGCGTTCTGCGTCGAGTATTTCCTTTCTAAACGAGACGAGCACGCCCTTGGCACGGGGCGAGGAAGATCCGCGATACGCTCATTTGCATGGAGGGTGAGACACGCTGAAGTAGAATTGAAAAAAGGGGAGGGCAAAAAAGCTTCTGGTCGCGCGACCCAACACAAAACAAGGTTACCCGCCGTGCAGGTTTCGAGTTTCGTTCGCCAAAGTAGGGAAAAAAAGAAACAACAGTAACAAGACATAAGGCAGAACGAGGGAAACATTGGATGTTTGACGGGGAGCTAATTTGAGGTTAGACTAATTTCGCACGCAAAGAAAAAGGTCGTCTATGGCGAAGGCAACAGGGTGTACGGCGACGAAAAAAAAGTTGAACGCGGTTGGGGATTGGGGAAAACAAGGGATGGTCGTTTGGACGTGCGAGGAAAACGATGGAAATTATTAGAATCGTAAATTAATTCGATGCCTGTTTAATCTAAAATTGAAATTTTAGATATAGCTTACGAGATACGTTAGATTTATGTTTAACGAGGAAAGCGTAAGATACGTAGAAAATTAAAAATTTGTTTAAAAATCTATTTTGGATATATAGATATTAGATGTTTAAATGTATTTAAAAATATACTTAAATTGTAAGTAGAAATGACTAGATTTAAAGACACCGAATTAATACATAGACCTAACAATTACGACGATTTAAAGTTTCACGTGTATATTAGGAGTAAAAAATATTTTTTAATTTTTAGAATTTTGTATCATGTTAGGTATCAAATAATATTTTTCGTAGCGTAGTAGATGATATTTTGAAACGCAGTGAAAAACAGCTTCGAGAAGCCATTTCCTTCGTTGTCAGTGGTCAACAAGTTTCTTTGTTCCCAAGTTGTTACGTTCCTGCATAAAACGCGCGACAGTTTACGAGAAAAAGTTTAAGCGAACTATCGAAGTATGTTTCGTGAAACGATAATCGATAGGGCCACGACGCGTAACAGTGGCAGCAACCTGTTCTACGACTTTCTCTTTCACGGACTATTAAATAAATAATTGCACTGCAACGTTGTAATTGCTCGCCGAGGTTTTCTATACGCGTTATGAATTTGTCGCTACCCGATGTAAATCTCGTATTATGTTGCAGTTTACGCGTTATGGACAATATTTCATCTTTTCGAGCGTGCGTTCAATGACGTAGTTTTAACGATTATTGGTCTACTTAAGACAGGATTTGAAAAAGTGAAATTTACATGGAAAAAATGATGAGAGGTAGAATAAATTATACTTTGAAAACATTCGCTTATACTATTGGAACGAACATTGAAAATATTGTTTTCAATTTCGTAATAAGAAACGTAAAGTAACTGCTACATAATCTTAAAAGTGCAAAATTTCGAATCTGCGTGAGCTGCGAATTTCGAATCTCGAAACATTGAATTTCAAATTATTGCTCGAATTATTTATTACACAAAGCCTTTAATATAGAAATGAAATAAGTAAAATATGCATCTGAAGCTAACGAAAAATCAACATGTTTCAATTATCAAAATTTGTATGTCGAACATTCTGTTCCAGATTAGATTGTACGTTAATCAAATTTTCCTTAAGAAGGATTTAGTATTTTATAAATCTTGCTACACCTATAGCTTTTGTTTCAAAAACTCATTATCCGAATATCATCTATATATACTCCGGGTATCTGGAAACGTTCGAGCACCTATATATTTATCACTATAGTAATATCGAAATAAGATACCTAACTCACACAGCATAATATTTTTAAAAATTTCAAACTGGTTATATTATCAGGCTAAACGAACCAGCAGATACCTTATCCGACTCATTAAAATTAATGTACCTTTTCTTTTCAATAATTTCCATTTACTGAGAATCCAAGGTAAAAAGGTTACTCCTCGTCTGACACAGGCAAACACATCGATACTGTTACGAAAACGATAGTATCTACATACAAGTCAAACACGTGCGAATGCGTGCCATGTAATTTGCGCACCGTTATCTACGCTATCACGTGTACCGTCATCATCGCCGCTTTCAATTAAACGATCCATAATGCGTTAACAACGCAACTATACGCTTTTACGATAAAACGCCGATTATCCGGATTTTACCGATTTTTTACATTTCAAATTGTATATTCTCCTATTTATCCAGATAATCAGCGTCCTACCATTACAACATAGAACACAGTTTTCGCCCGTCTGTCTCTATCCGCACGCTTAAGTTTGAGTAATATGTATGTATATTTATCGTTGTTACTGACCTGTTGATGGCCAGGACGCGACTGAGGCTGGGAGAGAACCTGGCCTGCATGGTCTACTTGCACCGCTGAAACTATCACAAGCATTTGGTGTTTTATTCGGTCGTGATGTATTTTTCTTAATTCTTTCTTTTTTTCTTTTTTTTTAAATTTTTCATACACGAAACAATTTTGAATAAAAGGAGAAGAGGGTCAGGGCTAAATCTATGTAATAATACCTCTAAGGAACATCGATTCGATTGATTTATTCTGTTCTATTGGAAGAAAACTATTGAAAATTTCAACGTTATTAAAGACGATTGAAAAAATTAAATTTTTAACTTCTTCGAAATTCTTTTCCAACGTCTTTCCGTTAAAAATGAAATTGTTAACTTCAGAAATGGATTGGAGATAAAAATCGGTCGTTATTAATTTTGGAAGCCGATTGAAAGAAACCACAGAGCAGGCCAGACTCTCTTTCGCCTCGAAACCGGCGCCTCCGTCGCGTCGTCGTACTGCAGTAGAATTCTTTATACAGCCGTTTCACTCTGTCTGCCGTGAACAGTCTCTGTTCGCTTTTTCGGCGGGTTCGAGCATTCCCGCGAACGATAAACATCGAGGACGTTGATCGTTCAAGTAGTAGAGATCAATAATATTGTTGTTGGTTGGTCACGTTATGGTCGATTGTTGTTTCGTTACTGGCACGCGGAGGCCGGTTTAGTGCGGCCGTGGACACTTTCGTGCAGCGTGATTTATATTTCGTAGGAAAGCGGTACGAGAGTATCGTATGCGTCGATGGCAACACCACGTAGGTGCAGCTTGATAAGCGTGAAAGTTTATGCTACGCTTCGAGACTCGATTGTTTTGCATGCCACTTTCTATTATACGATCAATTTTTTCTTTCATTTTCTTTAATTGACTTGTCATTGTCTAGTTTTTAGCCAGCCTACCGATACGTTCATCGAGCCACGCTACGCGTCTGATCGAAATCCTGCGATAAAGCTAACGCGATTGAAAACGAAATTTAAAAGGGAAATTTGATGATAATTCGTAAACGAAGCGCGCATGTGTAAGGATAAACGTAAATGTGGATTCTGTGCGAAGATATCTTTCATATTACACGTTCGCGAATTAGATACTTAACTATCGACGTTATTATTCCTACAATCTGCGGCAAAAACTATAACCCAACACGTATTATTAAAATATAAACAAGACAAGGTAATACAGAACTTTTAAACGAACCTCGTATTCAACTTGTTCGACTATAATTTTCTACATCGTCGTATAATAATGATGGCAGTGGTTTCAGAAAGAGTAGAGATAATTCACAATTACATTCGAACAAGCCGAAGATGCCGAAGCATCGTTATTGCGCCTAACTGCGGCACAATTATAACGCGAAAAACTATATGATTAATTAAAAAATCCAAAGGGATAATACACATCAGCGAGTCCTTTTCTTTCTTTTATACGGTACATTTACGAGCATACGCGTAAAGAGTTTCATAACGTAATGACGGTATCGGGGTGTTATAGTTTTTGCACGAAACTTCGTAAATCTTTGGCTTTGTACGAGCGAAATAATTCACCCGGGTCGAGTGCAACGCTGTAGTTAAGTATCGGCACAAGGTAACGCAACCCATAATTAACATGGTGCGCGGATTGCGCGCATATAAAATAGCAGTTCGTCGAAGCATGTTAATAAACCGTGCTACGCATCGAATCGTTTGTAGTCGAGGCTCAACCCTCAAAATGTGATTTCATTGCTACTCGGAGAAATCATGCGTTCCTGTTGAATCGTTGAATCGTTGAATCGTTGAATCGTTGAATCGTTGAATCGTTGAATCGTTAAGAGGTAAAAGCATAAAGATCGATGCTCGGTGATACGAGAGTAAATGAAATAATACGACGCGACACGCTTGTAAATGAAATGGACGTCGTTGTGTTTATGGTAGATCGTACAGTGTACTTATTTATCCGATTGTAATTGTGCGTATTGGTCTTTAGTTGTCGTTGTTGCGTGAAAACTATAATTTCGTATCACTGACCCAATTCTTCGAATCTTTTCTCCTTCGTGTTATTAATTCGGAATTACTACTCGACCGACCAGATATTTTTCGCCAATCGTCGGTGCAACATGATTTACAGATAACAATTATTAAGCGTGACGTATGTATCTCTTTCGAACATTCGTGGATTTTTTGAACGAGACAATATCTAGTATTTCACGGCGTGGAACGCGAAAAAGTCTGCGTGTATCGTGGCAGGACATCTAGAAGACGATCGATTCTCAATGATATCTGAATTATCGATTAAATACAAGAGGATGCAGAGACGTTTCGGGTACTTTGTGTCGAACACGCGTATTCTGTGATTATCGTAAATAAATGATAATTATACGAAGCAAGACGACCAGCGTTCGCGAAACGATATCTTCCAGGCTATCTGGATATAATAAACGCCTTGATGATTTACCGCTTAACTCATCGATGCACGAACAACTGCCATAGAATGCTCAATAACATCGGTACCAAAGCTATGAAAAAAGAACGCAGCACGATAGGAGGATGGAGAAAAAGCGTGTGGAATTAGAATGGCGTGGTAGTGGATGGAGGCGGTGATCGCGGTCGCCGATGGGGAGCGGTGCGGTTCGAAAACGGGGCCCGGAGAGCCGTTTCATCAGCTCGTCGTTTCCGTAAATCATGCGAGGCATCCTTTCACTTTTATTCCGCGGCGTGCAGAAGGAGAGAGAGAAGAAAAAGGCTCGAAAGAAAGCGTGGCCAAAAGAACGAGGACAACGGGCCAGCGGAGCAGCTCGGGGCAAGAAAAAAGGCTATCGGGGTCCTAGGGGGAGATCACGAACCAGCAGGGTGATCCCGCGATGGAATTTAGTTAAACAGTCGTCGTTGGAGACGACGAGGACGAGGACGTTGCTCGGTCCACCCGGGTGCTTAATAAAAATCGAAGTCGTTCGTTCGTTTCTCCCCCTCGAAGCCCTCTCTCACACGTTCTACGTCGACGAAAGAGAGGAAAGGACGATTGAAGAGAGTGTCCAAAGGAGAAAACAAGAGGGAACAACCACGATGGTACCCTCGGCTCACGGATGTGTGTTCCCCTTACACGGATTTTACGGGGAAGCGTGTGTTTCCTCTGGCTACACGTGTGTCCTTCTCGTGTTGTTCCGCGATGCTACACGTGTGTATATAGGTATATCTATTTCTATGTGTGCACGTCCGTCTCTTCGTCTGTCTGTACACGTTAGAAGAGCGCGAGGAGCGCGCGCGAGCGCCCCTTTGGCCACGAGTACGGTAGCGATACGTTTCTCCGACAAATAAATAAAACGAAACCGTAAGCGAGGGAATAAAATGTGATTTACAACGGTGGAAAGACAATGGCCGAGGCTCCGCACGATAATGTATGCGGATGGCGCGGACTGGTACCCGGGGATACTGACTTCTGATTGGTCGTGCCCCGACGCCAGCGCTACAACGGAAAGCGATAAATAACTACGAGCAGATAAAACCTTTCTTTCTGCCTTCGGCTTAGCCTGGCCACTCTCTCGCATCGGGCTTAGCACTCGAGGCTTCTCTTTTCTCTTTCTCTCTCTCTCTCTCTCTCTCTCCTCTCTCTTTTTCCGTTCCTCTATCATCTCCTCCCTTCTTGTCTCACCTCTCCTTCGCCCTCCTTTCTCGCTTTTCTCCCTCGTCTCCCTTTCCTTTTCTTCTTTTCTCGCCGTTGTCTCCCGTTCCGCCGCTTCCATCGACCGATTTCGAATCGTAAAGGCCGGTTCGCACGAATCACGACACCCGCGATACGCCATCCCTTCTCTTCTCTTGCATTTCCACCCTCGCACGCATCGACTGTCCCGTGGATTTTTCTGCGGTTTTTCTGATTTCTTCTTCGTCGATCGTTCACGCTGGATGGAACGCGGATTCGCGGAAGGACTTATTTTTGTTGCTGTGGTTCGAGGAACGGGCTTTCCTTCCGTCCGGTTTTCGTGGAACAAAGATATCACGGCGACAGGAGTGGCTCCGGTGATTTGAACGGAAGATCGAGAAAGTCTTGTCGCTCGGTTCGGCGCCGCCCGGATTCGCTTTCGTCCTTTTCTGACATTGTAACTGGTCGTAGATTGCAGCGTGGTTGTAGAACGAGGTGGATTTCACGGAGGAGGCGGTTTATCGCACTGATTTGTGGTTTGGATTATTATCTTGAAATTTTGATTCGCAGTTTGCATTATTGTTTTGCGGATATTTTACAATCGTTATTTTACGCGCTAAGAAGTAACTTTTAACCCATTTAACAAATAGATTGGCAATGTTCAGGTTTAATAGTTCAGAGAAGAGATACACGTTTATGCGAAATTGAAATATTATTGTAGGAATAGCAACGATAATTGACGCCAATTGTCGATACTCTGTCGTTATTATTATTACTTACGTACTCAATAATTCGCTATCGAAAATGATTAAATTCGATCTATATAAATATTATGTAACAACGTCCTTTTCCTGACAATCTTTTTATATCAATTGGTTCGAATAAAAATATGCTATTACGTCTACAATAACCAACGCGTAACCAGCCACATTTACATTCATATTCGGTCAATCGCTATAAAAACGTTCTTCCAACGTTCGATACGTTTTCCATGCGATTTCTCGTCACGTTTGCTCGTAGCTAACCCAAACACGACCATACTGTCGCAATCGAGGATGTAAATTTTTCCAGCAGTTTTCCTCGCTTCACCCTCGGGCCATGCTGTGACAATAGAAGGGAGAGACGGAATCAAGACGATCGATCGTTCACCGGCTCGAGATGGCAACTAAACTTAAAGGGGGACGACAAAGGGAGACGCTCGAGCTACCTTTACAGAAATATGATATTTTTCCCCATGGAGCAGCTTGTTAAAAAATATCGAAAAGCCAGGGTTCGACACCCTCGAAAGCGAGGAAAAGGTCCTTTCTAATTTTTCAGGGTTGCCGTGTCTCTATCCAGCAGTGTTACACCTCTAACGGCCATTATAATTTGCATCAAAAAAAAAAAAAAAAAAAAAGAAGAAAGAAAGAAAAAGGAAAAAAACAGAAAGAACGAAGAGGAAAGAAAAAAGATATTCATTGACCAGCGAATTCACTGAAATCAATAGAACAGCCTGTTCAAAGTCCCACTCTCGTGCGAATGGAATTTCCACGGGAACACGATCGAATTTCCATTTCAATCCCGCAAATGACTTTTTTACCCCCGTCGATTCGCGAGTATTCGCGCGCAGCTTGGGCCGATAGCCAATTTCATAGAATCCCGTTTGGCAACGTGTCGCGCACGAGTGCCAACATTTTTCTTTTCATCGATCTCGGCCGCCAGTCACAGAGGATTTAATTAAAAATCGCGAGTTACCGAAGCCATCCGATGAAAAACGTGGAAACGTCGCGGAGGGGCGAATATCGGAGAAGGGATAAGCCAGGTCGATTTCAAATATTTTGCGCAAACGAATCAGGAAGGGACTCCGCGACCGGAGAGGTATAGAGATGCAATTATTTAAAACAGCAATCACGGAAATGAAAGAGCGGATTGAATAGAGAGCCACCAGAAGCTCGGTGAATATTCGAACGGCTTTCCCAGCTGGAAAAATTCTCTAAAGGCTTTCCTTCCGGGCCGGCGAACAGCAATGCAGATCAAAAATCAAACGTAACCGTGGAGTTGCTCGTTTTTTTTTCACCCCCGGTCTTTTTTCTCGTCCCGCGTTTTTCGTTTCGAGCGGAGAAACTCGCGCACATGTGCGTTTGCGACACCCTCGCTTTTAATCTTCTGTGTTTTATTCGCTACCGTAACACGCGTGCAGCGTGTATCGAAAGAATTGATGGGAAAGATTCGCGTTACGCGTTCGAAGATGATTGTAAAAATGTTTGAACTGCCGACACAGTAGTAGCATCACGCCCAACTTTGAAAGAAACATCAATTTTGTTTTGGATAATGACAGTAATCGATATTAGAAGTGGGAAGATTTGTGATTGCATTAGTGGATGAACAATCTTTTCACCGGTATACCAAATTTTCTAATTCATCCTATTCAAATACGTTTAATCGTCAATTTTTGTAAATTGTTAATTGCGACGCTCTATGCATAAAATCGCTGAAGATGGACATTGTCTATTTTTCTTTGTATTTTTATTCGTCGTATAAACGAATACTTTCGTATATAACTCTCTAGCGTTTAATTTACTTATATTCGATCAGGCGGCGGAATTGTTTGCCTTTTTCCTTGGATCTCGTTACGTTGCGTACCATTACCGCTGTACCTTTTACCGGAACCATTGTGCGCAACTAATGCGCCGGAAAATGCAATACGCGGAAGGGATTTTTATTTGTTCGTTAGCGTACCGTGCGCGTTACTTGATTGTTCGGCCTGCTTTGTTCGTAAGGGAGCAGGCTGATCATTATCTTAGAGCTTTTATCTAGTTCGAAGGTTACACGTTGTACGGAGATTTTCTTTTATGAATGTCGATCGCGTTTCCGGATAATCGTAAATAAATTTCCTTTGGATGTTTGTCTGGCTCTCTTTTCCATTCCAAGCACAATGGCAAATCTCGACTAATTTATTCTTTTCTCACGTACCGATCCCGCTATATAATAGATATATCGTTTATATCAAACGTTGTCTCTTTAGACGATCCGAAGAAAATTCCTCAGCGATAGATTTACTTTAAAAATGTTTCGTTCGTCGTTGCATCGATAGCAAAGGTATCCTTGACAAAATCACTAAATTTACGTTAGTTTCCTTTAAAATTCTCCACGATACGCTTCCCAATACGTACAATGTCGACTACGCGAGTCGCGTTTGTATAATCGAGGGATCATCTCTCGGCCGTTCAACTTTTCAGGCAGTTCGACGCGAAATGATATTAAGTTTATTGTGGAAGCATGATCGATGGTCGATCGAACGATTACGCCGATTACGAAGAAGATCCCTGTATTTACTCGCACGAGACGGACACCCTTGATCAAGGTTCGAGAACGACCTTTGCCACCTTTCCCTCCCTTGAATCTGCCCTCGGTGACTTCTGCCGCCTTTTACCGGACCCTCTTGAAAACTGGCTGTCGCCTTTTGTGTTTGCCTCGCACCAGTGAGAAGGCAACCCTCCCCCGGTATTCGCTATTGACCCTGATGATTGATCATTTTGATTTGATAATAGGCTATGATAGCATCGACGAAGAGTAGGCGGAGACCGTCGATAAAATGTTTGCGATATTCTGGACGCTCTTTGGTAAATTAACGTGGAAAATATCGCGATTTCTGCTTTCAACGTATTACCAATCGTTGGTATAGATTTGTTTGTACTAAAGGTTCGCGCTAAGGCTATTAATATAACGATTCTTTATTTTACGTTACCATCGTAATGGAATAATTATCTATTTGATCGCATCTGCCGGTTCTGAGAACTTGACAATTTTTTCGGAGCAATTTTATTTCTGCAGTATTTATTGTATGATAATGGAGCTAACAATGCTCGTCAAAATATTCAAGTATTCTATACTAATCGCAATGATAAAACCAGCATCATCGTCAAGTCGAATATTCTCGCAATATCAAATTCGAAAATGATCGAGTCGTAGCTCTTGAAAGCTAATCACAGTTCCTAATTGTCGAAAGAGATTCTACAAGCAACGTCGATATCTTCTCACGAAGTCATGCTCTTCTCCAAACGATCTTTCAAACAATGTCTAAAATATAAATTTTCGTATAAAATTAGCAGAAGCATCGCAAATTTTTAAAACTCGTTGAAACCTTCTTCGCTCGTCGCTAACAAATCGCTTAAGAAATATGTGGGCTAAGATTTTATCAACAGTTCTTCTTTTTTCTAGGGGCTTCGGGTATCGGGGCTTTAATATTCTTCGACAAACGTTCCATCCCTGAAGACCAGCGAGACGGAAGGGGAAGTTTTCGCTCTGGTCGCCTCGCGGTTCGCCTCGAATTTTAATAACTCGGAGAATGCTCAGAATCCAATAATGTCCCCCGATCGACTCTGCTCGTACGAGTACGCGCTTTTCTTCGCGTACGAGTCGCCAGATTCGCCGGCTTATGCTCCTCAGTCTCTTGGGTGCCCATTATATCCGCTTCTCTTTCTAGCTTCTCTCGCGAATTCTCTCTTGGACCTTCTTCGACCCTCGATCTCTTACCTACGACCACTCCCTCGCCTGGAACTGCTGGAAATCTCATATTCTGGAATGACGACGCGACTTCGACCCCTCGATTCCCCACCCCTTCGTGTCTTTCCGTGGATATTCTTCTTTCTGGCACCGAAATGTTCGCCATACCGCCGTTCCAGCCTCGATTATGAATAAATTTCGACCGTGTTTCTCGAGATACGGACGGTTTCATAGTCGATGGCAGATGAATTGTTTGGTAGCTGTCTTGGAGGCCGAGGAACGTTCGCCTCTCTCGCTTGGTTTCGACGTAATACCAACTCCATGGTATTTTATATAGTATTCGAGCTTAGTTCGTGGATATCGTAAATTGCACGAATTATATGGCGAACTAAAGTATAAATTATAACGTGAGTTACGTTATAAATGATATTTTAATTGCGTAAATAAATGCCTGTTTTACGAGGTAAAAAGTTTTGAAGAAATTAGATTTGTGCATGAGGAATGTAGAAAGATTTGTGTTCCTTCCGACGTATTATCGTTTTATCGAGGATCGACGATTTGCGGTTTCCCTCGATTAAAATGTGTTTTACAATTTGTTCAGTTGATTTTTGATCGATGGTTGGTACTTCGTGGAATTCTAATGTAAATTCCGAGTCCTTTATTCGTAGTTTGTATATTTGTTGCGTAACTGTTCCATCTGAAGCGAACAATAAGATTCCACGAGGAAATAAAATTTGCATTCCTCTCGAAAAATTCGAAACGTTTGTTTCTTTGCTACGCGCTCGACAGAATCATTAAACCGTGAAAGCTAAATTACCAACGATACCAACGTTTTTCTTTGTGCGATCGGTATGCGATAGATCTCTCGAAGAAACTCCTTTCCCTATAGTGATATTTCGCCTGCATATTTGTCACGGCCGATGCTCATGGTATCGAGCCAAGCATTCCGGGATTAAACTCGAAACGACTAAAATTCGAATAAAACCGTCATTGTGTCCGCGCCAATTGCGAGAACTTTCTTGTAAAAGTCTCCTTTACTCTAAAAGACAATAAATAGCTAAAAGCCATGGAAAAAACTATTTCGCGTTTAGTCATCGCCTAGTAACGTTAAAATCCGGAAGCCAATAAAACTGGAATTATCGTGTTTCTCTTACTACCTTCACACGTAAGATCGGCTCTTTCATTTATAACACGAAGACACCTAAATGAACTTGATAAACTAAACTACATATTAATTACATTCTTAAACGAACTCCTAAACTGCACCATCAAAGATAAAAATTGTACGTACTGCATGAAGCAACGCAAGAAATCCACGTGCATATACTTGGGACAACGTAGAATTGCTTTCCCTATCGGGTAATTTTATTATGAATTTCAAATTTCTTCTCCAGATATCGACAGTAATTTCCCTTGCTTTAATCCATTTCCTACGAAAGAATTGCCGAAGGTGGCAGAATCCTTCTAAGCTGATTTTCTCTTTAAATTCTTAGATCTATCTGGAACGCGTGCTGATTCCAAACTTTTGACCGATTTTTTCTCAACCTACAATTATCTCGTTAACAAACTTTCTCGTGGTAAATCTTGTCGACTATATTCACCCCGATTTCCACTACTCCTCCTTCTTCTACCCTCATCTTCGTCGCTCTAACCCTTTTTCCATCTCTTTATCTGTGTTTCTCAGTCGTAGTCCGAGCTTTCGCGAAGAAGATCAGCTCTGCGACGAAGGTGAAAGACCATCGGGGATTTCGAGGGTAGTTGTACCCCGAACGATAGATTCCAGAGTTGTCTGATCGGGTAGAGGGGAAGAGGGAGGGTTTACGTGGAACGCGAAGTCGCTCGCGATAGAGTCACTCTCGTCGACGTCCCGGAACGAGAATGGCGAATCGAGGATCGTGGAAGAAAAAGAGAGGTTCGACGGGGGTTGGAGGGGTTCTCGGAATAAGGTAAGGATAATCGAAGCGATCGAACGCCGCTGCCGGGCTATAGACGAGGGCGTTGGGCCGCGAAATGAATTCCACCCTTGCAGCTCGAACGGGGCTGGAAGAAAGCGAGCGCCCTCGCGCTATCGCACACGTATGCACGGACACACGGTCGTCGTGAAACGACGCTCCAGGCTGCTCGGAGGATGATAACGTCGCGCTAGAACGAAGATTTGTGAATACATTAGAGAAAATGCACGGCAGTCGGAGGAAAAAGAGGGTGGACTGTGAGGGATAGCAGGGTTCCTCGGGGGAAACGCCTTGGAATCGTCTTCTGCTCGTGTATTTATCTTCTTAGGATCGCTTACGACTCGTGGCGAGTCAACGAACTTGGAACTTGGCCCTCCCTGGTATTCCAGGAGAGATTGTCGCACCCCGAGACAACAGACGAGGGTTGTGAGCGTTCTTTGATTGCTACGAACTTTCGGCGCTGTGTAGCGGTGTTATTTGTATGGCGGTGGACTTGACATTTGGCGAGGACACGAACGGAGAGGATGGAAAGTTTCGTAATAGCAGAGAGTTTCGTGGTTTTGAGCTTCGAACGTGTATAAATTGGTTGAAATGGATTGTTCGTTACGTCGGTATGCCAAGTTTCATTTCATTAAATTAGAATTGCAACATTTCTACGTTTCTGCATTTATGTAGCCTTAACGAACAACTTAAATTCATAGTCTACTGTGATTCCATAAAAAGATAGCAAATACTACGTCTAATTACCGATTCGTCGATTAATTTCCATTCTTTTATCAAATACCGAATTCGAATGCCAGATTCAAATAGGAAATTCGAACGATACATAGAAGTGCTAAATATCAAATTTAAGTGGCCATTTCAATAAACGTTATTTAAAATATCGCCATTAAGAATCAAGCAATTTATCTAAATACTTGTGAACGATGATCTACGTATCATATAGACTGGCGTGTGGAACAAGTAGATCGCGAATCAATTTGCTCTCGTTTAAAAAGCTTGTTAGCGCCTGGTAGAGATCGTTTGTTCTCGGTCCCAGTTCTATCATCCTCGAGGACGCCTAATTCTCAGCTGGACAAAGCGATCGACTGGATCTAAATTGCCCCCGTTACTCTCGTTCCACGAGGTTAGACTCGCAACGTTCAAAGGGCAACGTGTTTCGCGACAGTGATAAAAAGAGTCGTCGGTATTACGAAGGTGGAGACATCGTTTCGTGGGTCTGGGTCGAACGTGTTTCCCTTCTCTGTTATTTCTTGAGGGCCACCTCCGCCACTTTCTTGCTCGCGCACTCTCCTGGCGAGAGACTGATGGCGGTTTATATTACGCGGATTCATATTACCACCAATTAAACTCCTATACTACCTCGAGCCTGTGGTGTTCATACGTTATACTGGGGGATCGGGACGTTGGTACCTGGTGCACGATTCTTCTACACGTTCGCGTTTAACGTTTTCTAACGGGTGTTTCTACTCGATCTCTATTCTAGGTCCTGCGTTTAAGATTAGAGCGCGGATTTTGGTGCATTTACGAGGAACCTGAAAGTGCAAAATTGTACACGATACGAATACCTTCTAACGAAACAATTGTTTTCAGTATATGCTTAAAAATAGGAATTTGCATAAAAATCAACAGTCGAATTACGACGGATAAATATACGATTTTAGAGATTTGTAGATGTTTCATGGAAATTTAAGAATGATCTTCTGTACGCCGGTGATTATTATTTGATCTTCTGCTGTGTTTATCTGTCGAGCAGCTTATTCGTTTCGTCTTTATCCATGAATTTTAATTCTGTGGATTTTTTGAACACCGTTCGCATACATATTTCATGATCGTGACACTCGAGGAATGCAGATTGTTCGATTCAGTTGGTCATTAGTCGAAGAATCGACGGTGTTGCTTAGTCCCCGTGTATCGGTTTCAGTTCATTATCGCAATTAGAAGAATGTTTGCTCCTTCGGAAATTACCTGGCGACCTTTGCGTGCAACGATTCCGCTTGCGAAAAGTCCCCTGGGCGAGGTGACTCGCAATTATTGGCAAAAGTCATGCAGTCAGAACGAACGAAGAAGAGTCAAGGAGGGTCAATGATTTCGATATCTTCGTTAATTCTCTCCTTATCGCCGTTCTTACGGAAACGAAGGACTATCTGAAGTTTCCTCTTTCGATAAAGAGTTAACGTAAAGAGCCACGTGAAACGTAAGCCTAGCGATCGAAAGCAGTTTCATATTTTTCAGTATCCTCGAAGATTTCGTGACAGTATCGTTTAGAAAATTACCTAAAGGATATCTCACGTTAGATATAATTTTTTTATCGATCTAAGTTTAGATTTCAGCGTAGAAATTAGACAATTCGATGCAAATTTTAGCTAAAATATATATAATGAAGTATTGATCTGAATATTATTTGGAAAAATATTACTACTTCACATTGTAATGTCTCGTTTCGAATATCGTTGCACGTCGTTCAGAGTCACCCGGTGTGTATGGATGCGAGGATACCACCGCGCGAGAGGAGACATTAATATTAAGCGTCCCCACTCGAGCATCACAAAGATCGCCGATAAGATTTTTATAGTACGACCGGGTGGCGGCAGACTCGCGCATTGCCAAATCGCGCTAAGCTTCTTCGTCTTAAATTTTACATTGACCAATATTACATGTCACCTTCTTGCATCCTCCTGTCTGTTCAAAAATTAACTTTTTCGAGCTTAACCTTCTAATTAAAAATAAAGGAGGAAAAAAAAAGGATCGCATACCAATCACGCGTTTTAATAATAAAATTTGTTTAAAATTAAGATTAAGAAATATTCAGAAGGTCGATCGGTTTAACTTTCGAATGCTATAAACATTTCGAAGAATTTATATAAATATCTATGGTCTAGCGATTTTTTAGTTACAAAGATTCTACGAAGCAATATACAAAAGCAAAATTAAACGCTTCTGTCCGAGTTAAATTATCCTACTCCTGCGTCCTTCGTCACTAAGAACTTCCTCGACCTCCAGCCTCTCAGAGAACGTATTCGTTTCATCGACTAAGTTTCCAGTGAGGAAGTTGCCAGCCGAAAGATTTATTTTAAGAATCTCTGGCCCGTGACGTGGAAGGACTCACTGACCGTCGGAATGTCTTCGGCACAGAATTATCCTGCCGGATTGAAATGAGTTCTAAGAATCGGGGTAGGAGAATTGGCTCGCTCCGGTACCGTTCTAGAAAGTCTAGGAAATTAATAGCTCTTCTATTGTTCAACCTGCTAATTTTAGACGAAATGTTTTTATATATATTTTTCTCGTTATTCTTGTTGTTTCGTTCATTGGAATTATCTCATCGGAAGACGTTAATTTTCGAGTATTAATCCACTCGGTGTTGACTGGAACAAGTAAATGCGATTTTTAAGCAATTTGAATTGCAAAATTCTTGTGTAATTTTCGTTCTAGAATTTCTATTGCCGCATAAAAGAAGGAGTAATACGTTTGTTTCGATAGTGCAAGAAATTTCACGAAGATTGCATAATGAAGGATTCTACATTTTTTTGCAATGACTATTTTAACGTGTTTGGACTTTCACAGTGATAGATTTGCATATTTTCTCTAGTTATGGCGTGTAACCAACGAAACAGGAGAAAAGTCGTAAACGTAGCTTTGTAAATCGTTCGAGGTTCGAATCGCTAACTACATCAACTATCGTCTAACAAATTTAGAAAAGAGAAAACAGAAAATTCTGTAAGCAACGTCGTCTCTCAATATCCCAATGTCCAACGCAATGGTAATAAAAAATTCGTCTGAAACCTTTACGAAATTTGTCATGTACACAAAATGCAACGACGCAAACTACCAACGTCTTTCTCAAATCTATACTTTAATTTTTTATTTCGTTCCTAAATAACGAACTAACAAAAAAATAAAAAAAGTAAGCGATAAAAGTAAAAAAACTGTCTCTGAAATTCACGTGGACGATCCTGGCCGAATCCTGGCGACTCGATCTTGGCCGGAGAATCATAGTCCTGCCAGTCTGACGAGGAGGAAGCTATCGGCTCAAGACACGAGAATTCAGCGCTGGACTAGCCCGAAGCTTGTTCGGGATTGAAAGTTCACTGGCATTGGAATTATCGTGAGGGCAACGATACGTGCGAATCACGTCGCGAGTCACGGCCCCTTTCGTGACCGGCGCTCGTGAATGCCGATGGGCGTATTCGTGTATACGTCCGAAAGGGAGAATCGATCTGAAAAGATCGAGCGGACTGTCCGTACGGAGGCATCGGTAGCGGCCTTCTCTTATTGATTAACAGAACGTTACGCCTTCGCTCCAACGTTTCGAACGTCGATCACCTTTGAATCGGGTGATGATCGTGCGACGTCTCATCGTGATCGAGTTGACGGCAGGATCTTGTCTCGTAATTGGAACTTTGATGGGATAGATACGTATTAGGTTGATGCATGTGAAACCGTTTTTCCACATAAGACTTCGATCGAGACAGTTTCTTTGGAACCTCGTATTAAACCATAGATTCTCTCCTTGAAATCGTATTTTCAGTGCACATAGAAAGCATTTTTTGGCAGGTCTTATGTCTCGTTGTCAATCTCTTTTTCTTGCAGTTATTTGAAGATACGATTAAATGGTACGAAATTTAATTATACGGTAGAACTGTACTAATTGAAAGGAAATTGTAGTTAGTACGCGGTTAACTGGACTTTTGCCCATTGAGTACACTCGTCTGAACGGGATCTCTTATTATGCCAAGGAAAAATAATAAGCCGCGGAGAAAATGGATGAACTTCTATTACGTAAATTCCATGGTTATATAAACTGTCCTCCCCCCCCGCAAGTTCTGACAAATGGAGTTTCACTATAAAATTTCACGCGTTCTCCGTTCGAATGCAACGTCGCGCGTAGCCGATGGTGGGTCCGTAACATCGTTATCATCGCTGGACGTGTAAAAGTCAGCCCGTTTCGTGGCGCACTTTGAAATTTCGAATCACGTCGCAGAGACGCGGCCGTTGTGTCCGCGATCCTTCGCGATCGGTTGTAAACGCCGCGACGTAATTTGTGGAAATTCGCTTTATGGCCGTACGCGATCGGTGTTCGATCCAAGAAACCTCGACAACGAACGAGCTTTTCACCGTCGAATGTTACTTGAAGTTGGTAGAATAGTCGAGAATCGAACGTCGATCCTGTACTTACGTAACGAAGTCAAGAAATCAACAAAAATTGATCAGTTCGACTTCGCACAGGCCCGTACGTATTTCTCTATAAGCGAGCATTATCCTCGAACGTTTCTCTTTTCCATGAACGTTCGCCCTCTGTAAAAGTCTCGGCACCCACCACTGCGGTGTCTAACTTTTCATTCGACCGCTAAGTTTCTTTCTTTATTGGGCGACTGTGCCGCAACGAAAGCGTTTAGCTTTCGAGGAAGAACTTGGTGAAGATAAATAAGGAGAAGTCACGGCGAAAAGGAGAGCTGGCCGTACGACAGAGAAAAGGGGAGAGGGTGGAATCTGTTCGCGAGGGAAGCTGAATAAAAGTGGAAGAGCGAGAAAGAGGAGAAGCGCGAAGCAAGCAAGTGGCCCTTTTGTAGTCGTTGGGTGATAATTTTTAATCAGTGCGCCCGTTGGTCCACCGTGAACGAACTCGTTCCTTTGTGCTCCTTTCGCGGGCAACTGGCCAAGGAAAGGTATTGACCCAGACCAAAGGCTTCCAGGCGGAAGGACAAAAGTTTCGGGATAATTGGAAGTGGCCGGACGCTGCGGACCCGAAAATGCATAATCGTGCCGCGCTGATTTTCAATGGGATCCGGCGTTATCTTTGAAATCGTGGTTTTAAGGGCTCCTTAGAGATTCACGAGGCTGGTTGTTAATTTAGAAAGCGATCATCCGTTTAAAGTTGCATTAGACGGGATTATTCGCAACGTTTTTCGTCGCTTTGACAACGGCATATCGGAATAAAATATCAGGATGAAACGATCGAAATAAGACGTAGATACTTTTAATTGACCAAATACATTTTTGTCCTAAGATCGCTATAAGCTACTTAGCTTACAAGCGAAAAAGGAACACTTCTGCAGAAAGAACGCTCTTTTCTCTTTCTCGTACCATTTTCTTTCAACCATTCGTTAAGAATACTGTCCGAAATTTCATATTATAAAAGCAATAATTACCATCTGCAAGAACAAAAGTCCAGCGAAAATGAAATTACGAAATCGAATCGACCGACTTACACAACTATGTCTTGCGTAAAACATCGTCGATCTCCTCCGAAGTCTGCATTCTCAAAATTCCTAAACCTTTTCGCTGTCTGTGCAAATTTCTTACCTAACCTAATCCAGCGTTGCCTACGCTCGGAGTTTTCAAGACGACCCGACCATGTTCAAGCGTGCAGTAAACTCATTTCGGTTGGCGAGACGTTCTGACGATTTGCCGGTCGCGCCTCGCGCACCCAAAAGAACGAAACGAAATTGCGTGGCTACCATAACCCCGAGGTCCTCCGCCGCGTTAGCCGGTGAGCTCGTGGCACAGCTTCCTTCAGGGTCCACGAAGGTATGCGGCCACGAAGAGGACTAGACTGCGGGGCACGCGGAGCGCCACCGGAGGCTATTAGGTCTGCGGCATTCCGAGGTTCCTGGCTTTGCAAGGGCAAACCGCGGCGATCTACACGTCCACGCAGGCGAAATCATTCCTACCGGCTAGAGAGTCCTTGCTTAGCACACTTCCTACCAATCTGATTTCGTATCGCTGGACTGCGGATCTTTACGCGTTTATGGGGAACTTAAATGGTTGCGAATGTATTAGGTTGGCAACTAAGTGATTGCGGATTTTGTCAATATCGCCTAATGACAAAATCCGCAATTACTCAGTTGCTAAGCCAATACAGGATGAATGTAACGCGTAGAAACGTGTACAGTTTTCAAAGCTGACTATTACTTTGAGACGAAACCTTACAAGAAGAAGAGAATAGAATTTCCATCAACGTTAATTAACGTTACGATGTCTTGCAAATCATCGTTCGATACGCGAGTCGTCTGAAGTAGGATACTTTATACAAAATTCTATGAAAACTATATGGAAATTTAAATTGTACCTAGTTTATGTATTTGCAAATGTTAAGCGAACCTGTTACTCGGCTCGTCGATTATTTAACAAATCAATCGTACGAAGATACTGTCGGTTCGCTAATGGATGCACGCTGTGCGAAAAAATAAAAAGGTTGGAAGTTTTATTTATAGAAAATACAGGAA
Organism: Bombus soroeensis; assembly: GCA_014737365.1. Classification (NCBI taxonomy): domain Eukaryota; kingdom Metazoa; phylum Arthropoda; class Insecta; order Hymenoptera; family Apidae; genus Bombus; species Bombus soroeensis. The sequence goes on along the minus strand of JACXIL010000258.1, from coordinate 1,313,475 downwards.
TAGAATTGGTTTGGTATCCGTCGTTGATGGAGCAGCTATTGGTGGCGTGGGTGAGCGGTCAGGCGTATGTATACGTGTTTGCGTATAAAGGGAATACACCGGTGGTGTGGGTGCCGCATTCCAAGGCCCATTCAGACGGCCATGCCCAACGATGTCAGACATGCCCACAAACAGACAGGCAGACGCCCGGGCGAACCTTTTCTCAATCAGGCCGATGCGTTCTAAGTTAATTGTCCCGCACTTTTGGTATGCCGTCGTAATTCTTTCAGTCCCGTCTCGTTAAAACGTGACCCACCACGCAAGAAAAATATCCGTCCTTTGTGCATCGATTTCCCGTACATTTTCGTTCGTCTGTTTCATCGTCGAACCTGTCTGTACGATGACGTGTTAAACGGACGAGCTTTAATCGTTACAGAAGGATAATAAAGCAGACCGAGTTCGTAAATTCCACGTAAGTTTTTTTAAAATCGCGTTATAAATTACAAGTGAGTTTCAGTTAGACAATTGTGTATAATCAACTCGTAGTTAATCGTAAAAATATCTGTATAATTTAAGATCGTCTCGAATCGATCGTTTCTTTAAACGTTATTACTGTGGTGTATAGAGCTGCATCACGCGCCCGTTATATATATTTAATTATTTCATCGAGAATCAAGATCTTTTGGCGATGACAGTTCGTGTCAAAATTTACCCACGTTCAATCGAATCGAATAATACAATGAAAATAAATTATAAGAAATAATTAAATAGCTACGTGAAATATAGAAGAATAATCTTACGCTGTCGCGATAACTTGAGCCGAATCGACGCGACGCTTCGACACAGAACCTTAACATCTTTTTACACAATGAGAAACCGAATACCACCTTTCCAACTCCAATAAATCCATCCAACCGAGCGAATCTCGTTTAACCGCACGATCAAGCCATCCTTGCCATACGAATATTAAGAAAAAAGAAGAAGCTCATTAACTATGCGCGGCGTACGATTCCAAGGAACTCAGCATGGACCTAAGGGATCCGAGCAAAAAGATATCCGAGAAGGTTTCGTCCGCCGTTTCCTAGTCAAATTAAAGCCTCTGCCAACTGTTCGGTGAGCGAGTTTTAATCCAACGAAACGAGAGAGGACTGGCGATCGCGTTTAATCGGCGGAGACCAGCCGCGGATCGGCATTGTTTTGTGGAATTAGGATCGAGATTCGAGAGCGGCCTGGCCAAACGTAGAAGAAGAACGGGTCGTCGAGAAGATCGAAAGAAGAGCGAAGAAAGGAGAGAGGAATGGAACAGGGACGAATCCTCGAGGAGGAGACGGAGATGCCGGTGGTTTTCGCATACCTTTAATATCTCCGCACACAGAAGAGGTCCTTTGGATAGCTGTTGGACAGGCACGGCGATGACGTGACACTACTGGAGTTAAGTGGCGAAACGCGCGGACAAAAAGCCCCATGAAAAACCGAGGCGAAACCGAGGCGAAGCGGCTAAAACAAAGGAGGTGTGGAGGTGTGACGAAACGCCGTGAAGAGAACTGGAGGAACAGCTCGCCGGAACCTTCTATCGGTCTCTCTTTCTCCTCTCTTCCGTTCGCCATAAAACGCGCTCCCAAAATTCGCATTTTCGTTTCTTTTTCCTTCTTCCTTTTTTTTTTTATATCTAATTTATTTTTAAGGTTTTTGTAGTTTCTTGGGATTTTGAGAGATTTCTTGATTGGACAGAGTTGTGATTTATCGTTGATGTTAAATCAACGATATATCGATGGAAGATATCGAACTCGTAATGGAAAACTTTTGAATGCGGTGGAATCTTAATCGTCTGTATTATAATCATGGTCTGCGGTATTTGATTTAATGTTTCCATTTTCTTTCTGCTTTTGAATGGAAATCTAACGATTTTTGTCAGTTTCTATCCTAACTTTCCGGCCTATGTCTAACAGAGTCGAGTTTTAAGGAAGACATTTACTGGCTGAAAAAAAGCAAGAGAATGAAACATCCTCGGTGCAGGAGGACCATCGAACTCGCAACGAAACTCGATCAGACCCAAGGAAGATTATGAGGCTAGCTCGCGTGAGTCGGGATAAAAATTATTTTTCGCCTTGATTGAGATCTCTTGGGAACAGGTTCGTGAGGCAGTGGTATGTACGTGTGAACCGTGTTACAAGATCCAGCCCTATGAAATATCAATGGCTTATTACTAATGTAATCTTTCGTTCAATGCTCGATGATTGCCAGACAAGCTACCGTGCGCTTCGCCGTGGATGTTCAATCAAAAAACTTTTTTTTTTGTTTGTACAGGTGCCACGGATTGTCGATCCTTTGTAGAATTGATACGACAAATTATTCATCTACTAAAGTATATTATTACATTTGTTAGTTAGAAATACTTATATATTATTGATTACATAGATCATTAAACTGCGGAGTTCGTGGCTGTTAAAGGTCTTTCGATAGGATTTAACCGATCGTTTCCGACGAAAATGTTGGTCCCTTATCGTTCAAATAACAGACGTTAAAAGGGATTTAAACAATTTTTCGATAATGACATTTATTTTATCAAACGATAATAATTCTTATTAGACAAAATAATGAAAATTCCATTTTGAAGAATATGACATCACGTTCTTAGGATTAATCTTCTCGAAATATCTCTAAATTTACGACCGTCGTCCGAAAGAAGAAGTGCATCAAGGAAAATCATTTTTAGAACGAGACAGGGATACACGACCGATCAAAGAGTGTTCTTTCATTCTCGATCGGAAGAAGGACGAGGGTGAAGTGACAGGGGTTGGAAAAAGTAATCGAAATAAATCCAAGAGAGCGGAGTGAGCTCGGGCTTGCATGCCAAACGGCCATTTTTAAAACTCCGTCGGGAAAATAAGAAAAACTCATCAAGTAGGGATGATTGCCGTTCCCTCCACCGTGAACCACCGACAACCCTCGCCCACGGGAGCCACCACGGGTCTCTATGCTATTCCATGTCTGTAATCTAGGCTTCCCCCCTTCTTCCATGGGTCCTCAGGAATTCGCCTACGGGTTATTGTCCAAGTATCTTCGCTATGTTGACCTTCAATAATGAAAGAATACCTTGGAAGAACGATACACAGGAGTGGATCTGCAGGGACGCGAAAGATGCCGAAGATTAGGCCGAGAGTAATATTAAACGAGCCGGTTGGGTTGTTACGGTGGTTGGAAAAATTTGATGAAAATTTTAGGTGAATTTAGAGAAAGTCTCGTTGCTTCTGTATTATTATTATTATTGTTATTATCATGATTATCGTTATAACTAACAATCGTGGTTTAGTTTCAAATTTTGATCGCATGAAGATTTTTAGGTAAATTTGGAGGGAGTTTTATTATTTCTATATCATTATTGTAATTAATAATCGCGAGATATTATGCGCGATCACAACTATTGCTTCGTATTTTACATAATTTTCCGAAATTTCGTGACTATAGAAACACGCGATTGGGTGAGAAGTGACGGAAAGAAACGGATAACCCTCGCATGATAGAGACTTGGTTACCTTCGTCACGAGTATCGAGTGTTTTATTTTACAATGACAAAGCAAAGAACCGAGCGAAAAGAATTTTTCCGACGTCCATCATGCGATAGCGATATTCGGTTAAATGTTAAAATTGCTTATATAATTTAATGAAATAATAACGCGTACGTGTTGCCTGGAAAGTTACATTTCTGGCATATTTCCGTCTCTAAAATAATATTTAACTACGGCCCAATGGAATTATTATTTCTCGTAAAAATGTTCCTGAGATCCCTTCGAGTGATATTTTAAAACGGTGGAAAACGGAGAGGGTCGCGAAAAGAAAATTGACTGAAGAAAAGTCGAGCTCGTAAGGCAGCCAGCCCCGTGTGTAAACTTTTCTGAATTTCCTTAGGCAAATATTGGCCCTGGTCGCGTAACAGGGGCGTACAGCGCGCTGGCTCTTAGGGGAGGTCGCGAGGGCGAGGAAAATGAGATTTCTCTTCGATAGAGAAGGTTTCGTCGCGCGGCTCTGATGGCAATGGCAAATTTCAAATTAACTCGTATCGTGCTCTGGCGTGCCGCGTAATATTCAGAGATGCGTGTTCGGTGGAAATCATTTTGCAAAATGAAAAGTAAAATCACCTCTGTGTAATTGATTCAAGCTGTAAAGACACGTCAACCGGTTATTATTTGCGAAACATACAAACTTTTCATCTTGTGCGTACGTTTTCACGTGCAATATCCTACGATTATATTCGATATTCTCCTTAATTCTTTCACTTTTACGTCGTATATAGAAAAATATATGTACGATCTTTTGCCCGCCTATACGATGCAGAAAGTGTCGTTTAAAATATACCGGGATCATTTTCTACGTACGTTCTTCCTATTCGATCGAAATTCGGCTAATAAAAATAATAAGCTCCTATCCTAATAGCCTCTACCAAAGAAAGCAGATGGTTCCCCAACGTGCCATGAACCTATATCGAAAACCCTTTTCACACTATGTTTCTGACGATCGTAGTTCTTTGCCTCTACCTAACTTCTTCCTTTCTTTCCCCTCTCTTACCCCGAACGTTATCGAGTAATATGCTTTTCAAAGGAATTATCTTAGAGAAGCTAGTAAAGGCGACACCTAAAGACACGTACCGCTAAAGTCCAGTGACATTTACGAGATAATACGCGACAAAAGCGAGTTAGGAAATTTTACGGGGTCCGAGTCACGGTGAAAATATATATTTTTTTCTCTTTTTCCTTCGGTGGATAGTCGGACGGGACAGAAACCGCAATTATAGTCGTATTATGTGGCGTGGTTCGCGCGCATTTTCTTTTTGCCAAGTCGGCCGGACCTGGTCACGTGTAAAACCCGCGTTTAAAGGCGCCTGCTCAACGCGGCCAGCCCGTAAAAAGAGCGGCCGGCGACAATTCGTGAGATAACATTGGATTCTTTATCCCGTTTTATGGCCGGACAACTCGGTTCCTCTGTTTTAGGCTCGAACGTGTTATGTTTTACATTTCCACGTCCACGCACCGCGTGATTTTACTGTTTCCTCAGCCGGGACGCGCCGCCACGAGCCTTCGAACGCTCTTTTAAGAGCGCGACCGGCCGTCTTTTTTTCCCGCGGAACTGGAAATCGGTTTTACGAGCGCAGCTATTCGAATATCTTAGCCAATGACAAAGAACTCGCTTAGAAAGTTGTACGAGAGATGTTAGAGACGAGAGAGAATCGAAGGAATTTGCCGAATGATAAATAGATCGTGAATATTTATGCAAATTCGCGCCTTTACGAATGTAATTAAAGAACGAAACTTTGGCAGGAAATTGTTGTATCTATTAAATATCTAACAAAGAGTACTTTGGATAGCTTTTTCCATTTGATACATTTCCCATAAATCTGTAAATATGAGCGTCTAACGATAGATGTACAGCGTAATTACGTTTTAGAGAACCGATCCTGCATACTCGACTTGTTCGAATTTGGCTTGATCGTTGGTTTCGTAAGAAGGAAAGTTTCAATAGATTCGCCTTCAATTTTACAATTTACGAGGGAAATTGATCTCGCTCTTTAATGCTTTACGCCAACGTTACATGGAAGCGTGTTCGGACGTACTGGTGTTCTTACGGACGCAACATCCGAAGACTGTGATGCACACGCTCATAAAAATCTACATATATACCAATTTGATTACATTGCCGTATCGAGACCATCGAAACGTCAATTCGTTCGGATACGGATCCATTGAACCACAGCCTTAGGAATATTCGACCGGCGAAGAATACGTGAGACTTTCGAGAGGACCTTCGCCTTTTCACATTTGATACTTTTTCAACGTTTAGATTCTTGGGAGAAGCAATTTGGAAATATACAGGAAACGTTGGTTGGATTTATTCGTAAGTTGAGAGAATTCGTGCGATGACAAACGTACGTAAGATTTATAAGAAAACTGATCGTTTTGTAGCGATGTCTGAGTTTGCTTTAGATACGTGAAATTCGAATCGTGAAAAATATTAATTGCCTGCGACTGAAAGAAACTTCGACTTACAAATTGTGCAAAGAAGGGAGAACCGTGATCTCGTTTCTAGTATCGGCTCGCTCGCAATCAGACTTTTTCCTCTAGAATAAGAGAAAGGTAAAAAGGACCGGTACGGTGCAAGATAAATTTCTTTTCTGGTCCACGATCGTCGACGGGTCGGAGAAAGAAGTTTCCGTCAGTTCTTGCCGGTGGAAGAACCTTGGAGGGATTTGAATACGATCGATTCCCAATAAATAAGGATTGCTCGTGATTATGGAGCTGGTCCTTCCACGTAGAAAGCGAACGAGGTTGAGAGGGTACGGAGGTGGGTCTCGCTATCTGTAAAAGATAACGGGACAACCCTTGGCGATGGTAGTTGGGTTGGGCTTCGTTAGACCGAGTCCCTTTCACGGGTTCTTCGATTTTATTCGAAGAACCGCTTGGGAAAGAAAATCCTCGTGTTAAACTTTCGACTTTACGAAAGAAGCTTTTTCTCATCTGATATTGACTATGCGATTGTTAAATGTATATATATATACATATATATATATATATATAGAGAGAGAGTAAAACTATGACAAAATGTTAAAAATATTGGGTTACTGGAAATGAAATAAGTCGATGAAAGGGAATGGAGCTGAGCGTGAAACGGGAGAAGATCAAAAAGCTTGAATTCTGTTACGAATCGAAAAGAGAGTAAGGTAATGGTGATATTGTGAATGCGCGAAGAAAAGGGAATGCTGAAATTTGATTGCGAGTGAAACTGAAACGGAACAAACGATTGCGATGACACGTCGAGTTAAAAAGAGAAGAGTCGAGAAGAAAGCTGAAATTCCATTGAGAATCTATACGAGGGGCAAGAGCAAACGTAATGGTGACATGTTGAGGCAAGCCGAGTGAAAAAAGGAAGGCGAAAAAGGAGAAGCTCGAATTCCATTGCGAATCGGACCGAAACGGAACAAACGAGTGCACCACCAACATGCCGAATCACTACGGGAAACAGAAGAAAAAAAAGACCTAACTGGAACCTAAAAAGGAAACGTAAAAAAAGAAAAACAAGGAAAAGAAACAAGTATAAAAGAAAGAAAGAAAGAGAGAAAGGAAAAGAGAAGAAGAACAATCGAATACCTGGCCGGTAAGAATTCGCATCGCAAATCCATCCCACGTCAACAGCGGACCGAAATCACGAATTCTCGGACTGTTGCGTGATCCGGCGTTGATTTATGACAAATAAGAGAATTCGGCCTGGCTACGCACGTTTCGAGCGGTATAACCAGGCGCGTACCAATAATGAATACGTATAAGGAAGAGGGAAGGAGCAGCCCCAGAGTCGAAACGGGGGATGGAGAAGGGGAGAGCGAGAGGGAAGCCCAGAGCGTACGGAGCCGTCGACTTATTTGAAATGTAAAGACGCGCCTCTCTTTTCTCTCTTCTTCGTCTTCGTCCCTCTGGCCGCGAATATTCCATTAGCGGCGCTCTGTGTGCGTGTAGGGCATTGCGCGTGGCATACATGCATAATCGTATATCAAATTATTTATATGTGCACCGGTGCACGGCAATGCGTCTGCGGAATGTACGTGCACACCGTATGGGAGAAATGTGCGCGCGAGCGAAACACACGGGTAATCCTCTAGCTCTGTCGCTGCATGATTTTCGTATGGTCACCTCTGTACATATACACCGTGGTCCTAAATTCGCGATACAAGTAAAGTCAAAGGAGATGCTACGAGTTGAGATAAAAAAGAAAAGAAAAATTACTGACAACGAGATTGCATCGGACGCGACCGTTTTCAAGGAAATTTAGTTTCTTACTTGGTTATTACCTATAGAATCATACCGATTTCCTTTCGACTACGAATTTAGCATCACGATGTATATGTATTGTTTGTGTACGTGAGTGAGTTTTATAGCGTCGCGTACAGGAGTACGAGTACGTGGAAACGCGAGCGTGAGAGCACGATGGCGCCGTCAGTCAATATTTATAAGCTACAGAGAGTTCTGTCCGTTTGTTTAACCTGTAGACGGAGACGCTCTTTTTTCTTATTTTCCCCGCGAACCATGTAAAATACGACGCAATAAATTGCTGCGAAAATTTCAGTCGGTTTCGGGGTGCCTAAAGGTTCGCCAAAGCTCCGTCATCAGCGAGGCGAATTTTGAAATGAGTGGGAAGTTGTTTGCTCGAAATTTTCGTCGATCGGGTGTTTAAGCGAATTGCGTAAATACGAAATACAAATATATATTTCAAGCGATACGTAATTTGTATAACGTCGAGCACACGCAAGGTGTATCTTTGATGCATCCTTAAACTTTCACGCTAATGTCTTTGTTGATTTGAAGACTAATTGAAATTAATCAGTTTAAAATATTCGTGTCGAACAAAATAAAAACTCTCCATCGATGAAACGTTGTAGGTTGGAACAGAACCACTCGATGGTGTTGCAAACATATTTCTTGATGATATATTAGCGATTCTTAAATAAAGTAGAAGGTACGCGGGAAAATTGTACGCGAAGAACCGAGTACGAGAAACATCCAACTGAACGAGGAACGCTTGTACGAAGAAGTATATAAATATAGTTAAAGAAAATGCGATCGGCAATGAACACATCAATAAACGTCATCAAACACCACCTTCCATCCTCGTTCCGCGTATTTCTCGGAAAATCCCCGAAGAATTCTCAAGTTGTCCTCCTAATTGCAGATGCACGCGCGTACGAGATACTACAAGTAGCGTATCTTCGAGCAATCATCGAATCGGAATTCATGGCTCGTATCATTAGCAAATGCCGTAATGCGGTGACCAATTTGGATTCCCAGCAATCTCGCTACATACCGTACCAACTTTTCCTTTTCAAAGTATCGTTTAACGTTTTTTGTCGGTCTATTTCTGCGCATCCTGCATCGATCAAATCGAATAAGCATCGTAAAGGAACAAAAGGAGGAAAAATGGAGATCGTTCGAATGACGATCGTTTCATACCACCGCGTCCACCTGCGCTTATGCTTGTGAATCTCTCTGATCTATGTGTCGGTCTGTTGTATGCGTGATCTTATACACTTTACAATCGCGTCTTCGGGCTATCCTATGCGCGTGTATAGGTGGGTATACTTGAATCGATACATCGAACGTAGGTACGCGCGCACGGATTATCCGCAAAACGTCTGCCATTATGATTATGTTACTCTACGATCCAGATGTACGTGGCACGTTCGATCGAGCTCAGCTTTGTACGTGATCGGTAAGAGGGTACTTCTCCCCCCTCTCTTTCTCTCTCTCTCTCTCTCTCTCTCTCGCTCTCTCTGCCTCTCTCGATATTCTTATTTTCTTTATGCTCGATGGAGCACCGCAGCGTTACCGATCGATTACGGAGACTTAATATTTTTACTACGTGAAATTTCGCTAAAGGCGGCATTACCATATTTTTTGTCATTGGCCTACGCCTACGTGAAAAGAGGTATATTGAAACCGCGAGAGTGCATGGAGGGTGAGCTGCACGGTAGAGATATTATTATAATGCGATCCCTTCGTACGCGCAACTTCTGTTTCTTGTTGTTGTGAATTTTTCTTAATTTATGCGGGTACTTGGATGTTTGGTTGGCAATTGACTTTTGATAGAAATTATTACCACGTAATTCATTCGATTTGTTTCTCGGCTTTTATGATCGTTTATAAGGACATTTCGCGTTTTAATAGATTTTTGATACAATTGCTATATAATGCGGTTTCTTTGAATGTCGAGCTATATTGTTTGAATTCGCGATAAACTTTCGATAGAGATTATTAAAACGTAATTTACTCGATTGCGAGTTTTGTTTCTTGTAAAAACTTATTTATAGCAATTTTATACGGAGTTACACCGAACTTTTTGCAAAGCTTTTGAAACCGATATTATCAGTTATCTTTTCTTTAAATTTATACTACGATCCTCTTTACAGGATTTGAAAAGAAGTTGAAAAGTCTGCAGTTAAACGAGAATGTATTACACGACATTTAATTGCGATAATAATAACACTCAAGAACCAGCGTACGTTGTTCGACTATCGATATTTATCCGTATTTACAAGCATAACAATGCCGCGCACGTTTCAAAACCAACTCGTATGTCATGTACCTACTTGCAGCGATACAATTGAATATTCAGAACGAAGTTGAGGATTATTTCAGGGTCATCATATCACGGGTCATCGAACCTATTCTACGTCTACGCATTCATAGTAAATAACACGTTACTTTCTAAATATACGTTGCTTTAGTATTTAAAGGGTCCTGGAACGATGTAAGATATACCAGCGTATATTATTTATATGGTACTCCTACTTAGTATGACTACTATATAGTAATTTCGTTTAAGAAACCCCTTACCATTCAGCAGGCAGGCTTAATAATTGATGCAAACCCTGATGACAGTAGGAAGAACAATATAATACGTATTCTACACAGAGTGATGACAAAGTTTAACTTTCCGTGTACGGTTTGCATACTGATCCGGGCTGCATCTCGTATGCACGCGCATTATCCGTGAAATTCTTCCCATTATGATTATCTGTTCGTTGCTGGACGATCCAGACGCCGCCGCGCCGCGGCCGCTACGTTCGATCAAGCTGATCGTTGTACGTGATCAGTAAGAGGGATATATCTCTTCTTCTTTTTGGTATTCCTTCTTTGTAGTTGACCGCGTAAATAGATGTCAGTGATCTTTGCGTTAGACTGTCTTCCTACTTCCTATTTAAATTCCCTCTTCTCCATCGTTTCGAATATTCCGGGTCCTTTAGCTTTGCAAAGTTTCTTTAAATAGCTCGGAGAATATATAGTTGTTGGAATTTAGAGATTTAGAAATACTTAGTTGCGATTGTCATTATAGTTTCTAGTATTAGGTTGTCCGAAAAGTGTCTTTCTTTTACAACGACGCATTTTTATACAAACTTGAAACCTAATCTGTCGAACGTTGAGATCTTTATGTTGATGAAACAAAGTGGATCATACGTAATTCGATAAAATAATATAAAACGAAAAATATTGTGTATCTATTATTTCCTTATAAGACGAAAGAAACTTTTCGGACGACCTGATATAATCTCGACTCGCTTTTCATGAAAGTAGCGTACGTACATGACAACGAGTGGTATTTCCTATCGTAAAGAGATTTTTTTTTTTTTTAATTTTCTGATTTAATCGAGTCGAGTGTACGAAAGTAACATTCTATACGCAACATTTGCCTACAATGTCCGTCTGCGTGAACTTTAAATATATTTCGATATCTAATCTACAATTGCCGTTGTAAATTTTTCTTTTTTATAAACAAAGTAAGATTAAACTGAGACTATTCTAATTTTCAACGAACCAAAATTAATCCCCCGTTAAGCTAGAAAAGGAAATTCGAATTCGTTTGGAGGCAGGCACTGGGCTTGTGGCAACAGAGCTCGTAAGAGTAGAAGCCGTAATGACATTCTCTCCGATCAAAGGAAGCCACCCTCGAAATAGTCGAGGAAATTTAAAACGCTCCCTTTTTTAGCCAAAAAAGCAACGAAGACTGACGAGGGTTAATGCTGATCACGTAGCCGTGTACGTGTAACCTCTCTTCCCCTCGACTTTCTCCGACGTAAAATCCATCCCTCGTCATTTTTCCCGCTGGCCGACGGTGCCATCGATCAATCAGAAGCTTTTGAGAAATTGTGGAAACCGGGGGACTGCGTTGAATTAAAAGTCGCGATTAACCGCACGTACGAAGCTCGTCCCATTTCTCGCATCTTCTGCGTTCGTTAAACGATGGACGTTATTCGAATTTCGTAAGTTATATAATCGTGGGAATTTGTGGTTCAAGCGTCGTTGAAATGGTCCATCGAAAGATAATTGGAAGGAAGTGTTGAAGATTTTTACAATTTGCGTTGTCACGAATAACGTTGTTACGTTTATTATTATCGTAGATAAAATTGCAGCCTTCGATATTGTTTGACGTACATCCAGGTGTAATATATCAGCGAATATCAGTGCGTCCGCCGACCCTTGACGAAGCTACAATGATAGCGAAACATTGGCAACTTTTTCTTTTTTACACGACTCGCACCCGGAACCCTCGACCAATGTAGAACGCAACAGTGTCGTCTACGATATTGCTAAGCGTAACAAAGTTACTTGCGATGATTGGAAGGTTTCTTGCGATTAAAATATTTTGAAGTTTCGAAAATTAGATCTCACTGACTTCCCATTTCCAATTCAACGAATAGCCTTTCATTCTCTATAAACAATCGTCGTTTTCTCTGTCAATGGGAAAGCATTTTATTTGTTCCCCTAGTATTCGCGGCGAATCGAATTTTAAATCGGACAAACAGAAACTGCGTGATCGTTCTTCCGTTTCCATAGCAGGGGGAGACGACACGTTAGCACGTGGAATGATGATCGTGACCCGAAAAATGGCAAGGGGAGAGTATCGTTCGGAGTATTGATTGCCGATCGTGTCGCGCACCCCTGACATGAATTATCATCGGCGATAGCAGTAAAAAGAATAGAAGAAAAAAAAAAAAGAAACGCCTGAGTCATCGGGGCCGTTCGATAGCCACCCTTCATCGGAACATTCAACGCGGAACATTCGACGGTTTTCGTATTCCGTGCGCGATCTTTGCATTGCCCGTTGGAGAAACCTCGATACCATTTATCATAATCCATCGACATCGGCGAGATAAGACGACGGATTAACACGTAACTACCGTACCGATCACGTACAGGAACAATCGGCACACTGAACAATGTGATTGCACGCGAAATGATGTAACGTTCTACTCGCTAATGGAAAATTAAATGTAGCAGCTGAGGGAGTGGAAAGATAAGCGTGTTTGTTTTTAACGGATATTTGTGTTTCAACGTATTTGATTGTGTGAATTTTTTAGTAGGTTTTTTTGGCAGGGGTGAATCGTGTTATAAAGAGCGATACATTAAAGAAAGTCGTCAATTGTTTGATTTGCGTGAATTAATTCTAAAAGTAACTTATTTATATCGCAGTTCGATGAAAACGTCCAAATAGTTTCGTGACAGATTGTACTAGGACGAACATCAGGATTATTTTAAAGATATTTATAATTCACAGTGGAATTTTTCTCTAAGTTTTTTTTAAATAGCAAACAACGCACTCGTGCGATATTCTATTAAAAACTCTCAAAGTTAGAAAACTCAAAGAATATTAAGCAAATTGTAAAAGAAGAGAAATTGTTTATTGTTCGAGTAAACGCTCGAACGATTAAACTTTACGTTCGAAATAAATTTACTGGAAGATTTATTTCGTCAGCGTTCCGTAATTGCCTTAAAACTATGTTAAAATTCTTCTGTTATCCAACAACTGCAACTTTCTTCAAACTAAATACGCTTTTACTTCTGTCAACGATTGTCACGATATTCCTCGAGTAGGAACACGCTTGTTTTTTCCGTTTCCGGTAACCTTGCAGTCAAACGACGTTAGCTTAAACGTTTTTCGCGTCCTCCACACCGCCGTAAATAATTCTGATAAGCAACAGCGCGCGAACGTGCGAACAGGAAGCAATTAGCATCGCGCTTTCGCGGATTATTGTCGGACGGTTGCTTTCTCATCTCATTTTCTCGGTAATATAATTGCGGAGAAAATAACACGCGTAACGATTTCCAGCTAGACCGCGGTTAAGCATTCCCGTAAAAGCATTAGCGACGTTTACCGCCTCGGGAGCAGCGGAAATTTTTGTATCAGCTTGCATAATTTAGCTATTTGCTTGTCGTTTTAATGGGCAACCCTAGGCCGCCATTTTTCCTCACGATTTTCCACGCTGCTCTCCAAGCCGTTTAGATGACTTTGTCAGCGTCTCGTCCACGACAAAAACATAATTACCTCTCTAATTGCGCCTAATGACACTACCGATATACCATCTTTTTGCGGGGAAACGAATCTCTCGGGCAAATTGAAGACTTCTTGCTTGGAGTCAACAGACTAAAATAGACGATGATACGTTTGAGGTTCATTTTTTTTTTTTTTTTTGGAGAAATAGGAACTTACGATTCGACTTGTTAATTAATTGGGTAACCAGCTTGCTGCTGAATGTTAGAAGAACGTTTATAGAAAAATAAATAAGTAAATATAATATTCTATTGTTTTCAATTCGCGTTCGCTATATAAAACACGTAAATTGTATTTTCTCGCACATGTGTTACGTTTTAGAGTAAAAACGGTATAAATTATTTGTAGTAAATTAACGCACGATAAAAGCAAATGGACTTTTCCTCATTCGTGTCAATCGGATCTAAAATTGACAGTTGAAACCACACTGTCCGAACGATTTAAAGAATTTCACACTGTCCAGTGTAAATCAATCTAACGCGACGCTTCAAAGAAAAAAACTTTCTGAAGGCGTTACCTAATTAACACCTACGTAAAGCATACACGTGTAATCAGTGAGTTAACTACTAATTTTAGGAACCGAGACAACATCTTGTTAACGAATTAAGTATCAAACATAGGAAGTATAAATCTCCGAAACAATGCTAATGACATGGCTTCTGTAAATATTTCGTTCTTCGATTTTTCAATAGATACACATCGTCAGAATTGTAAAATAGCGTACGAATAGAATTTTAAATAAAATGCACTATAATGTTCCTTTCCAAAGTTTATTTATTTTGCATTTAGATTAAATGTAATACGCAGCGTATTAAATTGAAAAAATATCGTTTAATACAACTTGTTCCTTGTTCTAAAAATTCGTGTACATTTCTCTAACTGATCGTAAATAACGGAGAAATTGATTCGTTTTGATACGTATCTTTTAAAATACGGACAATACCTCGAAACATATGTCGCAGCGTACAGTAGTGAACACAATCGCGAAAATTTATTGTAACAACATGATTTGCTTTGCATCGCTTTACGTTTCCCTCTTTTTATCACTCGAACGACACCGCGTGAAAATGAACGTGAAATTCGATTATGTCCATGCGTGTCAGACGTATCATAAATTATTTGCATTGTACGCACTTATTCCTTTCCCTCAGCTGTTCCCTTATTACATCGTGTTTCAAACGAATCTCACTTTGTTCAAGTATCTACATATGGTACATGAAAAATATACAAATCATATAATAGGACATATAATATCCTGTATCTTCCGTCATAGCTATCTATTTCTGGCCTTTATTGGCCTTCGACTTAGTAATTGTAAAAATTTCTGGTTAAAGAATACCAGCTGAAAAACGAATAATTCAACTTCAACTAGTTGCATTTAGCTTCGTTCGAACAGCATCCTTATCCCTATGACGCTATAATTCCACTTGAGAGTGGCAATCATAATTCTATTTAAGAATACCATTTATTCTCACGTTCAAAATCACATTTAATACAACAGTTCCTCCTACGCTCCATCTTAACATAGCGTCTCTGTTCCGTAAAAACGTAGCAAATTCTACCTCTAATCGATAATTCCTCGTTAATTCCTACACTCCGGAGAAATTCATATACTCTTCTTACGTAAACCATAACTCCCGAAACAGGAGGACGCTGCACACTGCGTTCTCGATAGACCCAAGGAAAGCAAAATTCGTGTACGCTGTTTTTCAGACCAAAAGCAGAGCGTAACCCGTTCTCGCTGTTTTGAATAACAGCGAAGACGCACGAAAGAGTGGAAGGAGTAACGACTACCAATATCAATCAGCTTCCCAGTGGACCAGAGGGAAAACGAATCACCGTGCGCACGATCACTGCGGACTACCCAGGACCCAGCCACGTAAGATTGTCCATTCAAAGTAAATGGCGCACGGCCCATTAAAAAGAGGCTGGATGCCCATGAAGAATTCAGAAGCTCGCGGACTCAGAGGGCAAGAAGAAGGTCGAAGGTGGCGCGACGATGCCGTGGTACGCGGTTTTTCCTTTCGGTGGCGTGGCTTACGGCACCCAAGAGGCGCGGTCGCTTCGACGCCGGGCATACCGAACAGGCATTACTTGATTGTCTCGTCAGAAACGAAGCAACGCAGTTGCCGTGGCCTTAATCTAACTTTCTTGCTCGGTCTGGTGGATATCGTCCGGCGGATATCGTCCGCACACGTGGTTCCAGAACGTACGATCTCGGAGAGAATGAATCGAGAGACAGCGATCACGTCGCCGGACGTTTCTCTCGGATCATCTACGAATTGCCTCCGAATTGCGTTTTAGCGAGTCTCGTATCGCAGCGGTCTTGACGAGCAAATTTGTACGAGTTGCATGTGTTTGTTGGTGAAAGGGTTATTTTCCTAGGTTGGTTTCTGATTCTAGCAATTTTTGTCGTTAAAGTTGTGATCTGTGGGACGAATGTACAATTTTTATTCTTCATTCGCATTTCTGTAAGAAATTCCATCCGAAGAAGATCGTAAGAAGTTCGAGTCGATTCTATATTTAATTGAATTCGATGTTCCAGACGGAGATTTTGTTTCGTATTTTGAACCGAGATGGTAGCTGTAATTTACCATTTTTCTCTGGTTGCTAGTTTTATGTTCTTATCGAAGGAGGAATGTGAAACATAGAGCGGGACATATGGATCTCGTGACAAGAAAGTAAGTATGTTAAGTGAAAATATAGAAGCAGCGTTTTGAATTAGGCGAGATAAGATGAGAATGATAGAACGTTTTAGGCATTGCGATTTATCCGATATTAATTTTGCGAAATATCACGAAGGAAGCTGCAGTCGCTTCGAATGAATTACATTTTGTTTTAACCAAAACATTACTGATTACGTAGAATTGGTATAATTTTATGAGAAGCTTGATCATGCTTTAGATAAGATTGTAATAATTAGGCGTGCAACAGAGGCGAAATCTTTTCTTCCTATCTATTCTAATCTATTCATATAAAAAATAAATATTCAGTATTCGGAATAATCTAATTTATTCTGATTTTAAGCAAATTGCTCTTCTATGTTTCAGGTATACATAGCTAATTGATTTATACTGATATAAAGTACATTTTCTCGATGCATATAAAACTATTATGAATTACTTAGGAGAACTAAATAAGTAGATTCTTTGCTTTTTGATTAGCTACGTTATTGATCCGATCGAAATCAAAGAATGAATGGAGAGCAAATTAGACTGCCTCTGAAAATTAGTTAGTATCTAGTTATTACTTTGATTTACGCGTCCAGCTACACGATATATTTTTAGAAATTATTTTAACCCGTTACGCAAGCGGATATTTGCTTTGACTAAAAGATCAGCAAGGTAATTCTACACCTACGTGACGAATGAAACTGAGCTGCCCATTGAATTATTTAATTCCAACTCTATTTTCGTCCAGGCTACATTTTATCTCAATTAAAATAAACAAATTGCAATAGTTAATCGTACACGGAAATTATATGATTTTTAGACTTCTTCCCTTTGTCCTCTTCCTTTTTTTTTTTTTTTTTTTTTTTTTTTTTTTTTTTTTTTTTTTTTTTTGGAATACTTTCCATTGCTCGACGTAATTTCACGAACTTTTACGCGGTTGTGAAACTTCTTTACATATGCGTGGAATCGTACAACTGGGAATAGTACGGAATAACTGATAAAACTGTTCGATGTCACGTGGACAGACCCGGGAACAGAATTAGGAATGTAAATGGAGCTAGACACGAAGACACTTGGCGTTTCGTTCTCCTCGGTTCATTACTAACAATGCAGCAGCTAGCATGAGCAGAGACTACAAAATTATATTACCGTTTCATTTCTAAAGAAAGAAGGAATTTCAAAAATGAAACTTCTGTCCGTTCTAGAGATGAAGTTTCGGAAAACTTTACTTTTAAGCAGTTTACTTCGAAAATAAGAGATGCCATATTTGGCGACTGAACCGTACAAGGATATAATTATGTCTCTTGATCTTCCATACCGTCTCGTTGAGAAATGAAGTTTTTTGAGTTAATCAAATGTAATTCCTTTTTGCAACAAAAACGGTATTTGTCAGATTCTTGGCACAAATTTACGATTACCCGGAACAATTATGTATTAAATATAATCACGAGTACGTACTACAATTTTGAATACTTTCTACATCGTTCTGTATTATGTGCATCGTTTAAATTTCCCACGAACATTCCAAGCAATCCAATTCCAAAACCCCTTAGATTCCCCTCAAAAAAAAAAAAGAAAAAAAAGAAGAAGGAAGACCTTGCTAACAGCACCCAAGGCGGTTTTCCTCCGAGATGCGGACAATTACTCTTATCCACGGTCGCGTCGATGCGATGATAAGGCTAAGGTGAGGTAGGCTCGGCCTCGCATAATCGCGATCATTCGCGGGACGCGGAAAGGGTTCGGGGAAAGGAAGAAGAGCGACCCGCGCGCGCGTGTTCAGAGCGGGGACCACCTCGCGAGGCCGAGACGTTAATCAGAATATAATGCGACCAGTTTGTAGGTGGGCGCTTTAATCGAAGCTACGTCCCTGACCAAGAAGACCGGACGTCTTCAGCCGTTTATCTTTGTCCGCGTCTCTTTTCCCCTTTCGCGGTCAATTAGGATCGGCCGTGCGCGTCGTGACAATTAGCACGGCCCAGTCACGAAGCCGTTTCAAGCCTCAAACGATGTTCCGAGAGAGTCGAACGATGATTAGCCTACCGTGTTAACCTCCGATCCGACCGATGCCTGTGTAATTAAACAATTAACGCTCTGTTCTGATTAGTTAAACAAATTAAGGCTGACGCAAGGAACGTTAAGTGGAGGAACCTGGTCCCGTACACGGCTAGCAACATCATCGGACCAACGTTTTCTTTGTCTTCCCCTTCTTCTTTATGTTATTTCTCTTTGTCCTCTTCCCTTTCCATCGTCTTCTTCCCAAACACTTTCATCTTCGTCTAACGGCCGTTGAGCGTGGCAATTAGAGGCGTGCATAATTAAGCCTCGCTGATTGTTGACAATGGCTGTTAGCGAGCCCACGACGACTGTCTTTCAAGGGAGCGTCTCAATTAGTATAAGCCGGACGAACCAGAGTTAAAGTGTTTGCGCTGCCGTTTCGCGTGTCCCGGTAATTCCGTCGATGGCTGGTTTATTAATTACTGGTTGGGTAAAGGAGACACCGTCGCGACAAATTGCTTGGAAGTCGCGAAAAACGAGGCGCACCGAACCGCTGGTCCATGGAATTCTAATCGGTGTGCAAACAGACGCGGGACACGTGTGTTGAAATCACCGAGAAATGGTGTCCACTCGTTAAGATCGCCGGTCTAATGAGTTTCGTGGAGGAGATAGAAAGTCGAAGAGGTTATCGTTTTGGTGGAATGTTTGAAAGTGTTTTTCTGGGTAACGTGCACGACTTTCCAATTTTATTGCTATTGCAATGTAAAATTATTGCCAGTGTGATATGCTAATGACTTTATGGCAGGATTCGATTAAATACAATTTTTTATCTATACGTTGCACGATTTTATATTTAACCGCGAGAGTTGCACGTATGTAAATTACCATCCTCCACGAATCTTCTTCAAAAAACATTCGTCACAATGTGCATCTTTATTTTTTTCTTCGAGTATCTACTCGTGGAGACCTAGGATTTTCGGTCTTTCGGTTCGATATAAATTAAACAATGAGTTTATTTTCTATTATAAGGAAGTAAGAAAGATGGGAACGTTTCGGCCGAATGGAAGAATCGGTTCTACCATTCGCATTCAAGGTTATGCTTAAGTATAGGGTACACGTGGTACGTGATTCGAATGACGGCTGGGTCAAAATCTTTATTTGTGAGCGTGATGATCTTACGATGAACGTGAGATAATTAAGTCTTTTTTAAGAAGCTAGGGGTCGTGAGCGGATTTTCAACGAAATTCGACGGTGGAATTCCACAGGACTTACTCGAGGATTACTCGGAACACCGCTAAGAATGCCTCAACATCGGAGGTTTCTGACGTTTTTAGGAAACGCTTTCGTAACCGACGCGTCTTCCACAGTGTCGTATTCTTCCTGATTTTTAGAATCTTTAACAATTTTTTATATCATTTACTATGTCTCTTTTTTTGTTTTATGTATTCTCCACAATCTTCCTGGAATTATTAACAACTTTTTACATCATTCGTTATATCCGTTTCTTTTCTTTTTCTTTTCTTAACCGCTATATGTTCAAGCTATATATCGAAAGGTAAGTCTCAAACGACACTTTCGTAGACGAAGAACTTTTTTCATCGTTTCGGTATCTACAATCGGCTAGAAATATTCGGCTCGCATAATATCATTAACCGTAATCATCTACTGCAAATTTCATTTACCGCTTCAAGTTTTCACCGTTACGATAAAATATAAAACAGAATAGAATAAAACAAAAAATAAAAAATCCGAAAATCTTCATTCCGCTAGATTCTACTCTTGTTTTTTATTAAGAGCAGAAGATAAACGTTTCTCGTCTAACCTGTGTATTTACATATCTCGAAAATTTCCTCACGAAGCACCAAAGGAGATCACGACGGCAGCGGTTTCCGTCGCCGTGCCGGGTCCATCCTGTCCCCGTCCTGCCAGTGGTTCTGGCCTTTATTTCCGTCGAGCCGGTCGTTTACTATCGGCAATCTGCATAAGCGTTTAACCGAAGCGAAGCTGAATCATACGCGCGAGAAGAATAGGAAGGTAGTCGAGGTGTTTGCTGCGTGGGGGAATGTTCCTCGGCCGTAGAACCGTGAAACGAAGCGGAGAGAGGGAGAGAGAGAGAGAGAGAGAGACAGAGAGAGAGAGAAACAGATAGCGAGAAGGGGACCAAAGAGGAAGAAAAAGGGTGCAGAAGAAAGAGAGGAAGGTGGACCAAGGAAGGCGCGAAGCCGCTCGCCGATGGAGGCGAAAGTTTACGACGCGTCGCCTGGCAGAGTTACCGACGCTACCACGGAGGCTCTTCGCTCTTTTCGCTCTCCCCTTCTTCTCTTTACTGTCTCTACCTTTCTCTCTCTCTTTCTCTCTTTCTCTCTCTACACCTACGTAACAACACCTCGTACACAACAACCGTCTTGGTGTATCCCGGTAACACTATACACCGTCCGGTGTAACAATGTGCCGACCCGCTAGTAGCGGATCATTGGCCAGCCTCATCGCTCATTCTGCCGCCTGCAATTGTGTGTGTGCGTGTGCTGCTATGGCTGCACGTATACGCCAAGTTTCACGTGGAACACTCGGGGTTAGCGGAATTTTGTTTGTTTTCCCGCGTGGGTGGTGGAGAGTCGTGAGTATAGGATGTTTGACGAGGATTTGGATATTTGGGAGGAAGATTTGGAAGGATTGCTTTTTCTGGCGGATCGCTGTTTCACCGGCAAAGACCGCTGGACAAGGTGATGTTCAAGGAATTAGTCAGTTTGCCAAGTGCGTGGTGAGTTACATCGGGGGAGAGATCTGGGGTTTGTAGAAACGAAGAGACTCGGAAGGGTCGTCTTTTGGAGTATTTATGTAGAAATTCGAAGGCAGAGGCGAAACTCGAAATATAAGACTAACGAGGATGAAAAGTTATACGATATTCCATTACTCTCTGATCGTGGCAATGAAGAAAAATTCAGTTTCTACGCGTCTAATCGGAATTTCATAATTTAAATCCCTCCTGCGATCTGACGACGCTCGTGACGCGCGAAAGGTCTGCGCTTGCACGCGTCCTTTGCCGTCCCGTTTCGGGAAAGTCAGCGAGCCACGCAAAAAGCGAAAGGTAAACGCGACGTTTACGGCGCTCGATGATGATGATCGTTCTTCGGGGAAAGAGGTTAGCCGACAACCTCTATACAAGTACGTAGCCACGGAACGGCAAGTGGTCGACGATGGATCATCGATCCACCTCGGCGAGGAGATCGTTCCCCCTTGGCATGCAGCGGGCCTATCGTGTTTCTTATTCCCGGCAGAGAGATATCCGCGGCTACCTGAAAAATCCGACGACACGTGGACAAGCTCCGTCGTTAGATTCATCTTGGTGTATCGTTTACTATCCTTGGACATGGTTGGTTTAGCGTAATATAGATAATGTAGCTTAGTGAACGCGATTGCTTTCGAAGACGAAACACAGGGGAGAAAATCAGAAGAATCTGAGGATGGAAAACGGTTGAACGTAAGATCGTTTGCAACGTGATCGACGACGAGCGTGTTGGAGTCGCGTGTGTAAATCGTTGCGCAAAATCTTTCGCTCCTACCCGACCATTATATCGTTCGTTGTGTCTATCGACGTTGGTATAATTGACTCTTTATTTTCACTGGTCGACCACAATCCACTTTAAATGTTAAACTCGACTGGATAGCCAGAATGTGTCTATATACGTGTGTACACGTGTATGTGCATTTGCATGAGACTCGTTGGCCTCTTTGTTCTCTACTTTTGTTCCAGCGAACGGAAGACGCGAGCTACGTAATATGTTTTCGCCTATCGAGACGCCATTACACCGTATCACTGTAAAATCGCTACGTATTACAGCAACGACTGGTTCGTCGCTGTTACGGGCCATCGTTAATCCTGTATCACGAAGTACCTTTGACTCTCTATCGTCGCTATGATTTAAATCGCTGGAATCTTCGTAGTTTCTAACGCCAGAAGAACGCTGCTGTCGTTTGTTTATCGAACGAAGATACCACGGAAACGAATCCTTTACGGGCATCGTATTTTCCGCGGGATTAAGGTCTGAAAGTTTCGTACAGTTCTCTCGTGCCAGCAATTAAATTAGAGAACGAGCCAGGATGAAATATTGAATTGCAGGGTATTGAAATAAGACGTGATCGCTCAATAACTCGCGGAGATCTCTGTTCGAATAAACGAGCGGTGGTAAATCGCCGAACAGAAGTGAAATATCGGATCCGTAAAACGGCCATGATACGGAAATGCAGCGATGAAGATCGTTTATGCGAAGAGTCGAGTCGTTTTAAAGCTAGCGATATTTTTAATCGATGGTTTCTAAATGGCGAGATTCTTTCTTCGTTTTACGTCGAAGCCCTCTCTCTTCTAACGACGCTCGGTACGTATTAATCTGCGATTTAAATTTGACGAAAATACTAAAGAACGTCGTTGACACGCGTGATATCCTACTTCAAATATACGTAGATATTTTCCTGGAAACGTTCACGATCTTTCCTCTTATCGCAGCAACGACAAGCTCGCAACATAAAAATTCGACGGTACGAATGGAAAATTCGTATCAGAGTCGATTAAATTCCAACTTGGATACTGCCAGATCGATCGTACGCGAAATTATTTTAACCAGAACAATACACCAGACGCCGAAGGGCAGAAATTACGTCGGAAGTGGTACGGATGGTCGAAAGCTTTCGCGGTTCCGGTTCCACTGGGAGTCGTGAGCCGCGCTCGGGTGTCGGCCACGAACGAGAGAGAGATATTTTTACGAGTCTGGCTGAGGTTAGGCTCTCCGGGTTCGACTCCTCGCGGTGGAGTTATAATTTACAGCCCTTTGCCTTGCCTCTCCCTCCTCCCCACGTGCCCACCCTTTCTCACTTTTCACACGTACTCTCGAGGAAGATTGTTCCGGCGCGCTCGCGAACTCGCTAGAGCTTTAAGCCAGCCACGCCGCTTAATAGTGTGTCTGAGTCCGCCTGTCTGTCCGTCCGTCTACCCGGCCCCCACTTCGGCTTCTTCCGCGGCTGAACAGAGTACGTGTGGGTTGTTAGTCGGCCAGTTTATGCCCAGCCTGGCCGCATACTCTACCTACTGCGTTCGTTTCTTCCAGATTGCAAACTCTCGCCCTCTACCTGTCCCCGCGAAACTTTAAATTGGATCTGGTTTCATCGATGCGAACCGGCACAATTTCTTCTTCTTCAGAAAGTTTGGTCTACGAAGAGGAAGAGTTTCTTGCTACTCTTCGTGGAAAGATGACTAGCAACACCGTTCGTCTATTCTTCTGCCGGTAGAGAGTGCCGTAGGAAAGGTACTCGTACGTCATTTTGTATTTATTATTTCCTTCGTACATATTCATGTTCGTTTCGTGCAAGTACGTTAAATTTCATTTAGCGGTACCACTTGGTAGTACTTTTGCATCGGCACGAGATTTGGTACTGTAAAAATGAAATATACAGGACCCCAGCGAAGAAGGTTTCGTTGGAAAAAAAAGAATATGCACCGATAACTTTCTGTAGGCAGACTTTGACTGGAATCGTAATTTCACGGTCATAGAAACTTCTAGTTAGAAAATTCGAGTTTCCAAGGTTTGAACGCTGAAAGTCCCTTTGGTCGCAATCGACTGCACGAAAATATGTTGTATACGTACGTCCCGATACTAAATTCTCAAAATTCGTAAAAATGGAATCGATCAGTCTGATTTGTGAGTGGGTCGATTGTCGCGAGAGGCAACGTAAAGGGAAGATGGGAAGGCCGAGTAGTTTTTACCGTACGTAAATCAAAGGTGCCTTCGTTCGGCCGCCTCCGCGTAGCTTCCCTGCTCGCTAGTTCCGTTGGTGTCCGGGTCTAAGTAATAATTTCGAATTAAACGTTCGAAGTAATGTAATAAAGTCGTTCGGGGGGATAAATTTAGTGCGGTGCCCGTGGCTGACGCGGTGGCGGCATGGCAGTGGTGCTGGCGGCGGATCGCGGTGTGTGGACCGGGTCAACGGAGCTCGGGACGGATACAGTTGTGCCGCGGCCATGTAGGTAGGTGTTGGACACCCAGCGGGGTTTACCGGGAGTGGGCGGCCCGTTGCACACGTTGCAGAAGGACCCTGACAGAGCGCGACAGAAAAGAAGAACGAACGACTCAAGGAGAAGGAAAGGGAAGAAACGAGGGAGGACACGAGTGAAAGAGAATAGTAGAGAGAGAGAGAGAGAGAGAGAGATACGCAGAACGGAGGTCCGGAGAAAGAGAGTGGCTGTGTTATAGCACCAGAGAAGTTTGGTATCTGTATTTGTAGATACCAAAGTCCAACGGTGAGCGCGAGCCAGAGAGAAGAAAGAATGGAAGATGGATAGAGATAGATAGATAGATAGAGAGAGAGAGAGAGAGAGATGGAGTACACGGTGAACGGTGAGTAAGAGAAGAGAAGAGAGCGAGAGAATCCGGCCGAAGCAGCGGAGGCCCCCGAACCCTCCCAACACCCACACACAACGACGCCGAGCAACCGGCCATAACAATAAATAACTCTATCCTTCCATGTGTTACCGCAGGATTCCTCCTCGCGGTAGAACCGCGCCCTCTCCTTCCTTCGAGGAAGTCGCGTACCACCGTATTGCCACCACTTCCATTGCCCGCGAGGAGGTTCCCCTTGGTCCAGGTTGCCCTGTCGCCTCCTGCTCCTCCTTCGCCATCTCCTCTCTTTCTCCTCTTCCCCTTGTTTCCTCTCGCTCTATGTACAGCGAATTTTCTCCGTTTATCTCCGTCTTTTTGCCTGTTTCTCGTTGCACCCTGTTGTCCCCTTTGTGCGTGCGTGTGTGTGTGTTTCGCTTTAATCGAGTTACCTTTCGCGCGAACGAATGTGCGCCTTATGACCGGATACACTGCCGATTCAGACGTTGCGCCCGCTCCTCCTCGACAACGCGCCGCGATAAAACCACGTGTCGACTGATCGCGTCGTGGCCCCGCGCGACGATACCTCTGCGAAGATTCGGTAACACGCTCGTACGTCATGCGATAAATTCCCTGCCCCGAGCTCTGCACGCGGATACCCCTTAGTATTTATGCATCGAATCCGCGTAGAAGAACGGCCGGTTTCGACTTTTTCACGTCGAATGCTTTCTTCCTCTTCCTTTCGGTTTTCATACCGAAGAGATTGTTCGACTGCCTACGCGTATTACATATATAGACGTATTGGAAAGTCTAGGAGAAAGATGCACTTTTATCTATTATCGAAATCAACGAACGTTCGCACTACGGCGTATCTCACCCTGTTCCAACCGTATTCACGCTCGGCAATTATCACGCGCTCATCGACTATCCGTTTCCAATCAATCACCGCCCTCAAAAAACACCAATTTCCACCACAACACCTCGTGTGTTTTCCGAGTTTAGAAAAGCGTCTCGTCGTTCGGATTAACCCGTTCTCGTAGTATTACACCGTTGGTATTGGAAATGGGATTACCGTAAAGTTGGATCGCGAGGATATCAACGGAGATCCGGCAAGGAGAAGACCGAAGGTGGAGAACGAGTGGCCGGTCTGTCTGATGGTTTTAACTAGATCGAATGGCAGCCTGGCGAGAACTAGGTAGTCGAAAGTTTTTGCGCGGCTAGTTTCTTCCCTTCTTCTTCCTTTTCTCTGCTTCTTCTCCGAAGCCTACGTTCGTGTGCCGATGCCGGTGAGAGCGGCGAGATTCTGACGACCGGCTACGGGCTACGAGGCGCTGTCGAGCTCACCGGGACGAGCATCGAACGAGAGGTAAAGGAAGAGAGAGGGAGAGAGAGAGAGAGAGAGAGAGAGGAAAAAAGGAAAGAACGAAACACGGCAATAAACCGAGAAGAGATAGGCGATCCAAGGATTCGCCAAGGATCCCAGACTGCTTGGAGTCTAGCGGTATGCTGGCCGCGACTCTCGACTCCGATTTCTTTTCAGAGACGATAAATCCACCTCTAATCAAAATTCCCATTACGAGAGAGAAAAGGCAACCGAGGCGGAATGCGCTCGCTATGACGGGTTCGAGTTCGTCCGAAGACGCGAGATATCGATGCCACTTCTGCGAGAGCTGATCGCGATCCTCTCG
Source organism: Bombus soroeensis (assembly GCA_014737365.1). NCBI lineage: Eukaryota > Metazoa > Arthropoda > Insecta > Hymenoptera > Apidae > Bombus > Bombus soroeensis. The sequence goes on along the minus strand of JACXIL010000258.1, from coordinate 1,286,907 downwards.
GGAAGCTATCTAGGCGTTTCTCCAGAGTACAGAAGGCTTCTTTCAAGTGGAATTCTTCGCGGTAATTTCTTGCGAATTGTTAGGTATCGGGAGAATGCCGCGTGTTTTGTGTATTTTGAAGGAGATTCGGCGAAGATTCTGGAGAATAGGATGGTTCGCTTGAAAATAAGTCGAATATAATTTTTTTTCTCCCTTCAAATCGTGTTAACGATCTATGATTATAGCGTATAACCGCTATAGGAAATTTTCTGATAGATAGAAATTTCTCGCGATATTGTAAATTGTCTAGTAACGATGGCGATGGAAGGGTGCAAAGGAGGCGACCACCTTCCCGTAGGAACACATGCTTTTGTACGTATGCTTTCAATGATCTCGATAATTTCCAGAAACTTGAAGACCGCTAGGTATAAATTTATGCGTGGACGATGAGAAATTCACTTCCTTGCAGTCTGTTTCCATAGGTCAGTCTGTCTGTCTGTCAGTGAATGTATTGTCAAACGAATAAGTACAGTTATTAATTAGTATATTTATTACCTCCTTACGCCATTACATCTATGCTACTACCAAAAGTCTATAACCTACAATTCGTCACCTGTTGATTCACCGACACGATTCCGCCATTAGAAACTAACCAAATTGATGAAATCGAACAACCAAAGAAGGAAAAGCTTCGCTAAAAGCTTGGACAGTCTAGAAACGCGTTAAAACGCGTCAGAACGGTACGCGGTTTCGCGTATAACGACGCCACGAGACGTTCACGGGTCGTGGTTTCTTCTTCTCTTTCTTCTTCTTCTTCTTCTTTCACGGTCGGTCGTCTGGTTGTTTTTTTCTTTTTCGAAGAGGGCGAACGAGGTGTCGGAGGGCCAGCGTTTATACCCGAACCGATGCACACCGAGAGCCTCCCCGGCACTTGTTGTATTTATTTTAACGGCGTGCAACGCCTACGTCTATATGCATTTAAAATATAGCACAGTTGGGCCCTAGTTTATGAAGGGTCAGGTCATGGTGCGCGGCCAGCGCTGCGAGGATGGAAAGGAAGCGCGAAAGAGAGAGAGAGAGAGAGAGAGAGAGAGAGAGAGAGAGAAAAGAAGAAGAACGAAGGTGTAGAGGTGAATGAGTTAGAGAAGGTAAGACGATGGTGTGTTGCTCGTGGAGAAGGGTATCGGTGCCAGGGGACCATGGAACCGTCGAACCTTCTTCGTTGGCCTCGGGCCCCGTTTAACGAGACTCGGTTAATGCAACTCATAGATCATCTCGGTATGCACTAAACGCTTGAAATATAAATACGTATAAACACCGTGTAAATCAACGTGATTAGTTGGAAGTATAAGCGCGACGCTCAAGTGATTTCCCACAGATTGGTTTTGGTGAATCGTTTGGTTCGTGGCTGTTATTGACGTAGAAAGCAGACAGTGTTGATTCGTTTTGATTAGCACTAATGAACCTGTTTGTACGACATATGTTTCCTTTTATATATGATAATTGTATCTTACCACTGAGAGACGAGGGTTGTACGTCGATGGATATTACATTCAGTAAGAATTGTGGTAGCCAGTGAATTTAGCGTTTATAACCATCTGGTATTTAAAATCGTTAATTTTTTTTATTTATAAAGAGAAGATTTAATAAAATTTTATTTTATAAATAACAGTTATATTATAGTTATAATGTTATTAAATTTTATTTATAAAATAATTTAGGAAAATGTTTTTAGGTAATTTAAAAAAGTTGTAGTTTAAGTAAAAATATTTCATTTACACTGAAATGCAATTTATGGCGTCGAGCTACGAATTTGTTATGAAAAATTGCGAGAACATTTTCAAGAACGTTTAAATTACTTGCGTATTTCGTTATTGTTTCCAAAGTTGAAAGTTAGAAACCAATAAATATCACGAATAATGTATTCTGATTCATGGTGGTAATTGAAGACACGTAGGCAAGTAATTTGCAAGCGACATCGTCGTAGAGTATCGATCGTATTAATAAACGTTTCTTTCCTGAAACGCGTAATTCGAAATTACCGAGTGAACGATCTTAATCTTCCGCAAAGTGCGACACGGATTCATCCTCCATTTTGGAAAATAATAAAAACCGTATCGTTAGATCGTACAACGTGGGAGACGCCGAGATTCGCGAAACATTAAATTCACCCTCGCCTGGTCGAGCGTCATTATGTCATCGTTTTGCGAAACCGGTTCCGCAACGACGCCGGCGACGATTTTTGCGGTCGCACTTTAACAAAGTACCGAGCCCCGAATCGATTTCGCGTCCCCTCTGGGCCGTGAACTTCGTCAAAATTCAAGCAGCACGACGGGCCACGCAGAAAAGGGAAACGACGGACAAAGATACACCATAGAGAGCAAGATACGTCATAGAGAGAAAGAAAGAACCAAGAGAGCGGTTCGTAATCGTTTACATCCGCCGGTATTATCAATTTTGCTCGCATCATCATCCGTCCCTTTTCGTCTCTCTCGCTTTCCATCGCGCGAACCAATGCCACTTTTCGCCTTTCTACGCCGACTCCGACAGGGCACAGATGGCACCCTGTTAAACATCGTCGAAGCATCCGTAAGTCATTTGTCATCGCGGTAAAATTGCTAACCGACGCGACCTTCGTTCAACTTTCCGCCCTCCAGAAGACAATCCCAGGCCGATCCATTAATTCTTCCCTGATCACTCGACTCGAGCATTCGACCCGACTCCGGCCACCGGAACCACTGTCACTTTCTCCAAACTGCATCGTTACGTAACGGGCAAATTGATTTATTTTTTGTTCGGAGGCTCGTTCGTTCTGACGGGAACGAGGTTGCAACAGCCACTTCTGCTCCTCTCCGCGGGGCAAAACACATCACTTTCCGTTTCGACGCGGCTTCGGAGGATTTCTTCTGTTATTTGCCTCCAACTATTTCCCTACGTGTAATATAGAACGTTAGTCTGTTACGTAGAAATATGAACGTTCTTGATTCGATGATTTACGGTGATGATGAAGTACACGATCGGAGCTGTTTCTTTTTCGCAGTCTATCGACATCAACGAATTCTATAATGTAGCGCTTGATCGAGTAAAAATAAAGGGCTCTTAAGTATATAAGTTAAAAGAAGCGTTGATACATCAACGTCCACTTTCCTACCAACTTATACTGCTGTACGATATTTTTGTTCACGCTCTTTCCGTCGATTATAGACTTATAGAATTAATTTATTTCTGTTCGCTCGGTTAATGCGATAAAATCATTCGCGTTAATTCTCCTTTCATCGTACACCAATTTGGACCATTATGTATATCACGAAGAAATATCCATTATTTGAACCTACACATCCATAGAATCCTAAATAAATTCCCAAAGTCTCGACGTATAAATAAATCCTAATATAGAACAAAGCGATCTTCGCTATCGTCCGCCTTCTTCCTTTTCTTAATTTTCACACCTGGATGCACGCCAACCAGTTCGATCGCCGAAAAGCGAAACGACCTTCCCCACTTGGATGACCTTACTCCTGACCTGTACCATCTCGAACACGGTAAAACGAGTGCAGTGGCCGAAGATGCAAGGGGACCAGTGGGTCTGGGGGTCTTTCACGGAGAGGATTCCAAGGAGCTGGTCTCGTAATGCGATATAAATGGAGGCAGGACCGGCCCAATGAAAAGCCAACGGGCAACCTCGGGTAGAAGATACATCAAGATTGGGCTGACGGTTGACTTCGTGCACGACACGCACGAGGGGAAGGGGGTGGAAAGGGAGGACGAAGCGGAGCAGTAAAAACTGGATCCCTCTCGCCACTCTCTCGGATCTCGGGTCTTTTCGAGCCTCCACCCTGGCCCGGGCATAATAAGGACAAACCTTTAATCTCCGACTCAATTATAATTTCCCCGCTGGTCGCTGGATGTCGCGGGAACAATCCCTCGATCGGCCGTGCTGAGTAGAGTCGTGGATCGAAAGTGGACCACCGGTTCGCCGCTTTTTGCAAACGGATCCAACCGGACTCCGAACGCGTTCTCCTTATCTCGGGAGTTCGATAGAACTCGTGAGTTCCACGAGTAAATGGGATCCACGGCTGCATCGCGTCGTCCAGGGAATTTGCCCGGGTATTTTATATGCGCGGAATTATTAAAAGGATCGATTTGTGCGCGATCAAGGCGAAGGTAAGGCGCTGACGCGTTTTACGTAGACGGATTTTAAATTGAACGAGTATTTTTTTCTTTTTTTTTTGATACGTTTGATACGATACGTACGATAGGTGGAGAAATTTTACGTATTTTTCTCTGAAAATGCGGAATTTTCGGCTGATATAGAATATAAGGGAATGTATGTCAGAGTTTGCTCTTAACATACTTCCGAATATTCAAAACGATCGTTATTTAAAACGACGCTCGAATTGATAATTCTCTGTATTAACATCGACGTTTCAAAGAAGATTCTCTCCTGTTCAACGAGTTACAAACTAAGATAACTCGAGAATTACCAGGAACTCGCTTGCCTCGTATTATCATTCCGGGCAACGCTCCGGTAATTCTATAAATCATTATCAAGAAGAAACTTTCTTCCTCAACGAATCCCAAGTCGAGATAATCGCTAACAATGACTCAGAATTCAAACTAATATTACAAGGTTCACGATATAATACAACCAATGTAACAAAGAATAAAATTCCCTTACTTCCTTCACACCCTCGTTAATTCAGTTCTACGATGAACCCACACTCCCATAACTAAACACCGTGCACGACCTGTACATCGATTATTCTTTCGGTGAATAGCAATTCGATAGCATCCTTTTCTAAAAAAAAGAGGTCGCGTACCAGAAAGAAATCTCGAAATCTGCCCCCACGTCGCGATCGTGTCTCAGTTTTGTGTGTATCCCTTCGGGCCAGGTAATCCTTAGAAGCGTTCTTTGTCCTTCTACTAGCGAGAAAACGCTTTGTCATCTGCGCTTCCGCCGTCGGGGGTGTGCGAGGAGCCTTCGAAAGGCCGGGCCTCGACACATTATGTTTATTCGGCCCCGAGAAAGCAATGCCACCCAGCCAGGTGTGCCCGTACGATCGAAATCGTTACAGCATCCAGAAAACGCTGGGTTCCTTAGAATTCTCCGGTGAACAATGACGTCGTTCGTCCTCTCGGTTCACAACAGCGTAACCGAAATGGAGCAACGTATTTTAACGCGGATAAACGTGGCATCATCGTGATTTAATCACGAATGCGTGCTTGAAATCCGGCGTAGCTTTGCGCTGAATTATATGCACAAGGCATCGGGTAAACGACGGCGCAGATGGCAGGGGATGATTTTGTTTAGAGAACTAAGATATACACGCGCGGAATAAAATTCGTTCCTTTCTAAGTTTCGTTATCCAGACAATTGGATTTGTAGAGAGATCGCCATGTTTTATATATTTTTGATAAATTTTGTATACTAACTATATAATATTATTCTTGGTGTGTGGGATATTTCGTTTTTAAGAAAGTTAAATTCCAAGATTCATTAGGTTTATTACGTTTTTAGTTGTTACGTCTTGTAGGTTATCAGAGATGTTTCGCTGGAAGAAGAGTCCTTAAATCTTTAATTTAAAAAAGGAAGTGATATTTTTCGTAGTTCTTATTGCTTCCTTAATTCATTTTTCCTATATGCTGAAAGGTTAAGGTAGTCGAGGATTCTCATTAACCAATCGGACGTTCTATACACTGCTGTAAACATCAGTAAGAACGAATTTACTAGTTCTTTGATATGGTTGGTAAGAATGTTGTTGGATAAATGATAGGATGTTACTAGATCTAATTGTAAGTAACGAAACTTGAAAAACTTCTTCCGTTCGGTTTCTGTTATAAAATCTCGTACGTGTCGTATTACATGTAAGAAATTGTATTAATGAATACGAATGCATCTTGCAGGGATGTGTTGATTTTTTAAAAAGGGAATCATCTGCCGCCGTGTTTGAAAATCGAGGAGTCGGTTCTTATTCCTTTGGCATCAATGATTCATGAACGGCTTTTATATATTCTATTTTTATTGGAAATAACGTATACCTTGAAAGAATATATTTTATAGATAGCCCGATGTACAGGGAAAACGAGAATTTATAAAAGATTTTGCAATACATATTCGACATTGTATGAATATATAATGAACATAATTTATAAAACTGTTACGTCTCAATTTCGAATAAACGTAATATCCGAATGTAGAATCTCATTAACTATCCAAATCTATGTACATACCGATGTTTAACGAATTTTACTTTTCTTTGTAATGCGATACATTGTTCCTATAGAAAAATAAGAAAATAGAGACGTTTCTAAAACGTGCAACGTCGCGCTATCCCGATCTATTCATTTTATCGATTTATCGATCCTACTGGCATGACAAACAAAGACAATCTCTAAATTCCATTTCAAGAACGTTATAAATTCATCATCTTCGACCGCGTCGCAATAAAAATTTAATAAGCCAAGCGACACGCACAGTATCCGCCCTCGCAAAGTTTTCAAAATATTCCTCGTCACAATATCGCGACATTAAAGATATTAAAATATTCCTTATCTCCCGTATTCGCGTAAAAGGACCGATAAAACACGCGCACCGTGACCAAAGCGTTAACAAAGTTTGTACAACTCCATCGAACCCTACGAGATCCGAGCTATCGACCGAAAGGCGTGACCGTGCGGCAAATGTATATTAAAACGATTGCGATCTGCCGGGTATCCGCGAGATAACGCTCGATAGGCCAGGTGAGCGTCGTTGGGAGTCGTGGAAGGGACTGGCGATCGCAGCGAGCCGATAGCGTTTCTCCCTCTTATCCTTCAAGGCGATTCCCACGAGGCCAAGTATAAATATGCGAAAGCAATATCGTTGGCGTCCTATCGATATATTACCGAGGGATGCTCGTTGTACGCTTAGAAACGTCAGCGATGGTGGCTGGTCCATCGATGGCAGCTCTAACAGGTAACTAGGTAGAGAGAGAGACAGAAAGAACTCAAGCGAGAGGGGAAGATGCTATCAACACCTTCGCGGCTGTACCCGCGGCTGTACCCGCGGCCGCCATTTTCTCTTCATGTATGTGTATGAGGGCCCGCATTGCATCGATAATGCATCGGGCATTGGTTGTCGGGGGACGGTACGCGAACTAATCGATTTCCTGTGGAAGTCGATGGCTGTAAAACCAGGTATCCAGTAAACGTATTTTGTAACGAAAGTTTTTCAAAAGTGGCCGAATGTTCGCCGATATTAGCCGAGAAACGTATTTCATGCGTATATTTCATGGTTGATAATGTATCGTTGGATCTTAGGTTGTTCGGTGTACAATAGATTTCATATAAGGTACTTGTATATATATTCAAAACATTTTGAAGAAAATGGTAAAAAAATAATGTGGAGTATTAAGTTGGAGTATCAAGGAAACCGATCGAATTATTTATTGAATTAATAAATAAAGTGTAAAGAATAAATAAAGTGGCGAACAGAAGATACGCAGCACAAAGAAACGACGAAGTTGAGAGATGGAATTTATAGTTGACAAGCGTGATAAATTAAAATATAAATGAGAAGCGATTACCAAGGTTGTGAGGAACCTTGAATACAAAAGTTATTAGGACTCGTCGATATTAAACTGCATTGCATGTTATTGAAACGCTAATTAATTATATCGGAAAACTAAATATACTTGTAATTACAACACTTTTATTTCTCAGAAGTACGTGTTCAAACTTTTCGCCCGAAAAGCAAAGCGTGCTCCAAACTTTTAAACACGAGCGTATGCGTTACTTCTCGGTATTCGTAAAATAATACTCTGCTCTTGCTACGCAACACACTACAGATTTTCGAGTTATAAGAAGATTACCCTTACGAAAGCTGCAAACGTGCGTTTCTTGTGGCGTGTGTACTTCAGCCCAAAAAATTCAGGTTACCAAACCTTAAGGAACATTCGCACATATTTTACAACGCTTTAAAGATCGCGTTTCTTTCCCGCGTTTCGCGTCCATGGGTTTCATTCTCGTCTTCATCGAGGGTTCGACGTTACGTTGGAAGATATTTTGAAAAAAGCGGGTGTCTCTCGCGAGCATAGTCATTTCGCACTTTATGCTCGCACGGCACGCTCGCCTTCGCGGATACCTGTTTATTATTGCTGTTTCGCGGATGTAGCTTCTGGGAATCGCAATACTGTACGCACTTTTAGCTACATGGCGCGTTGATTTTCCGCGAATGCGTGTAATGAATCTGATTTGTCTTATTGCCGGTTTGTCGAACGCCTTCAGCTCACGCAGATTCTGCCGAATACCTCAATCTGAGGCAATTCCAACCCGAAATTCGTGTAGCTTTTGCTAATTCGCGCTTCCAGTTATTATACCTTATGGAATGATGTGTTACAAGTGGAGACTTTTAACCATAATTGTTTTCTTTTCTCTACGATATTGGTAATCGAGATAGGAAGACATTTTTAATTTTATGCAAAATTTTTAGTTTTGTTAATACAGTTAAGGAGACGGTTAAGTAGACGCTTCGCTCGCTAAGTACTGTAACAAGTACTTTGCTTTATATTATGCGTATTATGTATGTACATTCTTACGTTAAATTCTTTATAAATCCATGAATATCCGTAATCGATCGATAATTGTATATTGAAGTTTGACGAAGTTCGGTTTCCATTGTAGTATTAGAACTGAGTGATACGATCGACTTAATAGTTTAAACGAAGTAATCGAGTTTAAATGAATGTAGAAGACTACAAGTCTTTCTCTGTAAATAATAATTGGTTCTCTTTGTGTAGTTGATAATTGTATATTAAAGTTGAAATTGAAGGATAAAGCAGGATTTCCACAACAGCGTATGAAAATTACTTAAAATTTTTTATATTCGGGGACATTTGAAGTTTATCATTTTCCGAGGAAGAAATGTTACAACTGTAAAGAACGTTGTCCGATAATTTGGTCAATAATAAAACGACCGAGGGAGGAGAGAATTATAAATCATCGAATAATCACATAAGACTTTCGAGAAACAATTTGATAACAATTAATTTCATTCGAAGATCAGAGAAGAAGACTAGAAAGATTTTACAGAGAAGCAGTTTTAGGATTCGGTACGTTATCGATCAATCTCATATCACTATAATTGTCTTTATGTATTTTTTCTTACGCTTCAAAATTTGCAGAGTATGGCGCGTCATAATATCGCTCCAGTAAAACTTGGTCGACTTCTCAGCTATTTTTAAAAGACTCGCGCCAATTATGTCGTATCCAAACTCTCCTGTTCAATCACAAAGTAACGTTAAAAATCAGAAAATCGACAAAGATATACTTATCGCTTTCTTCTCCCGCGATATTCTTTTAAAATATTATCCGAAATCTCTCAATTTACAAGAAGAACATCGTCGTAAACGCACCGATGCTTCCGATCATAAAAAGTTCCACATAATTCAAAGCTAGGATCACTTCGCAAGAGCATTACCGATATGGATGACATTTTTCCGCTATTAGTTAACCCCGGTCAGAGAATATCTAAGGTCTCGACTATTTATCTGGCCGTACTTCATTGACCCACTTCTAAAATGGCCCGTAAAAGAAAACAATCTTTCTCGAAGCGAACAAAGGGTAGCAGAATAGTGGCACCAGCCGCAAAACCAGAAAACGTTCAAGCAGACGTCGCGGTAATCTTCCCGTGGAGAAGCGACAATCAGCAGGGGACCGTAAAGAACGGCGAAAGCCCATTAATCCTCGCCAGAAGAAATGATTTAGGATCGGTTCGTGTACCATCAGCCTCGCGTCTCAGGCCATCAGCGTAACGGCTACCAGACGAACACGCGTTTCCCAAGGTTGCAGCCTAGCCGTGTGACAATCATCGTCTCGAACTAGGTCCCTCGAAAACAATTCGCGTCTCAATCGTTGTGTCGTGAATCGTCAGCGTAATGACAGATGGCCGGATGATTGTATGTATCGTTCACTGGCGATCGACTGATTGAATATGCAGAGATTGGAAAGAGGAAGCGAGCGTAGAATCCCATTCGAAAATTCTTTCGTTACAAATCGATAAAAACAAAGTAGACTATTGTTATCGATATCGTGGAGAATTAATATTCAAATTAGAATTTTAAGCGATGCAGATAAAAGGATTGAAATATTTTTTATTTGTAGCGTACAGGACAATCTCGTATAACTCAACGCGAGAAAAAGAAATATAGCCGCAAAGAGGTTGATCGTACGTAGTTACGGAACTTACGTCGTTTCGTTAACGTCTACGAAGATAAGGCGATCTCCCGTTGCTCGAAAGAATCTATTAATCTAAAAAGAAAACGAGCTTTTGAATACTATCATCATCGAAAACTCTTTCTTCAAGAATCTATCGAAATAAACAACGTCGCTATTCACATCTGTGGAATTATTTTTCCATTAACGACAAACTCAATCGTTTATTTAATATAGGCAGACGATACCAAATAATTTCTCGGTTCTATACATAACAACCCTTACTGAAACAACCTACCTGAAAAAAATAGAAACATAAGTTGCGAAAGGGTTGATACAGGCTTCTCTATCGACGGCGTTGGCGAGGACAAGGGGATTCCCCATTGCGCGAAATGGAGTCCTTGAACCCGCGAGAGCGGCAGGCGAGGAAACGACGTAAGTGGACAGAAATGTATAGCGCAACGTGGTTCGCGGCGCGTCAAGAGGGAATCTGTCCCCACCCGTGGAGGAGAAGGTGGACAAGGAAGCGGTGGTGGCGAACGTTTGGTCGCGAAAGAGGAGGAGGACGGAGGTGGAGAAGGAGAAGGAGTCACATCGTGGGCAACTCTCTGCGTACCGAGAGTCGAAGCTCTGTCTCGCGTACGCGAGAACCAATCCCAGTATTTGCGCTTCCTTCCTACCGTGGATGGCGACCACCTCTTTTCAGGGGCGTAGCCGTCGCGATCCCCCTCTCCCCGTGCGCGGCATGGATTTTTCGCGCGCTCCAAATTCCGCCCCGAGCATCAACGGGCCGATCCTCTTCATCGGGGATCGAACGAGGCCCGTCGAGTCTATCGATGTCGCGTCCGAGGTCGTTCAACTTTTCCATGTTTGCCCGTCACTGACTTGGACAGGCTGCCGAGGGCGGATTTCGGTCATTCGTGTTGATTTTTCATCGACGAATGCGTTCAGAGGCTTGTGACTTTGGTTACATCAAGGAGATTACGGTTTACAGTAGAATAGGGTGTTCATTGGCTCGACGATATACGTGATTTGTCGTTTGTACAGCGGTGCACGATCCGATAAGTAGATTCGGACAGCAGAAGTTCATTTAGTCGGCCGTTAACTAGAATCGATTTTCTGTACTATTTATGATCCCTGTCGTTTCTCGCGTAATAGTCTGCGTTCAAATAAGTAGATTCGGCCAGTAGGACGTCGTTTAGTCTGACGCTAACCAATTGCGAGAGTGACTCTCCCCACTACCTGCGATCTTTCGTTTATACGATAGTTTACTTTCGGATAAGTAGATTCAGGCGGCAAGAATTTACTTAGTCGGACGCTACGTAACGTTCTGTCTTGTTCGTGAATCGAGTTAGGCAGCTTCCATGACGCAGTAGAATAAGATTTTACTGATATTTCTACTGTTTATGATTGTTGCTCGTATAATAAAGTACGCTCGGTTAAGTAGATTCAGACAGCGGGAGTGCGTCTAGTCTAACGTTTAAGTAGATAAAACGAAGTTCCTATAAACGAAGTTCTATTGTGGTTGAACGTTTAAGTGTTATTGGAGCTGTTAGCGATTGCTGCACTGCTAATGGAACAGAAGTAGACGAGTTTATTGATCAGTAAGAGATTGTCAAGTTTGTTAATTAAAGGGTCGTTTAATAAATCATTTAAAACACCATGAATTCTCATGAAGAACTATATACTGATATTAGAGCCCCTGTAAACTTCTGTCGTTTCAAATACATACGGAAGCATGTAAGAACATCTTCTGAATTATCTTCCGCGTAGAATATGATAACACGAAGCAGGAATGTTTCCTCCGTATCTAGGGATCAGTTGTATTATCCGATAAATTATATCTCAGAGATCGAATTCAGAACACTACGATATACGCTTAATTGATGCACACAGAACACCTCATACGTTCCTCAGAAATCTCCATATTACTCCTTAACTTTGCTCTTCGCATAATATCCAAACACACCTACCAAAGCTGATATCAATTAGAACACTACATACCGCCACAGAAGATGAACCACAATGAAGTATGTCACGTTATTATCCGCGCATGAATATTTCGATCTTATTCCACAAATTTCAGTCTCCAAACGCGTTTAACAGCCTCCGTATGAACGCGATTCCGCAATTTCCCGAAAACTGAAGCGGATCGAGTAATCGTGCGGTTAAAACACGGCGAATTGTCGCGGTGGAGCACGAGTCAGAGGAGAGAGGATCCGGGCAAGGAGGAAGGGAGCAGATAGACGGATGGACAAAGCTGTAGAGGAGCCCTGGAGTATTCAGTCGGTGACGCGGGCAGATTTACGGGCGGCTCGCCACGCAGACGAGCGTCTCTTTGCGGATTCTTGGGCTTCCACCGATATTATTAGCGATCGCGTCCTCTTTTTGATCCTGGCAGAAGGACGGGGGAAGGCTCCTTCCCTTGCGGCCGTCGAGAGAGTGCTGGACACGGCGGGTGGTTTTTTTCGTGGCCGCGTATAATGCGCTCGATAGAAGTTGCTTGCTCGAAATCCTTCGAACCCTTTTTCCCTTGTTAGGGCCAGCTCCAGGTCCAGGCTCGAACGAGTACGCATCGAAGGGACCGCGAATTTATTTCTTCTGGCGTAGGCATTCGCCGCGTTTCCCATCCACCGGACAGACGCTACGACGACAACGACGATGACGTGCGGTTTAATGATATGCAGCATTCGGAATGATCGTCGTACCACGCCACAGTTTGTGTATCTGGTTTCTGCCTTCAAAATTTCGAATTTAAGGCTTCTATATTTTATGGCGAAGTTGAGGATTTTCTCGAGTGTTTTCGTTGCTGTATGGAGATAGTTGCCGTTACATCTATGAAGTGGTTGTTATACCGTATTGTAATTATTACTATATTGCATAAACTTGATACGAATCGTGATAACAAATATCGTTTGATCGTTCGATCGTTAAACATCGATCGAGTATTGGGTTATTTTTGTATTTTCATAAGAAATAAAGTAAGACGAAAAATTTATAAAAATGTCGCTTGACGTATTTGTCCATCTAAATTATCTACTTTAATCATTCAAATGTTTCACTTCTCACTCCAAACCTTCGAATTTCATTCGAATTTCTTCATGGTACAATATTCGAGTATTCTGATAATCTTGATGAAGGATTTACATATGGAAGACTTATAAATGAGAGCTGCGTGGAACGGAATCGTCTCTTCCTGTTCGACTGCCATTTATCATTCGCGAGACTGGTAGTGCAAGAAACGCATAATTACAGATAATTCCCTTGGTACTTGCTATGCGCCGGGATAATTGCGGCCGGGTATTGTGTGCCATTGTTCCGCCGACCGACTATCCCTTTGATTATGGCAATTCAGGGCATCCAGATAGTCAGGCGATATTTAATTTCGTGAAAAATTCTGGTTGATTTTGATTTGACGTTGGGAATCGAAGAGACGTGTATTTTTTGACGCTTCAGGTGAGAATATGTATATTAATGGGGGAAGTAGAGAGACGTGTTAATGGAATAATTGTGTATCGAAAGTTAGGTGTTTCAGAACTGTTGAAATTGCTGTAATCATCGAATTATAAGAAAGATACTCAGTTGTCGAAAGTTTATACGATATATTATAACATTGTACTATTTTGTTCAATAAATTTTCTTCTCGCTTTTTCTTTTAATCTTACGTTTCGAACCAGATTTTAATACTGTTAGATTAATTGTAGAAACATGTTGCATTGCTTATTCGTGCTTGGTTTCAACGCTACAGTCTGGAAGTCGAAAGAAAGATCGATTCACTGGTATTTCCGTTCCTTATAAGCATTCATAGCAATAAGGAACATTTAGAAGTTTTCATATATTCGTATTCTTCATATTATATTACTGTAGCAAACTTTAGTTTTACCCAATCAGGATCACCCATCTTCGATATCAAAGTTCAAGTATAACTGGCGTCTACAGTCTTCAACCTCGTGATTGATTGTCTCTGATTTTTTTATATAAAATTGACTAACTTTGCTTACGAATAACCGTATACTACGTAGAATCGTATAGAACCCATTCCTTTTTTCATTTCACATAAATAACTAATAAGAGAAGAATATTATATCCAAATTTCCCTTTTCCTTTCCTTTTCTATCGTAACGAAGGATTAGAAAACGACTGATCTACACTTTATTAGTCTACATCTACATATTTTTAATTCGTTACGTACACTTGCGAATGCCTCGCGCCTCGCAGAACTTCGAAATAAATACATCCATCTCTATCCTAATTTTAACTCTACCCAACCTTTAAATCTCATCTCAAATTAAATTCAACTAACGCGTCTGTGGTTCTTTTCGCGGATTCGATCGTGTTTTTAGTGCTTTCTTTTCGACGTTTAAATTCGTACAAGCACAGATATGTCGTCTAATAGCGAAACTTTAAAGTCATAAAATCTTTCAAATTTCGGATCGACTCCTTGTTAAGCGCGAATAAATTCTCAACGATGAACTCGCAACTCAGCATCGGATCTCGCATCTTTCAGCGTCGATTCCATTTTCGAATTCACACGGTGATTCTCGCGATTCTCGCGTGCCCCGCGGAATCTTATTGGCTATTCAGGCCGCGATGCCTTAACTGCCCGGGATTCGATGCATAGGAGCCATAAAGCATGGAATACAGAGGCCATGGTGGGCACAGATCCCGCGAGTTACCATGTCCCTTACGGTAGGCATTACCGAGATTACAGACGCGGACTGGACCTCTGTTCGAAGGTAACGAGTGAGAGAAAGACGAAAATACGCCATACCGATGGATCGAGAGAGACGATCTACCGCGTAATAACCCTTGCCTCTTTCGATCCCTTTACCCACGTAGCCGATGAGATGGCCCTTTAGGTCTCTAAACGGCCCGACAACACGGGACCTTCTTACTCCTCTCTTTCTGGGTTCTATTAAAATCCGTGCGAGATAATCGGTCGCCTTGATAATGCGCCGCAAACCCGTGAACTCTGTAGCGATCGTCGATTTATCTTGGCGAAAATACGATCGTTTCGTCGGTTTCCTTCTTTGTACGTGAAACGTTAAGATTCGTCTAATATAATTTTCGTCGCTGTTTCTTTCGCGTGGATTCGTAGGAAATTATGAAATTGAAAGAAATAGAAGAACGTTTATAACGTTACGATCGAGACAGTAAATATATGTTATAATAAAGACACGTATTATCACAATTTATAAATATGTAGATTCAACTGCTGCTTTCCTTTTTCTCAACTATACGAAACGTAAACTCATTATATTTATCCCGTATGGTTTTTATATAATGTACGAACGAGAAAGTACTATAATTAAGGATGCAGAGATGAGATCCGCAATAAACGCTAGTCTTATCGCTAGATCTGACCAAGACTTTTCCTTCAGTTATAAAATAACTTATCAACGTCAATACGTAGCTAAACCACGATTTTAAGATCGTAGTCGAAGTTACAACCACGTGTGACCAGTAGGTACAGGAGTTACGAGTTAAAAACGATATACCATCGAGGAAAACTCGGTTATCCAGGTTTGGCGGCGTCTGATTGGCGTAATATATGCGAGCTAATTATTTTGATCGCGAGTCTTTATGCCCACGCTGATTGCAGGACTAACGTTGATCTCGAGAAAGATTCGCTGGGCGTGGGGAATTGGAGTCGGCTCGACGTTTCTGCAAATTGCTCTTTGAACGCTCCAGTTACACGCTCCGAGGCTTTACAAACGACTACGAGAAACTGCCAACGCGGAATCCCCTGCAGATTCTAATTGCCTTTCTAATGGAAAATTATTTAATGCCGCTTGATTTTGATCTTACGAGAAATCACGATGTAAAAACGAGAAATTCGTTCCACTCAATGAGGTAATTGAAATGTAGGAGTTCTGAGAGATTGTAAATGATAGCGTTTAAAGTGTTAGCGCAAAAATATTCTCAGCAGAAAGGATGACTCTTTTTATACGTGCAGATTTTCCGTAGCATTCTTCCCTTCTTTTACTTCGAACGTGATCTTTGGATCCTGTCAACAGCGTGTGACACCACCAATTGCTTATGCTACTTTCATAGAAAGGAGTAATAAGACCTATCAACAGTGTCTGACAATAACAACTTTCTCTAATTTCTTGGAAAAAAGAAGTCTAGGTAATGCGGAATAGGAGATTGGGTTTTGAATTTGAGGAATTTCAGTATAAACAGCATAATAGTTTAATCGTTAGCAAATACGGAATAGGAAATTCCACGCTTTCGTAAAAGCGTCACTACTCGACACGTTTCTAAATAATTGCATCTTACTACAAGTAAATTCGCTTCGACGTCTTTTATAATAAGAAGGTATTAATTTAATTCCATTCGCAACTGTTATGCCATTTGTACGTTCCAAAAATTAAATATCGTGTATTATGAAAATATAAAAATTACGAAAAATAATCTAAAATAAAGTAACGAAAGTCTTCGAGTAAAACTATCCAAGTTTAATATAAAAAGAAACCAACACCTTAAATCTGTAACTCCATATATAATATCTCGAGCTGAGAGAATTTTAGCAATCGATAACAAGGAAAAATTCGGATAGAAAATTCCAGCAGCTTGCGAGCTCGTAATAGAAGCCAAATTGTTCCAGCGGATACGTAGTGATTCGTACGAATTTGATCGAAAGATATCCCGCGTTGGAAAAGGAATAACTCAGCATAAAAAGAGGAGGAGACGGCAGACTGGAAAGATACTTCGGAAATAACTAGAAAGGATTGCCGGAGAGGGTTTCCTCGTTTCTTCCTAACAAGCTCCGCGCAAGCTTCCACCCGTTAGTCATACATTTATATAAGGGATGTATCTTCTTATTCCACGGCCAGGATACAGGAGATACGTATCTCCTGGTTATTAATGTATGTCTGCAACCCCCGGTTTCAACCCCTCTCCCTTCTGCTCATTCTCGAGCCGACTTCGAAACCGAAGGAGCTTCGAATGCCAAGAAAATCGGAAACTACGCGAGAAGGAAACCGCCCCAACAATGGTTCTCATGTTCGTCTTTCCAATTCTGATCGAGTAATTTTCATCAAAAAAAAAAAAAAAAATGCAACTATGCTAATGCATTTATTTCACTTTCATTTCTTTGTTACTTTATTATTTATTGTATTCGCTGTTTACGATGGTTGCATATTAAAAGTTTCTAGTTAAGGAACATTTAAATAAGTTGGAGAATTTTACTGTGTAAATTGAAAGATGTGGAATAGACAAAGAATTATTTATCGAAATTGGAGAATAGAAAATAGATTAGAAAATATTTTGAATAGTTTACTATCTTTCTTTTTAATATATCGCAAAGTATTAATGGGTAATACAGCTCCGCTATCCTGTTATATTGTTCTCATCAAAGATGAACCTTGATACGAAATTGCTATGTTTTGTTCGATATGCCGGTGTATTTATATATAAATGATTGATTACCTGAGAGATCGTTTCAGCATTTTACAAATCCGGTCGTTGAAATTTCAGAAGTCGTGGGCCGTAAAAAATCGGAAATTGAATAGCAGTTTTAGACGATAAATCACGGGAATATACCTACGCAAAAACCTAATTCCAACTGTAAACTAAAATGAAATTGCTATAAAATTCAAATGGCCAACAGCGTGTTATTAAACAAATAACAATAAAACCAATAATAAGTATATTAAAATTGAAAAGTTACCTTCGAAAAACGTCGAAATAAATTGTCCTTAACCCGGAGAATATTATAATTTATAATCTGTCAGTCATCAATCTTCTCGTATTATGCTTCGGCAAAAACGAAAACACCGAGAAAGTATCAAAACATGGTTAGTAAGTAATAAACATTTATCCCCCTGGGTATCGTAATAAATTACGAATTCACACGAATTTTACATGGTACCCGATAGGGTATTACAACGTGTGTACAATACGCTAACAACCGTACAACGCCTATTAACTACAATTTATAATCGCGTCGCGCGTAAACTGATCCCTCCGCAACAGGGAAGATATTTTTCGCATGGCGAATTGAGTATCGCTGCTCATAAGAATAACTCCATATTGATCACACTTGAGAAGCCTGCGGCCAACAATATGAATTCCTAATGCACGATGTGCATCCCCTTCGTTCAATCTCTTATCGACGCCGACAAAGCTAGAAAAACTTCGTTACGTTCGACATTTTTGGCTGTGATCCAATGCCAATCACAGCCATCTTTAATTCTTCTCTGTCCGTTCGAACGTCGATTTGCGGCCAAAAGATCGTCCATATTTCATTTGGAACTCTGCTCGTTCACTTTGCCTTGATTTAACTAGGTTAGATAAGATCGTGATCCATATTTATTCGGATTTCGAGTAATGCGAAGATTATTAATTCTTAGTGTTTCGGATGTCTATAGTTTTTGAGTATACGTTACTATATTATGTACATTTGTGTAAAAACAATTTTTCAATCGAAGCATAATTTCATTTCTAGAAATCACGATTAATTTTATGTAGATAATTACGTAGATTGAATGCTCCGTGTAATGAACTGTGGGAATACGATGCCAATGCAGAGATTACGAAACTAAATAATGGTCTATCGGATTTATCGTGAATGTAGCTTTCAGCGATTTCATTGAAACGTAGTTTTAATAATTACGGAGGAATGAACGATCGCAGAGAAATACGCATCCAAGAATATTATTTACGATCGTACGAATCTTCTCGATACGAGTTTACCTTTTACTATCTCAGGCTTACGAAAAATCTGTCAGAATCGCGAAATACCTACCAACATCCTTATAATACTAAAAAATCGTTGATCAAGCCAAACGTCTAAAACTTCTTTCGCCAAAAATAAAGATTCTCTTCGAGGAAGAAAATTTCTCTACGTAAAATTTGCCTACGAATCGTTGAACGCTTCTATCTGAAAAGGAAGGAAAAGCAGAAAACCATTCTAGAATCGAGTCGAATAACTCGATCGAGTCGATCCGCGGAATTCCGGTCTAAAACAGGATAAACAGCCGGTCCGCGACAGGACGATTTCACTTTCGGTTTCAAGGATGCCGCGCGTTTGTCACACTGGCGCTGAGATAATAGCAGCCAGGCGAATTATCCGAATAATCGTGGATAGAGAAGAAAGGGGAGAAGGTTGGAGGCGGCCGTGCAGGCTGCCGCAGAAACAATAATGCCAAGAGCGGATCGTCATTACCCGGCCGGTAGAGTTATTATAAGCGAGTTAGGACAACGGCGCGGCGAACAGATCGTTACGCTCTCGGGCTGCGCCGAGAAAAAGGAAACGATAGACAGGAAACCAGCTCGAAATTGCTAGAGAAAGAGTGTGTCTGAGGGGGACAAGGTGCCAAGAGAAGAAAAGGAAATGCCACTGGTCATTCGTGGCGTGTCCAACGATTTTCTGTAATCAGCTAATTTATGCCTAATTTAGTTTCGTTTCCCGGGTTCAATCCGGACCTGGTAATCTCGTCGCGGTTTTAGATTTGCGTTCCGCCGTGGAATCGCGGCGTAATTGATTTCGAAGTAATTCGTTCGGCGTAAAGCAACGAGTAAGGAACGAGTAAGGAGGATATACACGTACGTATGTTTCGAGGTGAAGAGTATTTTAGACTTTGTTAGATTTTCTCTTTTTTTTTGGTAATTATCTTTTATGTTCTGTAAAGCTACCAAGATTCCTGGATTCTTGGAAACATGTTAGTTGTAAGATCCTTATAATTAGTAAGATCTTGAGAAGGCGGGTTTAATCTTCCTTATGAAATTGTGGACAATTAAGAAAAATCATAAGGGAGGTACATTATGATGAACCTGTTTCTACTGATGTTTTCCTGATTTTGAGGCTACTTAATGGTTAACAAGAAGGTTTTTTTGCGTGTCTAATATGAGAAGGAAGCACGAGGAGAGTAACAGCTTATCAAATGAATAATGCTCCTATTCTATAACGGCAATTTTTGTTAGAATAAAATGTCACAATATGACCAAATTGATCGAGATGACCACGGTGACTTATTATTTTATATATTATATATTTATGCTTCATTGAAACAAGAATGGTCTTTATGTAAATTGCAGGAAGACCCGAACCTAATATTAAAATCAACTTCCTCAACAGTGTCGAACTTGAACATTCAGTTCACTCGGTGAAAATCAAACTTTCAGGACCAAACCTACCCTTGTTCTTAAATACTATAGTTTTACATTAAGAAGAACCTGAGACTTCCATTTGGAAGCAGACTGTCCATCAGCATCCACGGCGACGTTCCGCGTGGCAATTCTCTTTCCGCTCGGAGATCCCGGCGGCGCGGCGAGGCAGACTCGTTGAATCGTCCGCGAGGCTATTTTGCAATTTTCGTCGGTCGGTCACGCGGCGCGAGTCCGCCTGTAACTAACCGTGTTTGCGGCGTGCACAGCCGGGGGCAACGACGAACAACTATGTGCCAACGTCACGTAGAGGCCAGACTCCCCCCGTAACTCGGAAATCGCGTTTCCACGAACGTTCTGGCCGCCGCCGCCGCCGGATAGGAAAGATCGGCCGAGGGGATCGCATTAAAGCGCGATTGCGCTCGCCGAACTAGGAACGCGGACTGATGATGAACAGTTTGACGGCGGTCACGTCCCGCGCTCCCGAAGAATCGCGACATAATATCGAGGAAATGAACCGAACTGGTCCAAGTATGCGTTTCACCGACTCGATCTTTCGTTTACCATTTCAACATCGTTTCGTTCGTTTTCAGAGGAAACGAGATGAGCTTGCGTTCCGTATCGCGCGTCTGGTGGATTCCTCACGAGGAATTTCCGGCTAACCGGCGAGTTACATTTGCGTGTTGCGCGTAATGAGAGATGGAGTTGTCGAGAGAAGCGATTTGGTTTAGTTGCGGTATGAAGAGTGGCGTGAGATTTTTAGTATCTAAAGTACGTTTAGTATCTTTGAGCGTCGATCGTTATCATTGTCGATAAGTTGGAGCTGTTGAAAGAAAATTATGTTGCAGTAGTTTATCGAATGGCGCGAACCATCGTGTCGTTGTTCCTTGAATTTTCCTTTTCAATTGCGATAGCGGGTACGTTAACCGCTGATATGATCGATGCTTTTGTCGTGATCGTTTGGCAGGTACTAAATTATACGGCGGATTGGTATTGACTTTGCTAGATTTATGAGAGTTCGATTTATGTAAAGTAAGAGGCGTAGGACTCGCTCAAGTTATACGATGTAACGTCATTTTTGATAATACTTTTCGTAGGTGAATTTTAAATCCGTAGTAAATATATCATTGATCGATCATACATTCGCTAAACTGCTTTTTACATTCGAAAATAAAGAATTTTACCGTAACAAGAAGACCGAAAAATAAAGAATCAATAACAATTCTCTATCCATCCGAAATAAATCTTAAATACGAGATACAAAATTTCTTCGATGAATCACTGTCTTTGATAGTAGACCTACGATCTAGAAGATCATTTCTACGACGATCCAAGTCACGATCCGACGCATCGTAAGTGTACCATCGAGCGACACAATTCCGTCAAACGAGATAGTTGAACCTCGCTGTAAAAAAATCCTACGTACTAAGAATCATACCGTCCATAGCATCGACGATCATCGACATCCTCGAGATCAGATATCAACGATGCGGTGCCACGCCATTTATCATCCCCTTTGCTTGGAACTTTTTTTCTCGGCCACATAAACGCCCCTGTCGATTGATCCTCACGGTGAAAGTTAATCTCTCGGTGCGTATGACATAGAGAACAAGAAAAAGAGCGAATGAGGCGAAGCTTCGTCGCAATCCAGCTCGTTAGGATCCATGTTCTCTTCTGGATCAAGAGGACCTCGCGTACTTGGTTGCCTTCGTCTCCTTCCTATCCAGATCGTGATTCCCTCGTTCCCCTCTCGAGGCCGTTTCATCCTGAATGGTGGCGCGGAATGCAGTAAAGCAAATAGGCTCCTCTCGCGGCCGAATAGCTAATTACGCTTCTTGGCATTCCTGTTTCTGGTTAGCCAGTCAGCAACAGTCAGAGAAAAGGCAAGCAGCTTGGCCAGAGGAATTATAGGCTAATCCTGGACTCGTAGGAGGACACGAGCGGCCGCGGTCACCAGACGACGAAGAAGACCACGAGGAACCCACCCAGACCCGATATCCTTCCTCTTTTTCTCGTATTTCTTTTCGTCTTTCTCTTCTTCTTTCTTCCTTTCCTCCTTCTGTTTCCTTCGCGTGCTCGCCTTCCTCTACGTTTCCCTCTTACTCGGCGTAATGGCGTTGTTTAATGTTTAATCATAGCCGCCGCGCGGCTAGAGTATAATCATAGTATAATTCAAGCAACAACATCAGCAACCACCGTGCCATGACGATGCTCCGGTGGTGGTAAGTCCGCGCTCTGCGGTCGAGAATGCATCCGCAGCACCCAGATGCACCCACGGCTACGTGTTCCTCTTTAGGGCAAGACCAACGTTTGTTGCTCTTGGCGAGGGTGAAGTTTATCGATTCCGAGTATGAGCTTGTAAAATGTAGAGACCGCTGAGCGGTTGAATCGATGTTAATTTAGATTTGGAGATTGAGCTGCAGAATTTTATAATTTATATTTGCGAATCGAGCTGGAGAATTTTTGTGGCAGAGATTGGAGGATTTGTTGTTAGCGACGGTGTTATTTTTTTTTTATTATTCTTTAGATATTTCATAGCCTAACTGCTACTTATTTATTTATTCGATAATATATGGAGACGTATATAATTATTTATCAATTATTTATTTAACATCTATAAAACACTTTCGTATAACAGCCTTTCGTATAAATTCAGTATTTGCTAAGAAATTAGATTTATATTCCAATTAATCACCTCCAGGCTGTCTATTCCAATATTCTTCAAGTAATGATATTTATCTTTCATTTTATTAATTATCTTTATCTAATCTTCAATCGATAATGATTCACGGATCGATCTTTTTCTCTAGCCTTTGATCTGCATATTTCGAACATATTTTACCATAAATTAAAATCATTAGTCCTCCACCGCGTAGTTAATAATATGATATAAATGCGTACTCTGAACTTCTATTAAATACCTGTTTGAAGGACGATTTATGCCACGCGCGGTCGATGTTGCGACGCGTATAGCTACAAATGACAGAGTTCGACACAAACGATCTTTGATTGCGTTGGCAGGTAGATTCAGATGTAAGATATGTTCGCATACGTGCTGCCCGTACGACTTTTCTATTATTCAACCTAATCATAATGCGGCTCCTTCTAACTCTATTTGTTAATATGTACCGAATAATACAAAATAATGACACGTTATTAATACGTATCCTGTGAAACTGCTATTTCAGATTGTTGTTAGATAAGAAGAAGTAGGCGATAAGTAGTTGATCTATTGAAATCTCCTTCATTCGATGATATTGTTTTATCGTAATTAGTCTCTGTCGTATTTGATCGTTTTATTATCTATTGTATTATGTCATGATATGAAATTGATCCGTATGAAAGATCGTCTTTTTGGTGAATGTATCATCGAAACCTGAGATCAGCAAGATATCTGTGAAAGTATCAGTGAACAAATTTTTCGAATAACGCATTGGATCATGCAACAGGAATTATTTTGGTATATTAAGTGTACCTGGTATTTTACAAAAATGTACTTGCTCTTAGAATTTTACTTTATAAACGATATTTCATATAC
Source organism: Bombus soroeensis (assembly GCA_014737365.1). Classification (NCBI taxonomy): domain Eukaryota; kingdom Metazoa; phylum Arthropoda; class Insecta; order Hymenoptera; family Apidae; genus Bombus; species Bombus soroeensis. Next base: position 1,263,089 of record JACXIL010000258.1, on the reverse strand, counting down.
GCTACATCAATATGCATTTGATATTTCTATTAAACGTCTTGCAACTCCTATATGTATTTTTCAACTTATTCGAAACTTTCCATTCTAACGTAATAACGATAGTCGCGTCTCATTATACCGCCAATAAAGTTTTAACAACTACTACGTAACACGAGTAATATATCCTTGAAAGCGAATCTCTACATTAACCCATTCTTTACGTGCACTCTAGTTTATTCTCCAATACGAAGCACGAAACATATATTATATTTATACCAAACTTTTTGCTGTGATGAAAAAAATTCGAAACACAAATATCCTCAAAACCATTCTCGTTCGAGATAATAACATTAACGTTACCTTGTAATTTTCGCTGTGCCATATTTCACAACACAGCTTAATACCGATGTTTCGAATCCAGTTGAAAACGATTCATTCAATTGGGTACACGAAAATTTCGTCGTATCACCGTGAAAGTCCCGTTGAACGACGGGGCTTTTTCGATAATTAACACTCGATTCTTTTGTGTCGGTGACTGCTCGGTACGCGTCAAGGCACCGAACGTCGCCGATTTGCTCTTTTTCGATCGCCTCAAGGCCCATCGGTACTTGCGTCGTGCCGAGTCATGCGTGGAACTCCCGGCATCATTGCCATAACTCGTCCCGCCGTGTTGCCTTCGTGGAGAGTTTATGGTACCATCGTTCTCGGCCCGCAACAATTCGGTCGCCATCGTCCACGCACAATTGCTGCCAGATTTTTACCTATCTTGTTGCCCCGTGGATGAATTATATTCTCGATCTTTTATCTATATCTTGTCGACATTTTTATCGAGGAAGATTGCGCGTGGCATTCTAATTGTACATTTCATTTCGATTCGCTCGATCACAAACTTTTAACAATTATATTTATATATTATATATTATATTATATACCTCAATTTTACCTTCAATATTTCTATAAAGAGAACTGTGTTATTCAATATGTAGAAAGAATAATACATTGAATATGTAGAAAGATAAATATATAGACTTCACAACTACGATTATGTCTATTTAAATAATACAAAAAGAACTGTAGCTTGTCTATGCAAAAAAATAATTCCGATTCTTCCAATCTCTCTATTCCTGCTTAACAAATAATTACATCATTACCAATAAAAAGATAGAATAAAAGAATTTAATCAAACCGTAATAATTGTCCAAATGTAACGACCGATGGAAACTTCTTACTTCCAACTTTTTCGTTAGTTCACGCGATCTCTCGATAAAACACCGCTTCTTACGATCTTCCTATTCGTCTAAGAAAACAATTACATCGCTACCAAAAAAAGAAAAATGAAAGAAAGTGAAGAGAAGAGACAAAAACAGAGGAGAGAAAAGATTTAATCAAAGAAAATTACGAAAAATACCATCTTATTTCGGAGTTTTTCGTTAGTTCACACGATCTTCCATTGTAGCAGCGTTCGAATCTTTGTCCCGGAATCGTTTTCATGGCGTCGAGGTCACGAGGAAGCGACGCCGGCACGGCGCGCGGCGTGGCGGTGGCAGCGTTGAAAATAACGTGGCACATTATAGGCAAGCATTAGAGTGACCGGTAGCCGACCGGTGAGTTTTTTGCCGGATTCCAGTAGCGCCTTCGACAAACACCGGCGAAGAGGGAAGAGTCCGGTCTCTATAGTTCGCTACTTTTACTAGGTTATTCACGAACGGTCTCGTGACTCGTTCCGCGCCAGCTCCTCTCAGCACCTTGTCCGACGCGGAGTCTGCCAAGGGCCAAAAGAAGTCCCCTCCGGAATTCCTCGTGGCGAAAGTGAACGCGCTGGAATCGAGCTTTGCTACGCGCGAAACCGAACCGTTCCGTCGCCTCTTCGCGCGTCATCCTCGCGTATGCGTCTTTCAGGGACTTCCTTCTTCGAGTTATAGTTCATCGGTTGCAAAGATGCAGATGTTTTTCAGACCATCCATATTAGATGGTTTTAGCGAGTTTTAGATTTTTAGAATTTACCGTAGTTTCTGTGATTGATCGATAGTTAGCAGTGCGTGAAGGATTTTTAAAGTTTGAAGACTCCACGTTAACCTGACGATGTTTTCGGGAAATCAGTGTTAATTAGTAATCCGTAGCCACTGCTCCGTTCTACCGTAACCGTACAAAGTTTATTACTCCAGGCTATGCATTTTTTGGTACAAACTATGTACCAACTCTTAGAGCATAAATTTCTAACGAGACGGCTGTGATGTCTTAAATTTGGATGATTCTCGAATCTTCTAATCGTTCGATCAATTAAACGAGAAAAACATTCGTAAGACGAGAAACTATTCGATGTCACGTCCCTTTTAATTGCCCCCGGCAACGTAAGAAATCATTCTGATGGGAAAATAATTGCTGTATTATTAATTATTCGACATGCATCATTTTTCTGAAGACCGTCGTGCGGTTGTTTTGCAATCGCGTTATTAAAGAGTTCTGATTGCGAGGATACCGTCGCGGATATAATAAATGAGATGATTCGAGTAAAGATATAATAAATGTGAAATATACTAATTATTTTCCTAAGTGGAATGACTATTAAAATGAAATTAGAATTCTGGGACCCATTTTAAGAAGACCGTACAGAACGTTCAACTTCTTTCCACAAACTACTATCCTCGATACGTTAAATTTTCAAAATCATCTCACCTAATCCCCATCATCCTATCGCTTCTTACATCGCTAGGACGCGTCTAAAACAACACTCTGATCGACAGTGTTTTTTACGCATCTACAATTTCCTCCAAACTGCGTCAAATTCGATCAAACCAATTAACGAACGTTCCCAGCCAACGGCGATTTCGTGTTCGAAAGAAAGGAAGAAAAGAGGATGAAAAAACGATATCCACAACGGTTACACTGGGGGATGAACTGTCACCCCCCATGGCAGGATTTTTTTCGGCTCTCCTTTCCTCGGTTCTCTCATCCCCACGAGCCATGAGTCACATAATAGTTCCTCCGTGGCCCCTAATGATTTATGCCTCTGGTCGGGTTTTATGTATTTCTGTGCAACGCGCTTCAGCATTTTTCTTTTTTTTTTTTTTAGCTTCTCACCCCGGAGTCGCTGGATCGACCGACGATGAGAGAGAAAGAGAAACTATCACGGGACCGTGAAGAAAGAAAAAGGGGATGGGAGAAGAATCATAAAGCGTCGCAGGGCCCTGGTACTGCTTTTCGCTGCTACGGCTAACTACGCAGTCTATATAGATCGATATAATTAATAGCTCCGGCATGGATCGGGTAACATATGGCTCGGGACACGTTCGAAGAACGGAAAAGGATAGAAAACTCGGGGACAGCAGCGTGGAGAGAGGAGAAAAGACTCGGGGCACATCGAACTCTTGGACTGCGCTGCATTCAAAGGGATTAGAGGCGAATAAACGAACACCGCGAGGTGTTCTCGTGCAGGCGAAAAAAACGATAGCGGCATGCTAATTCCTACCTGGTGGCGTCCTCAAGGTCCAAGGAGGAGCCTACCAGTTGAACTCGTTCGCCTGTTCGTCACACTACTTTCGGTGTGGGTTTAATATTGACCCGGCGAGATTAGGTGCGAGCCAGGTTTGGATTAAACGAAGCGACGGTTTTGTTGATCATTCGTGAAGAAGTCAAGGGTTTGGTTTCGTTTAACGTTTGGAGAAGTTGAGAGAATAATTGAGGATATCTGTGAAGGGTGAGTTTGTTATGCGATTAGATTGTTTTAAGGAGGATAGCGATGACGAAGAAGAATTAGAAGAAACTTGGATTGTGTATTCCTTGTTTTAACATGTGTCAGAGACGAGCACATTTTTCAGCAGAATTTTATTCCTAGTTATCAGTGTTGTATTTCTCTAATTGTGACTGCGAATTTCTAGATTTCGACGATTCTAATTTGTCAGAAACGAAGCACGTACAGAGAGTAACCGAACGAGTATTGATACGATAGAATCAATAAAAATATACGACAGAGCGGAACAAAAAGTTCTTTCTACTCCAATTTCCATCCCTTACTATTCGATACAATAAATTCAAGTAACGATACAGATACTACAGTAATATCCATTAAAAGTAACCTAAATAGAACACTCAACCATATATGTAAGTGCACGTGTACTCTCTACATTCTCAACAATAATTTATTCGAGGATAAAGCTTCCGTAAGGAACGTCACTTTGTATCTCCAACCTATTTTTCCCCATAAATTCGTCCTTTCTCAAGTTGGTAGCGTCAATTCAAAAACACCCTGTATATCGCATACGTAGAGTTTCCACGTGAATTGCCGTCGATGGACAAAGAACGAAAGAAAGATGCCAGTTCAACCCTCTAGCGGAGATATCATTTGCATTCCCTCGTCGACAAGGCCACGTGGCCACGCCGTGCACACGGCCCTTTCCGCACCCTGCGCTCGCGCGAGTAAACGGCGCGCGTTTTGCATAATTTCACGAATCGCGCGTATAATCGTTCCCCGTCGGTACAAAACGCAGAGCAATATTTTCGTATCGTACTCGCGCGACCCTGGCCTCTTCCGTATTAGCATAATCTTTTCGAAATGACGCAGAAAAAGCGACACGTGACCCGTCACGAGCCGGAAGGACCAGGCCCCCGAAAACGAAAGGTTTCAGGCGTCATGAATTTCTGAACCAACTCCGTTCTTTTCTTCCTCGTCCCCCGAATTACCTCCCCACTGTCGATTGTCGATGTATCAAAATTTTGTCGAGCTATGAGACATATAGGAGGAAGCTGAAGAACGTTTTCTAAGGGGCACGTGTCAGGGAGAGAGAGAGAGAGAGAGAGAGTCGCCTTGAACTTTTACACGAGCACGAGCGAGACTATTATTATGGTAGCAGACGACACACGGATGTAAGTGAATTTTATATGTGGGTTCTGAAGGAATCAATTGGAAATTTGAAATAAGTTGTGTTGCATTTGTATGTTGATGGAGTTGTTTGAGATGCAGGGAGATCGATGAAGTGGCTGATGGGGTGGTGCGTTGATTCGAATATGCGGATTTGTCTATTAGCTGGTGATTTTTAAATACGTAATAGGTGTTTTGCAAAAGCGATGGGTACTTGAGTAGGTAAATTTGTTATATTTCTTTTTTACGAAGCTTGTAATAAATTCACGGCTATACGGCATATAAGCTTTTTACTATAAGCCGAATGATTTAAGAAGGAAATGATTTACTGAGAAGATTTGTATCTTTGTGATCGTAATAACGCATAAGCTTACATCGATAGTAATTATGTAATTATGGATCGAATGATCAGAAATATTATAACTCGAACTGTTTGCAGTAAGTTTTGTAGTAACGCAAATTTCATGATGTACGTAATTCTATAATGAGTAGAAAATGGACATAAGTACCTCAACAAGATGTAAGTATCGATCAAACTTACTCGCAATTAAAATGTTGGTCAAAGTTTTTTAAATCTGACCTAGCTACACGCGTATAACTATTCTTTTTTTAGCCGTAACTTTCACTATTCACCTTCACGATAATGATTTAATTGTCTTTCGCGTATCCATATACGGTAAGTTGGAAGAAACCGAATATGTAATGCTTTGGCATCTGATAATTGATAATTTATACCCAAGAATTCACGATGAAATAGGAACTTCTTACATAATGATTCGCGAAATAAATGTAAAAATAATCAATCTACGAAATGTACCACGCGTATCAATCATCCTACAAGAGGAATAAAAAGAAGCAGGGATATCAAGTGATAATTCCAGAGGACATAAAGTGAGAGCTACCAAGAGTAATCACCGGATCGTTACCAGGCACAATACTTTCATGGAGCGATTTAACGCGCGCGTTCTCGAACAAAGCCATTAGATTTCACAAGGAATATCGAAGTCTTTGTCGTGTATAGTCGGTACAAAGGCCGCGAAAAAGGCGAAGCCAGGGTTCAAACGCACCGACGATCGCTCGTCACCAAGGAATCAATTTTCCGAATGAATATCCCAACCTTTTGTTCTCCTTCTTTTTTCTCTCTTTCCTCCTTTCCTTCCACGCGTCCGCTTCCATTCAGAGCTTGAATCGCGTCGTTTAGGGAATTTCGTGGCGTCGCGTCGGTGGCAGTGAACGGGGCCGTCAACACCGTCCATGACCACGTGTACAATGGCCCTCTCTCGCAATCATCCACCTCCCTGCGTATAGATCGCCTCTATTGTTACCTCGAAAGACGCGACGAAAAAGTGGCGCGACTAATTACCTCGGCCGGCCCGATCGACAAAACCTTGGAAAGTCGAGTGTAAATCACGTAACAATTACAAAGGCGTCGAGCCAACACCGTTTCCATTGCCAGTTCCCCGTGTTGTGTGTACAGTAACGTTGTTTTCTTAACTGTGATTGAAATCGATCGACGTGGATCGTAAATATTCTACGTGTAAATGGTTCGCTACTTGGAAATTTGTTAGGACGACGAGTAGACTGTAGATATTCGAATTGCACGGTGAAAATTTAAAATCACGATGCGTTTTTATAGGGTTTAATATTTTCAAAGAAATCGAGAATTTACGTACGAAGGTACTAGGCTGTGGATTTTTATCCATTTATGGAAAGTTTGAGGGTGTAACGATGCATAGAACACGCATAATGCGTTCGTTCTTCGTTTAAACAAATTTTGTATATGTCTCTGATACTATTGAAGAACACGTTACGTACGCGTATCTTTCGGAAAAATACTTCTCAACTTCCAAACGCGACAGACATACTTAATTGTATTTCTTTTACTATATTTTAAATGATATATATTTAAAAGGTATAGCGTAATTTCAATATTTAAGAATTGCTATTACCGATATAGTTCTCTCCAGACATCAATAACCTACATACGATACAAATCAGAACCTTCTACAGAAAAATGTACTAATAACGATAGCTGTTATCGTAGTTGTAACTTGAGACCTTATTTATTTTATTACCAAACTGATCAATACCTTACACACCTGCGACTTGTAAAATTTTCCTAATAATATCGATGCAATTAAAAATTATTCGTTACCATATAACGCAAATAATAAAAATTCAAGTAGAAGGGAACGTATCGAGTGAATCTCCGGATAACCAGATTCTACAACTCCAAATCTCAGTATTCTTTCCCCGAAACAAAATTCCATGACCAAATGGAAATATTCTGTAGGACGCGGTTTGACTGTCGAGCATCTACGTCTCCGCATTAGAAATCCAGGCGCGAACGTGTAATCTTACAGAGTACGGTTAACGCTTCCCTGTCGGTTCTAATTCATTGCTCGAACGCGAGTCGATCGAGCAACCTCGGCCCACGATAAACTCGCTTGTTTTCCATGCCAGTACCAGCTTGGCTGGTCTCGACAATGCCATGTATGTACTCGTAGAGCCGAGTCGTCGAATCGTCCGTGTCACGGAATGAACCCGGCTTAATTACCTGGTGATGCACGACTACCAGACGAACCACGTCGTAATTCGCCTTAACAGCCGTGGTTTACGCAAAACTCGCGTGATCGACCGGCCATGGTACCTGGAAACACGCTTTCTTCCGTCTCGAGTGTCGCCTCCTCGATTCACGCGGGTTAGGTAGTCGATATTTCACGCGTTCCTCTCGCCAGGAATTTAAACGTTTATTTGAATATGAAGGCTACGAGAGAAGAACACGATATGTCATATTTTATATTTTTTACAGAGGAGCAGTTTTAAAATCCAGTTGTCTCTGTCAATTAATTCCGTGTTACTACGATTGTTCTTTTGTTCGATTTTGACATATTTTTCTATCTTCTTCGTAATTTTATGTAAATCCACGTCCGTAATTCCCACTTTTATCGTTGTTTCCACTCATTGGATTTATCAAATCCTTAAAATTTGTCATACAGCGATAATTGAAGTCATAAAATCAAGAAACATGAATTTATCGTGTTCTCCTGCTGTGACTTTCATATTTATATGCTTATCGTAATCAATTAACTTCTGTTACTCGTAGTAGGCTAAAATAGGATTATTTTGAGTTATGTTCGTTCACTTCGAAATCTTGTAATTAACATATTTGGTTACGAGCATCTTTGTAACGGTCTATAGTTAAAAATAGACTATTCGATTCATCTTTAGTGGCGTTTCTGCGATTAATTGGTCTCGTTTTGCGAGTATAATTTTCTGCCTACAACATACGAGTATAGTTCTCTTGTATACAACGTTTATGCTCGGCAAAACGTAAGGAACTTATTCAGTCTATTGCTACTTTACATAAATTTTACAGGAACTACTAAGCGAAGGAGTTACGATAATCTTTAGATATCGTTATTTAATGCGATACGACTTACCTAAAAACAAATCTAGAAACGCAGAGGGAATAATTTGTCAGGGTTCTGGGTAAAAAGGGATAGGGTGAAATAATCAAATAAGAAGTAAACCAAAGATTAATCTTATGATAGTATAGCTTTATTTTAGACTAGAACGGAAAAATAATATAATATTAATAATATAAAATAATAATTAATAATAATAATTAATAATAATAATAATAATAATAATAAACTATATACACGAGAATAGTAGGGACCGACATACATAACATTGTTTTTCATACGTATAATTGTGTTCGTCGTGTCTATATGTGTGTGTTACGTATGCACAAGTGTTTCTGAACTTTAGTGTATTCCATACATGCGTATGCGTGTGTGGATTCGCGTATAACGCGTGTGTGCAGGCGAAGAAAAAAGCGAGAAATTGAGCCACACCCTCGTCGGCTACGAGTTCGATCTCTTAAACGCGTGTGCTAACTTTTTGTTAACTTACGTGCCCGATCATACATTACTTTGTTGTAAATGAACTTATTCGTGGTACTGTAGAAACGTGATACTCCGTAGAATTGTCCGTTTAGAAAAGTTCTAATCGAAGCAGATCCAACCTCTACGTAAATCTACGTTAAACAAGATTTAACACTTCACTGGTATCGTTAACTCATATAGAATACGGTAACAGTTTGGCTTGGATTTAAATCCAGTACTTTAATTCCAAAACATTTCATTTCACTTCGTCATAGTTAAAATAGATTTTTCAGCGTGTCAATAGAAATTTAATACTTGAATTTGTTACGAACAAATTCTTATCTTCTAAAATGCTTTAACAGCATTAACGAGTAGTAAAAACTCACGATTCGAAGTGTTAAACGATCACGTTTATAGCGTGAAATAAAAACACAGGCTAAAACGATGCACTGGAAAATTGTACAATCCAATTTGCAAACTGTTATAAGATATTTATACGATTTAAATATTAACGTTCGTATTCTACGTTTAATATTAACATGGTTGACAGTCTTGTTTGATAAGGTATTCAGAATACTAACAAGCGATGACTGGCAATAATTCATGTCGATAGATACAATGACGATAATGATACAAATAAAGCATATACTAAAACAAACGAACTAGATCTACAAAGATCGACTGAAAATTTCACGTTCCAGTTACCCGAAAAAGTTTGGCGACGCTTAAGGTTCGATAAAAGATGAAGAATATGAAATTATAAAATAAAAAACTAGGATAAAGATCGTAAAAGGAAGAAAAGCACCAGAATACAACAGCGGTGTATGCGTCGAGTTTTCAGGCTGTTCAAGGTCGGTACGAGATCGAGTCGATTCGTTCGTGTGGGCAGACGAGAGTGTGACTATCACAAAAAACGATAAAAAGAAAGAGAGACAGTTTCTTGGGGGGCGGGGGACTCATAAATAACTAACGCATAAAACAATAATAATAATAATAATAATAATAATAATAATAATAATTAGTAATAGTAGTAGCCCTGATTAAGATCGATGTCGTCGTAAAAATGGCAAAATAGGATTGTCTCGCTTCGCTGCGAAGGAAGAAGGAGGACAAAACGAAGTTATGTTATGTGATGACACAGAAACAGGTTCGACTGGGATTGACGCATGCGTGTGAATGTATGAACAAGATGATTCAGAATGAATTTCATGTTTCGTACCTAGATGCTATAAAAAATATAGGAAATTAACGCGAATTTGTTATGTTATATATATTATATACATATAAAAGATATATATCTTATATTTGTTATGTGAGATACTAAGTCATTTATTACATATCAGTTTAAAAAGAAGAGTTTCGTATAACTCGAACTCTTTTTTATTAATGCTAATATGCGATTTTTTGTTCAAACAATGAGAATTTACGTTTGGATAAACGTATACTTAATAAAACTCCAAGAAGCAAAGTTCTTACAAATGGAGTTCATATAAATCAATTGATCGATTAATAGTCGAATGAGATCGAAACTATGAAATTATTTATGTAACAACTTCGAAGATAAAGCGTAAATCTGGAAATCGAAGTAGATATACGAAAATACTAAAATACTAATTTGGGCACGGCCGTTGCTTAGCCCATCATGTGTACTACTCACCTATCACATATACATCATGACGCCAGCACGCAATAATTTTTAAAACAAAGATCAAATACAAATAGCGCAGAGGATTAAATATATAAATCTCTCCACTGCTTAAAGTTCCCTGGATTAAACATTTTTTCCGTCATAGTAATTATAAAAATAGCTAATTTTTAACCTAACTTACGTACGAAATTTTCTAACTGGGTAAAATTGGCAAAGTAAAGAAACAAATAATTAAAAAGAGATAAACTTTGAAAAAGATTTCAAATTAGCTTGTACGTACATTTCTAAAAATGAACGACAAATTTTCTGAAACGCGTTAATTCCATAATATCAAGCTCTTGTAATTCGTCGAAAAATGAAATCCATTTTGCGTCACTCTATAATGCACTGTATAATGCACATATGTATGAATGTACTTATGGATAACGCATGTGTCGCCCGTCACAAGAAAAAGACAGAGAGAGTGGACTCTCTGGCGGTCGTTACGGTTGTTGGAGGCCAGAATCGGGACCGTTCGAGATAAAGGGGCCCTATCCGAGCCTCGGATAACAGCGAGGGCTTTGCGAAGTGTATTTACAATGAAACGCTTCAGGCGCAACAAGGAAAAGGCACTGAACGTAAGATGACACGGTGTTGGAATGGCTTCGCGGCTATGCATAATGACGCCGACGACGACGACGACGACGACGACGCCGACGACGACGACGACGACGACGACGCCGACGACGACGACGACGACGACGACGGCGACGACGACGGCGACGACGACGACGACGACGACGACGACGACGACGACGACGACGACGACGATGATAAGTATGACGCATATCGAAGAACAAGGAGGATGAAGAGGGGAGGGACGAAAGGTAAGGGTAAAGGGGGCGAAGAGATAAGGGACGATATTTCGCTACACTATGTAGGAATTAAAGGCAATGTATTCTCCGTTCTTTCTGGCTATACTATAATGAATCAAACGCTTCGAGTAATAATCGAAATGGATAGTTACTAAGGATCCATTATAAAATATAATAATAAAATTCGTAATAATTTGCAATATAGTCTATAACTGTACAGCAACTTATAATCAAGACGCGATGGGTATTACTTCTTCGTCATCATTTTCTTCCACTTTCATGATATTTTCACTTAGTTATGTTTATTCTTGCGTTTTTGTATATTTCACTGGTGGCGATGATCGATATTAGATTAATTAGATTAAAAATGTTTAATGCTCGATATTCTCACGCATCACGGCATACTCGACGCTTGTACGCTTTCTCTAAAATTTCTGTCCTTTTCTAAAAATCCCATTCTTCGGAAGTCAACTCATTCGCACACTCACTCACACATACGTTTTATATTCTCGTTTATTCTTTTACGTTCGCTCTCTCCTTTTTTTCTTCTTTAGTCGCGTTCTCCCTTACGCTAGAAATAGTCATCTGATAGGAACTTTCAGTATTGCCTAGCTCTGGATATATTATTATTCGCACTATACATATAAAGATTCTTCGAGATTTCGCTTTGTTTTATTATCTTTTTGTTTTTTTAGTCCGTTAGAAATCCCGTAATCGACGGGCCCCCTAGAGTATCACACGGGCCAAATTATACAGTATGCGTACGTATACACGCGGTAAAGGGACACGTGCACAACATACAACGACGGTGACTCGCGCAGGTTCGAAATTCACCATCACGATAACAATAAAAGAAGAAAGACAGAGGAAAGAGTAGAAAAAAGGAATCTCATCGAACAGATGAAAATTATTCTTGTATTACAGACGCAAAATAGGCAGTTCAACGAGCATCGACATATCAAAATATCGACTATGAAGAATAAGAAAGCAGGAAAAAAGGAAAGACAAGTATCTTCGATTTCAAAATTTCGAACTCGTCGCGGGCCAAATAATCGTTTACGAGTCTAAGAGGTCAGCCAGACACTCACCGGCCGTGGTGGTAGCCGTGCTAGCCGCTGCGGTGCCCGGATGTTGCTGTTGCTGTGGTTGGAACATGGCCGTAGGGTGGAGGAACAAGGATCCGTACATCATGTTTTCGTCCGATTGCTGCTGCTGGCCGGCTTGCTGGTTACCAGGCCCGACCACCGGCGAGCTACCGATTCCTGCTGTGCCACTGTTGCCACCAGGAACGATCGGTGCGCCGGGTGTTGGTGGCACGAGGCTACCTTCCTCGACGGCGACACGCACCGATTCGATGTGTCGCCGTGAGAATACGTGCTCCTGGAGCGGCGACTTGGCCGAGTATCGAACAGAGCAAAGCCTACATTCGTCGGGCCCGGTCGGACCGCGATGAGGTTGGACGGCCGATCCTTCGGCTGGCAAACCTGCCGCCAGTCTAGCTTTCTTCTCCTTCGCGCGGGCGTTCTGGAACCACACCTGCCACTCCTTTCTATTAGATCGCAAAGTCCATTGATGACTCGATTATCGTCAGTAGGGTGATGCGATTGTAGGAATTATTGTGAAGTTGGTGAAACTTTGAAGATTTAACGGATAAAAGAAAGAGGTATAGATATTAATCGCGATAGAACTCTATTTATCTGAAATCCAGTTATAAGATCCAAATCTTCGCTAGTGCACCCTTAAACGAATTACTTATTGACTCAATTTATTTGAACGTCAACTCTTCTTATATGAACGAACAATTTCTAGAAGTAGGGAGAATCAATATACTCGTACAAATATTATACTAACTCTAGTTACGCAGTAACTGTTTCTTCTACCATAGGTTAATATAAACGAAGTACTACTGTAATTGCAAGTTTGTTAAGGATTCGAGTATTCTTTGACGTTTCTCGTGTAGAGTTGTGAAATGCAGATGTAAGAAATCAGAGTAAACGTAGGAAATAATAGTGTAGAAAGAATTGCATTTATCTAAATCGGTCGAAGAATTTGAAGATTTTTGAAGTGATATCGAAGTTATATTTATATTCATTTAAAATTGCATAATTTTTCATTGTTCTAATCCACGGATAGAAACTAAAATAATCTTTACATTAATTAAAATAATCGACTGCCGTAAGAAAAGTTATTGCGAAGCTCATGCACGATAAAATAGAACTCGATATAGAAATAAAGACTGCTGCTCACCTGAACCACGCGCTTCGGCAGTCCGATCTCGCGCCCGAGCATCTCGCATTCGGCCATCGTAGGTGTCTTGTAGTCCGAGAACAGCGATTTCATCACTTTCACCTGGGTAGCAGACATTTGAGTGCGATATCTCTTGCCGCTGGACTGGCCCGTTCCGCTGCCGGTGCCGGTAACCGGCGGGCCCGCGGTACTTCCGGTCCCCGCCGAAGCGGGTCCCTGTCTGGAGCTCTGTGTGCTCGAGGCTGGACTCGCCGGTCCACTCTCGTCGTCTAAGAATTCCGTAGTCTCGCTCATGCTGTCGTCGTCGCAGATACTTCTTTCGGAAAGATCGGTCAATGGACCGCAATCGCTACCACCGCGAAAATGTGCGCCGTGTTGCTCTTCGAGAAGATTACTCAGTCCACCGAGACTCAGTTTCATCGGGCGACTCAAGTCTACCGGTTTGCTCAGATCCAAAGGAGATTCACCGCTGTTACCGCCTGCCTGATGGTTCGCGGTTTCTTGTTTACCGTTGCTGGCGTGAGCCTGCAGCTCACTGATGTATCGTTTCATTGATTCCTCGTAATACTTTTTCAAGGATGCCTCCATGTCGGTGTTGAAAGGTGGAAACAGAGGAGGCATCATATTCGGCGTGCTCGGATTCGAAGGAGCCGACTCCATCGACAGTTCTTCGTCGGGGATATTATCGATATTCACCTCGCCGCGCGCGACTTGATCGGCGTGTTTGCTGCTGAGATGGGATTCTAATGCCGATTTCACTTTGAACAATGCTGGACAGAATGGACAACGTTTGTTGATCACTTGGCTGTGCGCGCGGAACTGGCCCTTCCGTTCCCGAGCACGTGTATTTTGAAACCACACTTGAACAACACGTTTTTTCAGACCGACCTCGCGAGCGATCGTTTCCAACATCTTTCTCGATGGATTCGATTCCACTTGATATTTCTGATATAAATAATCTAGCTGTTCGGGCAGTATCGTCGTTCTCAATCGCTTGTCTTTCGGCTGCTCGTTGTGCTCGGAATTCGAGCGGCTGTCACCTCCTGTTCCTTCGTCAAAATCATCGTACTTTCTCTTTCTCTCTTGCATCATAGCGATCAAAGGATGTGGACTATCGGTGGCTACTCCAGTGGTAGCGTTCAGTGCTTGCTGTTGTAGAATCCCGAAAGGTGAATCTGGTGGATAAGCCGGTGGAAAAAGGGATGGGTTCATGATATGTACCAGCTGATGTTCGCGCCACAGTTCGAATCGCCCGAACATCAAATTACACTTGTCGCACTGAAAGCTACCTTCCTTCGACTCGGTTTGCGACTGCGACTGTTGTTGTTGCAATGGTTGTTGCTGTTGTTGCTGTTGCTGCTGCTGCTGCTGCTGCTGCTGCTGCTGCTGCGACTGTTGTTGAGGCTGTTGATGCGACTGTCCCATTGTCTGCTGCTGATGGTGGGGAGGCGTAGTGGTGTTCAATGGTTGCTGCAACTGTTCCGCGAGAGCGGGAGCGTTCGTTGGGTTGCTGGAGACGGCGTTAGCAGTGGTGGTGGTGGAGCTGCTGTTGCTATCTTCGGAACTGAGAACCGCGGCTACTTGGGCCGCGGCCGCCTGCGCTTGGGCGCTCCTCTTCGCGTCCTCCTCCTTGAAGCAGTGCGTCTTCTGATGACGTATGAGCTCGTAGTATCTCTGAAACACCAGCAAACACTTCTTGCATTGGTAATTCAAGCCTGGGGTCCGCTGGAAGCGGCCTGAACCGTCGTCGCCCTCGCGGCTGCCCGTTGTCACTGGCTCAGCGGCTGGCTGATTCTCGTACACCTTTCGTGCTTTCTGTCTAGCGTTCTGGAACCATACCACGATCACGCGCGGGCTCAGTCCAAGCAGCTTGCTCAGATATTCCAGATCGTCGTCCTTTGGGTACGCGTTGTTTTCGAAGAACTCCTGAAGTACTTTGATCTGATAGTCGGTGAATCTTGTCCTGTTAGCTCGTTTCCCGGAGCTGCCACCCGACGAGTTGTTGCCGTTGGTGTTTCCACCGAAGGAGTAGTCCGTTGGTCCACGGCCAGGGCTCAGGGATCTCTGGGGCGTTAAAGCCATGGCCGCAATGGCGCCTTGAACGACGCTACCAGCACCGGGATTGGGGCTGGCGAAGTTTTGTGGTGTCAACTTTGGCGGGAGCATAGGAGTGCTCGGAGCGTTGGTTGTCGATGAAGCGTGCGATGACACGTCGTGATGAATTCCAGAGAACACGGAGCTCATGCTGAGCGCCGGTGAATGCGGTCTCGACTGCTGTCCACCGGAACTTCCAGGAGAATGATGCTGCTGTTCTTCTTGATGCTGCGATTGTTGTTGCACGTGACACAGCGGCTGTTCTTGAATCTCTTGCTTAATTTCACTGACCTGAGACGTATTCACGTTCGTGGTCGACGGTGGCGGTGTCGCTTGCTTGTTTGGACTTTTGTCATCCGAGGAACTGCTTCCAGATACGCTAGAGTTCAGCGGTGTCACTTTTGCCTCTCCGGTTTTTTCATATTCCTCGAGATTCAGAGTAGTGCTAGGCGGATTGTTGAAGTTGTACGGGCTGTCCTTGTTACGTTGCCGCTCTTTGAACAACGTGTTCCTGAACCAGTGTTTGATCACTTTCGGCGGTAACCCGCTTTGAGCCGCCATATCTAGAATCTGCTCCTCGCCGGGAGAATTGTTGATGTCGAAATGCGCTCGTAATATCTTTAGCTGTTCGTCGGTTATGCGCGTTCGCGCTCGTTTCTGCGAGGCAGCCGCGTTTGCCTGTAAGAAAAGGTCGCCTATGCTTTCTTTCTTGTTCGCAAATTCGAGTACGATTTACCACGCTGATATACGCTTTCAGATAGAGTGTCTGCTTTTAATTCGTTTTTTATATACTCTAACATATCGTAGTTTCTCGTGAAGGTTGTTTATTGGAAGAGAACGAGTATACGATCGCATAGTGATATGATAATGATTGCAAATTGAAATGTTAATGAATATGAAGATCGATATGACATAGAATAATCTCGAACTTACTTAATTTAATACTGACAATTTTCTACAATCGTATAAATTATATTCATAAACGCCTTAGATTACTCTCGTAACAAAGTAATTATATGGCGATAAAATTCTAAAATAATTAAATTAACATAACAACAGATAATAGAGTTTAACTGCAGATAATAATTATATTTTGCTTATAGATTATGATTTTGAAAAAAGCAGAGAAGAATATCAGAAATTATTAAAATTTAGAACAGAAAAATGACGGCTTGACCAAATAAAATACTAACTAACTTAACGAAGAAATTTAAACAAAATATAATAAATCTCTATAAAGAAGGAATCATAAAGTTACTCACGGCTGCTACTTGCTGTTGTTGCAGAGCGAGATGTTGCTTAGTCAAGAGGTCAGCTTGAGCATTGATAGGCGGATATCCGGTAGCCGTACCATCGTACGGGGGTGGTGGTAGCATCATCGGTACCAAAGGTGGTTGTAAATTCATAGCAGCCAAAGCAGGTATTCCAAGCGGTAAACTCATCATACCCATCATCAATCCAGGATACTGTTGGAAATGATGCTGCAGTTGAGACGCAGCCATTACGTTCAAAGCAGCTTGCATTTCGGTCACCTGTTGCGCAAGAGTCAATTGTACATGCTGTTGTTGTTGCTGCTGCTGCTGCTGCTGCTGCTGTTGCTGCTGCTGCTGCTGCTGTTGCTGCTGTTGCGGCTGTTGTTGCTGCTGCTGTTGTTGTTGAATATGGTGCTGAGGATTGGTCGGCAGTACAGTTAGAGTCATAGAATCTGTACTCGATACTGGCGTGTTGCTTAATGCTGGTGTGGTTGCTGGAGTAGTAGAAGTAGCCTCTGGAGTTTTACTGACACGATCTTTGTTCTCAATAACCTCCTCTTTCTCTTTTTCACGTTGTTCTTTATCCGAGGAGAGATCTTGCGGCTGGCTAGAAGCTGGTGTCGAACTTCTAGGTCCGGACGACGTAGAAGAAGACGTTGCAACAGTCACTACAACGCTCTTCTTCTCGTATTCACATTTAAATTGCTGAACATATTTCTCTAAGAATTCACGAGGCACCAGATCACGGTGTACTTCTTCGCAATGAGCTTTCAACACCCAAACGCTACTAAATTCCTTGTTGCAATGCTGACAGGTGCTTCTAGTCAGTTCTGGTATAACGTCATCATCAGTAGGTTCTTCAGCTTCTTCCTCTCTTTCGCGAGCAGCTTGAGCAGCTAGGGCCTGTTTCTGTTGCTCCTGCTTCTGTTGTTCTTGCTGAGCTTGGAGCGCCGCAACAACTTCCTCTTCTTTACGCTGACGTCTTTGGTGGTTTTCATTGAACTGCATCACCAGATCGAAACCGAAACTTTCTAGAAGATGCTTGTACATATGCGACGACTTGTGACGAGGTTGAACCAACGTATCTTGCGAAGAATTTGTATTCTGCTGCGTGTTTTGTTGTGGACCAGGTGTTGTGGATGAAGGGGGTGGAGTTTTCGCTGGTGTGGATGATGCGAGCTGTTGAGATGCTGCTAGTTGTTGAAACAACGCCAATGGATTGCTAAATATGCAGTAGAGCTGTTGGTGAGTGGCAAGCTGTTCTTGGCTGACAAAAAAAGCACTGCATCGAGGGCAAGTCAACATTGGTCCGCTGTTTCCAGAGGTGCTGGTGTTAACCGGTGGACTGTTTGGGCTGCTTGGCGGAGGCTGTTCGATCAATGGACGTGCAAGATCCAACTGACCACTGGCAGCGAGATCTGGCAATTTACTGGCCCTAGTCTGGTGCAGCACGCTCCTCATGTGAATGTCCAAAGTGCTGCCTTGAGAGTAAGCTACTTTGCAAATGTTGCACTTGTAAGGTTTCTTGTCCTGGTCTTGCTGAGAATCAGGGGATTCCGTAGGACTAACAGGCGGCACCACAGAGATCAATGTGTTGTTGTTACCCTGCTCTTGCATTGCTCTCTTCAACTTATGCAGATGGCTGACACTGTTGTAATGAACTAACAGAATATTCTTCTGAGTAAAACTCTCCTTGCAAACGTCGCACTTAAACGGTCTATTAGGATCCAGATACTTCTCCATGGGATAGGACATCTTTTCCCCTTTGCGGTGCAACAGCGTCTTGTTGTGTCCAGTCAAGTAACTCTGCCTGGTAAACGCAACTCTACAGCGATGACACTTGAACTTTCTCCCCGGATCGTGATACGAGTCCTCGGCCACTGGTTGACTATTCAAATAATCTTCTAAAAGACGCTGCTCCTTGTGTAATGGTGACGAGTCGCTCGCGTCGCTCTCTTCCTCCTCCGCCTTGCTGGCATCGTCTTCGATGTTCTGTTCTCCGACCAAATTGCCCTGCCTACGAAGAGCTTCCTCCGTGAGCGCTTGAAGCAACGGATGAGCGTGCACCAGGCTCTGTTTATATTGCGCGAGTTCGTCCTCATGTAGATCCGCGTGAGCAGACTCCAGGTGTCTTTGGAGAGCCTGGACTGAGCGAAATGATCGTCCACAAAGGGCGCATTTTGTCGCATCCCGAATGGCGTGATACTGTGAGTGCTGTTGCAGCTTTTCCAGAGTCTTGAACGCGAGACTACACTGTCCGCATCGATACTTGTAAACGTGTTTTTCGCTGACGGCGAGCGTAGGTGTAGTGGCTGGATGAGTCTCCCTGTGATGTTGCTGTAGTTCCTCCAATGAGCGGCACACGCGTCCGCAGACGGTGCATCTGCTGAGCTCCTCGATCTCCTCGTTGGCTCCACGTTCGCTCATATCCTCCTCTTGCGACTGTTTCGTGGTGGTAGTCGGTGAAGTCGGCATAGTTACGGCTGGAGTCGAAACGTTTCGCGGATTGTTGTTCAACCAATGGCTCTGGTCCACCAGTAACAGCAGTCGTTGTAAGCCGTCCGCGTTAACAGAGTGTATTTGCATCACGTGCTTCTCGAGCGCGGAACGCTCTTTGAAACCATCCTGGCACAGCGGGCACAACAATTCCGGCGGCGGCTCTTCCTTTACGGCCTCCGCTTTGTCCTCGGCATCCTGGACATGAGCCACTTGCAAATGTTGCCTCAATTCTTCGCGCGACGTCGGCTGATAAGTGCAATACGGGCAGGTGACTTCCTCGTGCTCGTTCTCCGGCTCTTGTTCCGGCTCCTGATCGTTATCCGGCTCCTGCTTCACCTCGCTGCCGCAGTCGCTACCTTCCTCTCGTCGTTCTGTAAAAGAAACAGTAACAAGGATTCGCTTGGCGATCGAGGAGTCTCGTCGAGTTTAAGATATTTTTCGTCGCGTGAACGGTATTGTTATATCGAGAGCGCGAGAAAGATAAATTCTTAACTGGTGTGCTGTTGATCTGATCGTTGATGAAATGATTTTTGTAAATTGAATTAGTTTAAATTAATTATCGTATATACAGGCCTTTATATTTACGAAATAAATCAACGGCAAATGATTCAGCAGGCAGTTAATCATAGTTGGGCTACTGTTAGCTAGTAAGATACAGTTAGATAAGTAGTATAGAAACTTTGTTAGAACCCGAAGGACGATTTCTTTCAGCAAACTCGTCTCTTTTATTTTAAATATGTACTTTAATGTTAATTTTGGAGACGTCTTAATGCAAAGCATCAAAATTTCCGAACGGTGAAAACCGGAAATCACGATGGTTACACACCGTGCAATTGGGCCGCATTAATGTTAACAGTTTTGATTCGTGCAGCATAAACTCTTGTGCCTTAATATCACGATTACTATCGGCCGATAACGCGAACCTGTAATTCCCCCTTTCTATTAAGGCGCCGATAAATCGTCGATCGACATCAAAAATCTTAACAGCCGAAAAAATAACCATTAATCTTGCAGCTGCATGCGAACAGAGGCATGAGTCGATAATGTTGTGAGAGAAAGTAAATTACGTTGAACGGCAGCGAAAGCATTTCGTCCTGTGACGTTCGATTTCGTTGTTCGATGTTACATTTCGTTAAAATCGAATTCTGTTCTTTTATTCCAACTTTATATTAGATATCCCATAATCGAGATGTATCCTTGAATTAACTGATATAATTTGCAACAAATTATCGAATAATGAGAGCAACCCACGATTGTCAATATGAAAACGATTGTAACAAAACGTATATTCCTATATAGTTATATACACAATGACAAACGTGCAAAACAATTAATATATTTCGATAAAAATTCAAACCGATCTCTTCCAAAAATTCTAACATTCAACGAACGCTAATAAATTTCGATCGAATTGCTAAAATCCATCGTAGCGATCGATGGGACTGTGAGCAATGTGATTAATAATCAATGGGAAAATTTCCACGAATTACTTCCTATTTAAAAGGAAACGATCAATTAAAAAAGAAAGGAAATTCACACAAATTGCTGATCGTTCGTAAAGAACCAATCTCCTATCAAGCACTGAGAAATCAAATTGTCAATAAAGCTTATGACTCAGTGGTATAATCTCGTCATAATGGATATAGGTAGAGAGGCAATAGCCTTGTCCCTAGAGCGGGACAATCGATGAAAATTAATGTAACGTTAAAGAGTTTTGGTAACAACGACAAGTATCGAGGGAGAGTCACGGTGGTGTGCAGACATCGCAGATGCTTCCTTGTCCGTATAACAATACCGCTTGAAATTATAGATTGCCGACGCGAAATTATCGATGGGTCGTTCCTCCAAAATAAAGGGAAGACCGCCTATTCGGTGGTCTGCCATTGTCCAAAACCGCATTTACATCGAACAGGCGTCAGTTGCGAAGGTACAACGCGACGATGCAACGCGTGCTGCTGGTTTTCGCTTTGTACACGATGCTGCTGTTCATGAATAAAAATCCTCCGCGCGATTTCGTGTTCTTTCAGACGAGAAATTTTGCAGAATATAGGAAGAATATAAAAGTATAGAAACTTTGAAGAATGTCACATCAAAATGGAAAGTTTGGAGAATACAGATAATATAATATATCTGTGCGTCGGGTATAGATCCGATATTTGATACAAATCCCAATAGATTTCACTACTTTTATCTTTTAATCATCGTATTATCATTACATTGTATGATTAAACGAAGTAAAATATTTATGTTAAAGGTTTCGAATAAATTTCGAATATTTATAGCCGACAGTGTATTCGTTCTGGAAATAATTGAAGCGCTTTCTAGTAGGAAAAACTGATCTTGGCCCACTAAAAATTGCATATGAAATTTGACTGCCGTATGAAAGAGCTTAGAGAAAGCAATCAAGCTTTAGAATAATAATAAGAAACAGCAGAATCTAGAAAATTAAGGGCTAAAGAATAAATCGATATCGTGTTTTTCCAACGAAAATATGATCAAAGTATCGTAGATCTATAGGGGGATAGTCTATTTCTTGAAGATAATGAAACATTTGTCAGAGTTGTAATACTGTGATAACAGTGACAAAATGGGAGGAACTCTGGAAGTTCTGGAGTAGTAATAGTTCGAATAGCACGTTGCGGTATACCTTCTCGTACGTTTATATAAGTACAGGTCGTCGATATAATAACACTCAACATTGTGCGTGTCGAAGCACACGGCATCGCCATATGCCATGCAGAATTACCGCAATTGCATGTTAATTGCGCGATAATCGATGAAAATATTGAATTCGTTAAAAGAGGCGATCTTCACGAGCAACATGCTAATCTTCTGCAAGTTTATTCGTTTAAAAACGATTTAACAGATGTGAGTTCTATTTTCATGCGTTCTTTCAGATGAAAAATATGATTCAACATCCTTGTAAACATTCTGCTTTTAGTTAGTTAGTCAGATTTTAATCGTATTTAAATCGAATGCCTTTGTAATCAATTACTGTTTTCTTGTAGCATTTCCTTTCTTAATAAATTGATCGTATTTAAATCACGTTACGATGAAAACGTTTCAGAACAAACATTATGTTTCATGTAGCATTTAAGGATAAGTGAAGGTAAATGTATTCGGTGAAAATAATTATGACGCAAGAATAGACAGACTGAGTACTGTATATCTAAATTGATTTTACATCAGGAAATAATTTAATGATATCGTAAAATAATTATTCTCAATTATTACTCTTCTATAATATTATGATTGAATAATACGATGATTCCGTCTTCTCCGTAAAATAATTTATTTCGATCGATCTTAAAAATCTAAACCGCTCCAAAGATCTAAAACTCTGTAAGATTTTGCGTGACTGACCATGTTTGACGCTGTCTCTTCTCTTATGCATTTAAAACTGGCAATATTCTTTTCTAAATAAATATAATTCTGAGTACTTCACACTGTTTTAACGACAAATCTTTGAAACCTGCGTTTCTAAATCTATCAGGTTTCATACTACGATTTCTTTCATTATAAATTAAGAAACACACGTTCTTTTTCTTAACAAATGTAACATCGAATACTTCACGTCATTTCAACGATACCACGATTCAAATCAAAGCATGTACATAGCTAAATAAAGGCAAGAAGCAATTATATAATAGCAAGACTGCGAATGTTTATGCAATTTTATACTTCAATATTTATATTTCAATTTTCCATAGATGAATAGAATGCATAGAAATCCGCTATCTAGGACAATGCTTGTCACTACGTAATTCTACCTTATCTATAAAAAGTCTTTCCACTTACCATTGTTGGCACTGGTAGCATTCGGTGTGGTCGGCATGGTGGGACTGGGCTGTTGCGCAGGTGGAGCATCCGGGTCGGTCATAACTTGGAAAACATCCCCGATATCAGTGTGCGGTGTCTCGTTCCCTTGAATACCGCTTCGTCTGTGAAGTTGATGCAATTGCTCCATTTGAAGATGTCTGAGCGATCGAACGTGTTGCAACAGAGGCAATCTGTGTCTCGCGCTGAAGCCACACAAAGCGCAATGGTACAACTTTGCTTGGGATGGTACGTTGGCACTGGCCTCGAGCAGGTGACGAAGAAGTAGGGCTGCAGCCTCGTGCCTGGGTGACGCGGCATGCAGGGCCAATTTGTGAGCGCTGTTCGTGTAATAGTCGCACGCGTGACAACGTAATTGCGCGGCGCTCGTGGGCGAGGCCAGGTACTTTAACTTCCACTCGTTTCGAAGACCGCCCTCTTTCACATGGTTTACATGCTGCAAACGTTGGAGATGTTTGTCTGTCTTGCAGTGCAATTGGAAGTTAGCCTTCAGGTTGGTTTTGTAGGAACAAAGTTTGCAAACGAAGTGGCCAGCTACGAGCGCGAGGATTTCACCCTCTCGTGTCCTCGTTCTGTCCACTGCTAAATGGTGGCCAAGAGCTTCCAAGGAGTCGGTGGCGAAATTGTTGCACACGCAGCAATGATACAGATGGGAAGGATCAGGATCAGCCGGTTCGGGTGGTGGGTCCATGCTGTCTGGTGACAAACCAACGTCACCACCGAGGTTGCCCATGGCTCCCATACTAGCCATGCCACCCATAATTTCTGGTGGAAGCTGCGGTGGCAATTGACCACCCGTCATCATCTGGATCAGCAAAGCCTGATTGTAAGCCATGTCCGCGAGAGCCGCCTCCGCGTGCTGAGGCTTATCCAGGCCACCTAAATGAAGTAGCTGCTCGAGTTGCTGTTGGTGTTGCTGTTGCGCTTGTTGATGGTGATGTTGTGCCTGTTGATGGTGGGACTGGAGCGCGGACAGGGTCTGCATGTGCTTCACGTTCTGCTGCAGGACCAGCATATTGTGCGTATGCTTCTCGCTAGTCATGTGTATCCTTAGGTTGCGGGCGACATTCGTTTCGTAGTTACAGACGTCACAGCGAAATGTTGGCTTCGGTTTCCCTTGGTTCCCGGCTTGACCGGCGATGTGCGGACTGTGGTTCTGTTGGTGGTGCGGGCTTCTCGTTGGCATCGGTGCGTCCTGCGAGGACGATGGATTGTTGGCTGCCGAGCCACCGCCGCCGCCCTGCTGCAGCTCCTGCATGTTATTCAAATGTTTGTCGCTCTGCATGTGAATACTGAGATTGCCCTTGGTCGTGGTGGAATAGTTGCACACTTCGCATCTGTAGGGCTTGTAACCACAAGTGTAAGTCTCCCCGCGTGCTAACCTAGGGTGTGGTTGTCCGGCGATGCAGTAGATGCAGGAAGTTTCACTTTCGGGATGCTTCTCCTTCATGTGGATTTCCAAAGTTTCTTGGTACTTGTAGTGCCAATTGCATTTCGGACACTTGAGCGTTTTGCACGAGTTCCTACTGTGAATTCCAGCCAGGGGTCCGCCTGGACCCGCCAATCTGCTGCTGGCTAGAATCAGTTCGCATTTGGGGCACTCGACTCCGCTCGGTCTTCCTTGCATGTGCTCGGGGCAGACACCGATGGTCGTGCCTGTGAGGAAATTCGGTGGTTGCTGGGTCAGCGCGGCGTACGAGGATGGCGAGCCCTTCGTCGACGAAGCAGGTGGCGGTGGTGACGTGTAGTGTATGCCGGAAGCATCAGGTGCTTTCGCCCAGGAAGCGGCGCTCACCTGGGCGCCGGTCCACTGATGCTGCTGCGTTTGTTGATGATTGTACGCGAGAGGATGATTCGAATGGGAAGTGGGAGTGGTGGGTGTGCTAGGTGACGGCCTCTGTGGTTGCTGTTGTTGTTGTTGCTGGGGACTGCTCGGTACTCCGGGAGTGCTCGCAGGCGTACTGGTCGTGGTTGGTGTTTCGTGATCGGTGGACTCGGTACGCTGCTGCTGTTGTTGGTTCTGCATCTGCGCGGCCGATGGTTGCGGGCAAGTGGAACTGGTCACGGGTTCGAGAAAGCTAACCAACGGTTGCTTGCCTCTGCCCACGGCTTGAATGATCGCCGACGCGGTCGAATGGGAGAGTACCTGTCGCTCGTCTTCCATCAAGGTAAGCTGATGTTCGCCCTGAGCGTGTGCCACGAAACTCTTCGCGTAACCGAAACTGAGTTTGCATATGAAACACATTAGAATAGGTTTGACGGGGACCGAGGCTGCTGGAGGTGGTGGTGCCGCTGGAGGAGGAGGCGGTTGTTTGCTACCCTCCGCGCTTCTGTAACTTATCACCCGATAGCTGTGCATCACAGGAAGATCGGGATTGTGCTGCTGCGCCACCGAACGTTGTTGTTGCTGCTGCTGTTGCTGCTGATACGCCTGATGCGCGTACAGTCTCGAAACGTAGTACGCGCTCGCGATTTGGGGAAATACCAGCGAATGAGGAACCGAAACACCGCGCCCATCTACGATGCAACCGTCAGGTAACGAGTCATCCTCGCTGAGTTCACTCTCTCCCTCGATAATATACGCCGAACCGTCCGGATTGTAGACAATTTTCCCGTCGAACTTCTCCACATCACCTCCCGTTGGACTCGGACTAGGGCTTGGACCTTGTTGTTCTTGCTGTTGCTGTTGTTGGCCCTGCGACTGCATGGTCATAGTGGTCGTGGTGGTGGTTGTCGTAGTATCCGCGATCGGTGTAGGCGTCGGTATGGCATCGCGGGTGCAGGGTTCTGTGCCCGAGGGTGGACTGGCTGTCCGGGGGTGATGGGGCTGGTGTAACGCAGCCCCTGCTGCCGGGGGGGACCCGCCCCCTCGACCCCCCTCCTCCTCCGGGCTCATCTCCTGCTTTTGCTGCGTGTACGTGGAATTTTGGAAGGGCCCGCCGTGTTGCTGCTGTCTCTGCTGCTGGTGCTGGTGCTGGTGCTGTTGCTGTTGTTGATGGGCCGCCACCAGCTGCTGGTAGAGCTGATGTTGCCCGATCGCGGTCGACGTGTGTTGTTGAAGATGCGAGGGAGGAATGTTGTGGTGCTGAAGGTGGTACTGGGGGGGATGAGGCTCACTGGAGGGCATCACCCCAAACGTGAGGCGGGCGCCAGCCTCACATCACCTACGGCGCCTGCGCCTACACTCTCTCGACTTCCTCTTCTTCTTCTTCTCCTACCGTATGTCGCACTCCCCACCCCCTTCTTTCTCTCTTTACCCGTCCTAATCTGTTCTCCACCGCTGACAGATGCTTCTTTGCTAGCTACCCCGACACAACCCCAGGTCGTACCTGTAACAAAGAATAGAATTTTACGTTTAGCAAAATATCGTCGAATTTAATCCGTTATTAAGTTTTTCTATGATATAGACGGATAACTTCTTACATTATACCAATAAATGGTAGTATTATATTAGAATATTATTAAAGTATAGATTTAGCCTAAAGTATAGTTTTATTTTTGTAACTTTAAATTGATACCAGGTGCTTGGTCCTGACCGGATGTACAAGAATCTAGTTCGCAGTCCCAAGGAAGAATGATTTCGCGGAGGAACATTACTAGATGGTCTAGTCGGTTAATCCGGGCAAACAGAGGCGGCCTAAAGGACAGTGGAAAGATAGCGAAATACGTAGAAAACGTCGGCAAGCTGCGTGTACAGAGGATCAAGTCTGCGATGCCGGGTACACAAAGCGGAAGGAGACTCGCCATGGCGACACAAGGCGTCCTATGTTCGGATTACCTGAACCCTCGTCGTGGACCCAGCTGTATTTACAACTAAACGTCGACCAAACTTATCTATCGATTGAATATCGACGTCTCTCTTTAACTCTCGTACATCCGTACAACGAGAAACATAACGGAAAGAAATCAACTATCCATGAATGGTCGCTGTTGTACGATTAAAAACGCTCCTTTTCTAGCCTGTCCTAGATTCTCCCCTATTTCTAGCAATAAAGGGACAATCTCACCGCCATGGCAAACAAACGGAAACACGCATAAATCCATAAAGTCACGTACGTATCTACACAAGCTTTTACTGTTCTATTCTGCCATTCGAATTTCGAGGACACGTAGATCTCGCGATGGCGAGGATCACCGTAAGATATCGCCTTCGGAAGTATCACTATGCCGCAGTGTCTACGTGAATTCGAGATTACACGCGTGGATTGCTGCAGGCAACGAGCATGCGTCTAATCATCCAATCCCAATTACGCGGCCTCGGTGATCGCGGTTCAAAAGACGGCCGCGAGTATTCGCAGAATCTAACGGATTAAAGGGGAGTGGGGCGTAGTGTACGCGGATTTATGCGGCCGCGCGTGTGGGGGTGTATCGCGGCGTGACTGAATCAGGAATCTCTCCGATCCTCGCAGAGGCTACCTAGAGAAATTCTTTTCCCCTCTTCGTCCCGTAGCAACTATCTTCTCCTCTCTCGTTCGTTCCAGACACGCCGCTGGACATCGTGATACATAGATGCATTATACGATCTTTCTATCCTCGTCTCCCTTTCCTCGTTACTCTCAGCCTTGTTCCACGTTTTCCTATGCTATCAGCGCAGTTATAATTCCGCGGTGCAAACTCCATAATCCAATGACCATAGGCTAGGTACCAGTTTTCTAATGCGTGAGCCACGGCAGGCGATCATTTCCTCGGATTATCGTCGATCGATCGCCAGGCAAATCGCGGTGGTCAGCACCGTTTGTCGAGTTTTTCCGCGCCGAAACACCGCCAATTGCTAATTCCCCCTCTCCACTCCCACTCTCTCGCGATCAATTATTTCGGATTGATGCTCAATTTACGTGTTTACGTGGAAAGTGATTCGAGCACGCTGCGGGGTGTACGCTATTTATCGCGGAGTAACGTGCGTTTCTGTGAACATGACTTAATCTTATTCTACTATGCAATCTATCAATTGGTCTCGACTCGTTTGTTCCTCGTTTTGTTCATAATTTAGGAAGTTATAGCGTGGTATTTTTGCTCGTCCTGGGAATTGGTTTCCTTTGGAACGTGTACAATAGATAAGAGCGGGGTTTGAATTGGAAAAGATAAAGATTTTTACATGAAGGTTGACGTGTCGTTTCTCAGACGGTTGAAACAGATATCACGGTCGTTGCGTGACTACGTTATGCCACGTTTGTACAACGTGTAACAAGCAGATAGTACGTTAATGCTCGCTTGATCAGCGAGTTGGATCTTGCTGTTAAAAAGTTGCATTCCGAACGGCTAACATGGTAACAGCGAGGGTTACAAATATTTCGTAAAGATAACGTAGTTGCTCCTGCGTATGAGTTATATTCTTATTTAATGACACATTTACACGACGTTATAATTTTCATTAATGTTCGAATTATGACAGAGCTGGAAAAGTTCGTTCGAACAAAGCATGTGACTAATTTATGAATATTATTCACAGTGATCACTTCCTTTTCACAATACATCACGCAATTAGAGAGGATCGACGCATGAGCTATGACAGTAGTTTTTAGAAATCGACTTTACTTCTCCTAAATTTCCCAATCTCATTAACCAGCTAGATATTCAGTGCTCCACTGCAACAACAAAATTGAGTTCAACAAAATTGTACTGAATGTCCAATTAAATAAACTGGTGTCGGTTGAATCCACTTATCCGAACGTGAATTTCGATTATACAAACTATTTGTCCAGCAACAAAGTCATATAAAATGAGTCCTACATCTGAAATGATTTTTTACAAGAAATCGTGCAAACAATTTGTAAATTTCATCACTCGTGTACTTTTCATTATATAAATTCGATCGGTCTGACTTCTAAACAATTCGCTTGGTATCTAACGAAAATCCAGTGAAATGTGAAGAAATACGCGGAAAGTTAAAACCATAACCGTTAGTACAGCAGTGTAGGCGTGTATAAGTAAAAAAATGAAACGAGCGTAATACCGTTGCCGGTTAGATTAGGGCCGGAACTGTTGTGTAACCAAAAACATCTGCCAATCTGACATCACCTGCCCGGTGTTACCTATTTCTAGTTAATTTATCATCCATTTTGGACGAAGTTAGAAATCGAAAAACGTCAAGGCTGGTTTCTCGACCAGGGCTAGATCTCAATATAAAACTTCGTTCTTTCCTCGGACCATGGTCTTTCATTATACGATAACATCTTAACTGCTGCGCCAGCATGCGAATTCTCGATGGCGTACGGTTGTTCCGCCGATTCGCGTTAATAAAGCCTCGATATCCCAGAATTTCTCGCCAAGTCGCAGGTCAGAACGCGGAATAAGTTAATTGTTTAACCGCCTGAGAGAAATTTCGTACGAGAAACAGATTGGAAACACATTCAGTTCTAGCGAGAATGATCGTCTCGATGAGTAGGCGTTTAAGCAACGTAGCGGTTTTCAAGCGAGCTTTTTTAAAATTTTCCACCGTATTCAAGGGTTGAAACGAACAGTAGGAAATATCGGATATTTACAGAAAAGTTTGTGAATTTTTTTTATATAAAAATTGAACGCGTAATTTTGAATACTTAATAATTCCAAGTTTCACTAATTTGAGTATCCGTCGATGACACTCGTTTGAATTTGGCAATTCAAATAGATTAGCCTTTAAATTGCCTGCCAACCTTGAATATTCCTAAAGAAATTTGTAAATTATTTCTACGAACACTTAGTGTGTAATTTGATGTAGTAGTTTCGTGTATTTAGAATTTCGTCGACTGACTAGTCCGTAGACTTCCTTAAATCTGAAAAGTTTGGAAATTAGAAAATGTAGAAATAAAAATTTCTCGATAACAAATTACGTTTACACGAATTTTTACGTAGCGATGTCGCGTACAATCGAGTAGCCACATAAAAATTGGAACATATTTTAGAAAAGGCGTTTGAAAACCACTGAGGAAGGGAGGAAACGCGTCGAATGAATTTGATGGCGTGACGAACGCTGTGGATGACTACGTATTTCTAGGAGGATTCATTAAACAAAGCCGATATATCGATTCCACCTTTCCTTCAACGACACAACAAGCTGCCTCTTCCGCGAAATATTGTTGCCACTAATACGATCGATGAATTTGATTACGGTCTACCTATCGACCAGCGACGAAGGTTGCTCGAACTTGTAGCAAAGTCAGAGTAATTTTCGTCCGACTAATAACAGATACGATACCACAATGGTCGACGCAACTCGTTGGTAAAATCGTGTTTCTTTCGAATTAAACAATTTGCACTTACAGAAATTCGATATTTCACGAGATAGATCGTAATAAGCTAAATTGCAATTTTGCAAAATATGCATATAAAATTTAGTTGGTAAAACGTTGTCTCTACGAAATATTTTTTAAAATACCGGTGGAATGATATATACAGCTGCAAATGACACATTGTTGTTCGCGCGTGATTGTAATTCTTTATAATAAAGAGCTTCGAATATCGTAAAAGAAATGACGTGACGTACGTGAAACAATTTTCGTGTCAAACGTACATTTAAACGGTTCTGAAATAAAGACATAAAACCTTCTTTTAAAATTCATGCAAATAGAACTATTCCTATAATCCTATCTACTCACGAGCGTACTGATAAAATACGGAAACAGTTACGTAGATTCATATCTTTTACGTTATTTGAGGTTTCCATGGGATTTCACTGGCGATACCATACCTCCAAGCACCCAGGTATAAGTGGTATCCTTTCAAAATATTCTTTCAACGTTCCACTATCATCCCGGGCAACTTCATCAGAGATTCCAACAGGCACAAAATCACCGATCTCTATCTCCGAACCGCGTTCCAGTAACATGTGAAAGATCTAAGATATTTCCGACGTATAATCACGTTCTAATTGATGGGACGATGAATCAATCTTGGAATCGTACGGATTTTTATCTTGTTCAATAAGATATTTCATAATTTTAGGTGTAAAGAAAAAAGTTTTAGAAAATACGATATAAAAATGTAAATAACAATACAAATTTAATATTTACGATACGACATGATATTTAAGATATAATATTTTGCAAAAGTAAAATATTATGGCGTAGTATATTTCAATTTAAATTTGCCAATGTGTTAACTAAACTGACGAAACGCGTCGTGTCCTTGTAAGCTACTCGGAAGAATTATAATCACATCTGAACGGAAAGTTTGCACTATTCGTGTGAAACGAAAGAATCGCGTCGATTCCGTGTTCCGTGGACGACCCTTCACGCGGAAAGACAATCGGTGGACGCCAAAATGCGAAACGAGCAAATAATACGCGGAATATAATCGTCGCTCGGGAGAAAGTGGAGAATGAGCACAGGTGGTTGATGAGTTTGCACTCAATGACGGAAGGGGAAGAGAACACGAACTCTTGAAAACCGACTAAGTATAAGAGAGAAAGAGAGAGAGAAAGAGAGAAAGAAAGAAAGAGGAAGAGAGAGAGAGAGAGAGAGAGAGAGTTAAACATTCGGGGAACGACCGCGAATTCGAGGCAGCAGGGCTTTTGTTTGTCGCGCCGTTTCACCGGAAACCGAACCGATATGCGCGTCTCATCACGCGAAAGTCCCTTTTGTGTCGGTCCGACGGTAGGTAGGAAGAATCGAAGGGACCCTATGGGGCCCACATGACGATCGGTCGCGCGTTTCGACCAGGCACGAAATACGCAAGATGCGCGCAATTATGGCTACCCAATTATCTCGTACGCGTCTCGTTATTTATTGAATATCGTGCCTGCTTATTTCTCAGGCGAGTTTGCGTGCCACCGCGAGAGGGGAAGACCGGGGGCCCTTCTCGCTTCTTCTGCGAGCTTCCGCGCGGAAATTCAATGGACAGAAAAGGTGGAACGTGAGCGGTGCGCGCGTGCGTTAACGCGGAACGTCTGTCTGGAATTAAAGGCCGCGAATTAAGAAAAGTTGGGAACAAAAGCTATGATTATAAGGTATTGCGGTTAGGAAACAGACAGGTAGAAACGTCTGTCGAATGTTACGTCCGACGTCAGAAGTTTGAGATTTTTATGCTTAAGTGTCATACTTATCATTATCGTTATTATCAAGAGCGAGGCTTCCGGGTGTAAACCGTTTCCTTTTCAGGAATATATTCTCATGATTCACGAGTATATTCTACTAGCCACTTG
This sequence comes from Bombus soroeensis, assembly GCA_014737365.1. Classification (NCBI taxonomy): domain Eukaryota; kingdom Metazoa; phylum Arthropoda; class Insecta; order Hymenoptera; family Apidae; genus Bombus; species Bombus soroeensis. Next base: position 1,230,812 of record JACXIL010000258.1, on the reverse strand, counting down.
CTGTAGCTTCGTCAAACGTTCACACGTTTCACTCTATCAATTTGACGATCGGATTTTAGTTCGATGATACGGACAAGTGTCAAATATTGTTCTGTCGAATATCGAAGATTATCAACGTAATGGATGATGGACAGTTTTTAAACACTTTTCCGATCTCTACCAAGTATACATTTAGCTGTTCCAAATATCTCGCAATTTCTATATTCATCTCCAGATTTGTTTCAGATTTAACCAATGTAATCGTCATTGAGTTTCGTAATAGCGCGAATGAAATTACAAAATGTTTCGTATAACACGTACAGCTAACAATAACGTATGTACAAGTATTGAAATACTTTCGTGAGCCTATGTATACCTATTCCACGAATAGAATAAAGCGTTTATTCCACGCCCACTCTTCTAAATATTCTTACGAACCAGAGCACATTTCCTACGGCAACGTTCGTTATTTATGCAGATTTAAGAGGCAATGTTGAGAAATCCTAGCAAAATACGGCTTGGAATCCGTTTAACGATATCGATCGTTAAACGCAACACTTGGCGACTCTCGATCAAACCTCGCGCACCTTTCATTATTGTCGTTATTACACCGGCCGCTTTCAGTTTGCTACGCGCGTACCAGCGTACCGATAAGACCTATCGAATGCTTGAAACGCAAACTCGAGCAACACGAGACGCGTTGCACGAACGCGGAACGCATCCACGCGAGACGATCGTCGTTGCTCGATAAAACTTCGTTCTGGTTCCCTCGACGAACTGCCAATTAACGTCGCGAACTATTCTAACGGAGCGACCACGATTTCCGGACGTCGTATAGACGACATAGACGTTCTACGATTTTCCTAGTGGAATCTTTGAAACACGTTAAGCCGTTTATAATTACGAGACCATAATTTTATCCAGATTATTTTATGATAGCGAAAGGTGGAGTGTGTAGTTACGGTGGGCGATGAATGTTGATTATGCGGAGTTATAAGGGAAATTATGGACGTGGTTGGATTGAGTTTACGTTCCTGGTAGTATAAATAGAAAAACGACCGCGCGTTCTATATGAATATCGATTGGTTAGAATCATTAATCGTGTTTTTATGATTTTAGTTAGTTGGAGGAATAATCTACACGAACGTATTCTTAGGAAATTTAGAAACCAGGGCGAATATGGAGTTTAACGTTAGAATATCTTAACGTACCTCTAAATCTAATTGAAACGATACGATGAAAATAACATTCATATATGTATACATATATACACACATACATATAACACACACTAGAACTTTTCATTGGAAAAATCTGCCAATGTCCTCGAACGAAACTTTCGAACCAAAGTAGCACATGCGATGAAAGAACGAAGAAACGCATGGAGAAACACGAAGAAATCACTACGATCAATTGTATCAACTACAAGAAAAATACCCTAACTGAAATGCCCGTGACTGGGACGCGCGTCGAAATGATTAACCAGCTACGAGCCTAGCGAGCATCCAATTATCATGAAAGTTACCCATCAAACGTTTACGACTCAGCAACGGAATCCCCGCAACATCTAAAACTATCCAGCAGCCAATAATCCCATCATTGAAGTCATTTTCCGACTCTGTTCGACTGCAAGATCACGAATCGATCTGTTGAACCCTATCTTACAGACTCTCGCGGCCGACTACATCGGTCGACGACGAAGACGATGCAGAAAGAGAAGAAAAAAAAAAAAAGGAAAAGAAAGCAAGACGAAGCCTCGCGAGCGTTAGTCGATTAATCAATGATTTTCCAATTGCTTCATCCAAAGAGGAACAGAGAAGAAACTGCGGTGTGGCATTCGCGATGGCCGATTCGCGGTTGTAGCAGAGCAAGATGCCTCCTCGGGCGAACGCTAAACGACCGGCGATCGAGAAGAGGGGCAAACATGGCGGAGGGGAGAGGATGAACGCGAAGGAACGGGGGGTGGAACGACGAAGAGGAGAACGATGGGAGAGAACCACTACGAGAGGCTTTCGAAGACAACGGTAATAAGTGAAGGGCAGAGCGCGAGCACGAAGGAGGCGCGCGTAATTTACGTGCAACATGGATTCGGGCGGCGTTTAATCCGCCGGACGAGCTGGCGATTATGAAGTTAGGTTGGGTTAGGTGGTGAACGCAAGCAGGGCCTCTTTGTGATATCAATTAAGTATGATTTGCCCCCTCCGAGCTATGCGCGCTTCGATCTCTCTCCTCCCTTTCTATCCTTTACGTTTTCTCGTCTTCTTCTTCTTCGTTCTTTCTCTTCATCTTCTGGTTCGCTGCTCTGTTACCCCCGCGGGGTAACCCAGAGTTTAACCCATTCCCTTATAATTTCCTTCCAATGCACCGTGAGAAACTCGACCGTAACACGCACGCGCACGCACGTATAAGAAAGATAGGATTATTCGAGTCACCTAAGCTTCAACATCTCAAAATTCAACCGTAAACTTTCTACGTTGTGTAATATTATCAGAGACTATCGGTCCTTGTTATCGTGTAACGAAGGAATGAAAAACTGTTACGTATTTTAGGTTCAGTAGGGGAAGACACGAAAAGAAGAAGATCATTCTAATAATCCTATGGTAGGGTAAACTAGGGGTCGATCAGCAGGCATTGTATGAAAACTAATAAAATAAAGAACGAAATAACTCGCAGAGTTATAGTAATCAAAACTAAGGATGTTCACGTTCATGGAACGAATGTTCCTTTTTAACGAGTAGAAATTAGATGATCGTTGCAATGATCACGATACGTACGATCGTTTATCACTGCACAAGATACGAAATTGAATAGTCTATTTTCAAATGTAAATTGTTTAAAAATTCTATATAACCAAATTTAACGAATTACAGAACAAATTGCCTACCTTGACTCGAATAACCCTATCTTACTCTATCATCCGCGCCCGACTTCGCATGACCCGATCTCCTCCATCATAATTGTTACGTTTCATCGAATTTTCGTCGTCCGCTAGCGAGTAAACCGAACCCACGACCAATCCGGTTCAGACTCAAATCCACCAATTAACCCCGTTAACGTTTCTCGCCCCCGCAATTAAGTTCTGATCCTGAATATAAGAGAAGCAGATTCCCGCGAGTTGTATGCGCGTTTCTCTCGGCGAGATCACGGATCGTAGGCGGAACTGAGGGATAAAGAGCAACACGGAGAGCCGCCACGATCCTCGAAACGCCACCTCCTGTCGATATGCTCCCGATAAGGTCGCGTGGGTCGATTGTAATTTCGAATTAGTCGGCCTGTCGGTTTTATCGTGCACGCCGCGTTTCGTGTTTCTTTGGATGTTTTATTAATACCGGTGTCGAGATAAGCCCCGGTTAGGCAGATTTCTCTCCGACGAGGTTCCAGATTGTAAAAATAGACACCTATGCTAATTTCGTGTTCGTGGATGCTGAGGGAAAATGCTCGATTGATGTGGCGTCGGGAATGTGAAATTGAATTGACCAAACTATGACAATTGTTAGCAGAGTAAGTAGCTGAGTAGATGACTGATACGATAAGGTATCGCAGTTTAATCTATACGAGCAATTATATCTTGAATTATTCGCTATATTTAGGCTTGATATATCTATTTCTGTGCTTTGAGGAATCTTATCTATGGAAAGAAATGTTTGGACGACGATGTCTCCGGGGTATTAAGAGAATCTCTGTATTTTGTTAACGGAAGATGTGCATTTTTATTTTATAGATTTTAGTCGACGGTAACAAACAGAGAGTGTATTTTCACAAAGTTATAAATCAGACATGTCGTCGCCGATCTTACTATGCGAACTTCCTTCAAGCGTTCATTTATAAAACATTTGTGACTTATCTACATTTTAATTTAAATTTCAAACTAAAACAGTTACTTTTAAAAGCTCCGTAAACTTTTCCAACGTTCAAAACATGTCGCTATCAATCTTTGTACAAAATACCACGACACGAGGTTTCTAGAAAATACATATAAAATTTCCCTAAGATATTAAACGGATTATTAAAACGTTGTCACTGTCTCCTGTAATTGTATATTTTCCTAACCAAAGTCCATGTTAATTCGACCAAAAACATTCGAAAATTCCTATTAATTTTCAAGAAGGAAACATCTCAAACCTATCGTTCTGAGTTCGGTGATTCTAGCAAAAGATTCGCAAGACGCTTTTTCAAATATGCTTCACCAAAGAACCGCTGAGAACGAAATATCTCTTCCAAAAATCTATTCTATCTACGTCGAGTCTTTCATTGTCGTTACTTAACCATCTCTTCTTAACCATCCGCAAAGCAAAAAAAAAAAAACTCATCTACTTCTATATTCTCTTTGAAATCACCCCATAACGAAGCAGAACCTTTCACCTAACCATCCTCTGGAGGATACTCGCAATCCGGAACCCGCGATTCAAAAACCAAAGCAACATCGTGGACTCGGTTGTAAAAGGGGGACGGGAGAACCAGTCGCTCGGTCTGGCTTCGTCGTCGAGCGTCGATAGGAAATGCTTTTTGCTGTGACGTCGAGGCCGCGCCGGCAACAACGGCCGGCAGGGGTGGCTAATGACAAAATCAATGCGACATAATTAGACATGGCGGCTAGCTGGCTTGGCAGCGATCCGCGTGTGTACGTCGATGCACGGCGAGCATTTACGTGCGCGTAACAGTGTGGCAGCGCGCGCGCCGGGAATTATTGTAAAAACATCCCTTAATGTGATCGATACGGCTTCGTCGACGTAGCTTCGCGACTTGGAACCATCGTTGTCGTCGTCGTCATCGTCGTCGTCGCCGTCCTGTATCGTTCGAATCTCAACGAAGACGATCAGGTGGTTTGCTGGCGTTTAAATTTCGGAAACGGAAGAGTGCAAGGATCCGGCCTGGCCCTGCACGTAATTCATCGCGATGGATTTTTTATCGGGTCGAAGACGCGAGCCGTTCTCTCATCGACGGCCGACAGCACGAGCGGATGACCCTGATTGGGTTTGGAGCCGGTTCGAGGTGGCGCGCTAATGATCTCTGTTAGCGGACGCCTCGCACACCGAGAGAAACGGCTCTCCTCTTTGATTTATGATCAACGCCGGATTTCGGCGAATCGGTAATAAGGACCCGAGCCTCTCCTTCCACGTTCTCTGTGTACATTGCACACCGATTCGCATTTCGTGGCCGCCGAATAAGTCCACGCTGTTGCCTGCACGCGACCAATTTTTATGGTTTCACTGGTGTTACCGTTTCGATGCTGATTACACGACGAACGTAAAGTCGGTGTACTTTGTGTTTCTGTGGGCCTGACTTTGATATACACAAGCTCGCGCATTTGGAATACTTTGATGTATGGATATTTAATCGAACTCAATTTCTGCCGCATAAAGTATTTGAACGAGCGAATAAAGAATCCAATATAATATAAAGTTATTTACTGTCCAACGTATAGAATCACTGTCACAATTGCAACATATTCAATGCTATATCGAGTCTTGTATGTTCGTTGGAATTTTTTCAAATAAAGATTACCAAAGTAATCGTTAACTTGGAAGATAACCATACTTTAATATTCCCATTATTTCGTGGTAGAACGACGAAAACAATCGATTACCGTTACACCTCGCAGACACGAGTTGTAGAAAGTCGTAGACAGATAGAACTCGTTAAATAGTACAACGTTCCCCTCGACTAATTTTCTCAATCTTCGCTCGGCAAAGAAAAGTTATAGTCCGTCCCAGTTTCTGGAATTACCATGTAAGGCAATGATCAAAATAATTGACGGTTCGTTTATTCCATCACCCGACCAATACTTTGTAACTTACTCGTACAATTGCGAACAGTAAACATACTTAATGAATCTTCTACTTCCATTCTTTTTTCCTTTGTATCGTCAACTATTTGTCGAATGTTTTCAACTCTTTAAAAGGAACCACAGGAATCATTTAGTAGTGATTCCTCGATGATAAACGATCTCATAGTTTGATAGAAGAAAGACAGTAAACGTTAAAAAAATTCGTGCTTTTCGCGCGTGTAAATGTTACGAATACGTGGAAGAGAATCGGAAGCGTAATTTTTTCCCAGAACGAGTAAAGTACAAGCCGCGACATGTCGCTTCGACGATGCCATCGTCCGCTTCGATTTCAAGCGAATCCGTAGGTGGAAGTGCTTCGTACGCTCCTATGTAGAGCTAATTATATTCTCGAACAAAGGGTTGCTTCGATGACGCACGTGTAAGGTCAGAAGAGAACTTTGATGAGCAGCTCTACACATCCGGTCAACGATATGTGCATAAGACAGATAGAACAAGAAGAAGGATAAAAAAAAGGAGAAGAAAATAAAAAAAACGACTGGTCGATAGAATTTCCAAGTTGTTCTTCTCTGCTCGTCCTCTGTCGATGAAGGAAACAACCAATTCAGAGATATAAGACTTTTAGCAATGAATGACGAATCCATGAAATTTTATAAAAGAAATGAATATCTTTTGAGAAAATTGAAATTAATATTCTTGATGTAAATAATTTTCAAGACAATCAAATTTGATAGAAAGATAGTTTCGATGGTATGTTATTTATTAATACGAATATCGACTATGAATTTATAGCTCATCTCAGAAAATTTGATTCTAATTGATTTTGACCTAGCTCTTGTTGGTTTACTAAAATTACTAGAAAGTGCAGCTGCTCGTTATCGCGGTAGCCCTCTCAATTTGCATAAACATTCGCAGTCTAACGATCGTGAAAAAATCCCGAGTCCATTACTATTTGTCATTCGATCGGTAAAATCTCGAAGTCATTCGTCGCTCTTGGTCTTTTTTATTCGATCGTCTGGTTTCATGGTCGTGAAAAAATCCTGTGTTTTCAAGGACTCGGTTGAAATCGATGATAGGAAGCGCCTTTATAGAACGCTGGAAATACACGTCGCGACTACTCGTGCGTGTCCGCAAATTGATTTAAATGCTCCACGCCTATATCTGTCTGAAGCCGTGGGATCGCTTCGCAAGTCAACGGGCAGATCCATCAACGCCGGTGTGGTAACGCGAGCACCGTGTACCGCGGCAATTACAAAAATAATCTCGCAGCAAATAATATCGAACCGGTCGCTACAGCGACCGACAAAAGTCGATGGACGCGTCGAAGCTTCTTCCATTCGTGCCTTCGAGATCTCGAACGTTTCTCATATTTACGACGACATTTACCAGACATGTTTGAAGAAATTTTGGTTTTTTATATTCCACAAAGTTAAGTGTATTAAGGTTGTAAAAGTTAAGGTATATTATAGTTATATTTAACGAAGAACCTTTAGTAGTGTGTGTTGGATTAAGGACTTATGAATCCTATGAATTAAGGAATTGTCTATGGTGGGTATCACAAACAAATTTATTTGTTTTATTACATGAGATTTTATTGTTTATTTTATATAATTGTTTCTGATAGGGGAAAAAGTCCTAAGATCTGTACTTTGCGAAGCTTCTAGATGAAAGCCGCTAAAATTATTAAATACGCGATTGAGGGATAAATAGAAAAATTGTGTTACAATATTACTTTATAGAGAGTAAAAGGTGTTGCGTAAAAGTCTCTGTTCGCTCATTTTTGAGCCTCGCTGTACGCTCCCATCCGATCATCAGTCTCGCTTTATGGTTCAGACGTGTAGTATACGTAATCTAACATCGAGCCATTTAACGACGAAATAAGTTAGACAGCATTAATCGAAGGACGCCCGTTTATCGAGAAGGTATGGGATTAATGTTTTAAGCCATAGAAATTAGTATTGTCGAGTTAGTACCGTCAATTATTTGAATTAACTAAATTAATTTACGGTGGAAAATAGCGAATTTGCTTGCAAAACCAGAAATGATATTTTTATATATTATATATAAAATTTTAATCATGGATAAGCTTCTATAAAATGTCAATTAAATTATTGATTAAATATTCCGATCACCTTAAATCATACGAGAATAATGATAAAATAGAAAATACGATATCCGTCTGAATTATAATTTCTCTTCCTTGCATGGAAAACGATAAAATATATAATTATATTGAAAATTCACATCAAAGCACATCTTGATCATTTACGACGCAGACATGATATTACCAAAAAACGAAATCGTCGCAGTTTGATTCGATCTTGATTTCGTAATCAAAATTCATCTTACCAAAAAGAGAGAACTGTCGAATACTTGCGTACCTACATACCTCGTAAAATTCCAATTTCCAAATCAACTGTGAAATTAATCGATCGACCTATGAAATAATCGACGCTCTCATCGAGATACCAAACAAACTCGCATAAAAAACTTTCCTTTCCTTTTTCCGAATATTTCTGCTATGAACTAGAAACGAACCGAGGAGAACTGGCGTGCAAAACCTGTTGGCTTTGTAGGAACGCTCACGCGTTTCCGGAAAAGGGCCGTTCTGTGGCGAGGTGCGTTGTCTCATTAGCAAGTTGAGCTCACAATACCTCCGTTCTCGCCCACCCCCGTTGCCGTTTTCCAGGCCCGCGATACGTATCTCACCCTGTCGGCGTAACCCTTTACGGTGGAAACACGCGTCCACGGTAATTCGCGTACCTCGACGATCGTTTTATTGGCGCGCAACGACAGTTTCTATTGCAGTTAAATCGGAAAAGGAAATTGTAAGAACCGCGCGTTGATGCTGGATTTGTGAAAAAGCAAAGAATGCGAAGGAGAATGGGAAGAATCCAACAGGAACTCGAAGCTGCTGACGTCTACCAGAAAAATTAGTAGATCGCTTAAATATAAATTGATTAAAGAATGACGAATCTATTTATTTATAGCAACGACTTTCATTTTATATTACGATAAAAGAATTAATTTCGTACTTCATTACTGTTGGGTTGGCAATTAAGTGATTGCGGATTTTGTCATTAGGTGGTATTGATAATAATACGAATAATACTTACATAAATAATATCATGCGATTGTTTCTGTGACTCAAAGTTAATATCACAGACCCACATACCCTGCACTAAAGATATAAATTCTACTTTCTTATATTTCCTCTTCCAACTACGCCATACGTCCTATAATCGTTTTCCTTATCGCAAATCCCACCATTTTATTCCATTGATAACGTTCCAGCTGAATATACATTCTATACCTCCACTCCGAATCTTCCCTCCCTTCGAAGACAGAATTTCATTGAAAAATCTTGCCTACTTTGTTAGTTCGGATAAATCATGACACAACGAGCTTCAGATTCGTTCACAATGCTTTAGCTGTATAAAGCTACAAGTTTCGTAATTATTTATAGCGCTTCGTATACTTGGAACGCGTTCGTGACTATTTGATCGAAGGAATAGAAACGGCGAATAATAAAGAAATTAAATAATTGAAGAATTTGCTCTGTTAATAAAATTAAATTCGCGGAAGCGATCGATGAACCTCTTTCGTTGCGATCGAAAGCAACCGATATAAACGATCAGCCGGCATCGAGCCGTTCGATTCAGTTCTTGTACCACGAGACTTTTCAAGTGTCGAATAATCAAGTTATCAAGCCGATCTTCATTTACCAGATACTCGGATGTCATTAAGCGATCTTGCCAATCAATTATAGCTAAGTACGTTCGCCGGTGTACGATCGGTCGAGATTCGACGCGCAAGTAAACCGATTCGAGACCGCAGAGGTTAATAATAAAGCAATCGATGAAGAAACGGTGCTGTTTCATCTATGGAACCGACAGAAGCATCGTCAAATTCCACAAGCAGAACAAGATAGTTAGGGGATGGTTGTGGAAGAACGCAAGAACTCCGTACGTGCTGAGACGTATTTCATTCCCTCTTGAACCGATGCATACGCAGAAACGCGTTCATTATTTCAGCTGGTTCAACGTGAAAAATTCTGACATGGGACCATCACGCGTAGAAAAACGAAGCAGAGGTAGAAGATCCGAGCGATTGTCGTCAATAAAGAGACAATTTGAAGAAGAGTGCTGATGAGATTAATGATTACAGGAGAAGAAGTCTTTATTCCTTATGTAGGACTGTGTTTTTTAAAATAATGGTAAGGTTTTCTGGGATTATTGAATTTATAAATTATCTGTAATATAAATTAAAAATTGAATCGATATATCATCAGCAGATTTTGTTAGTAGCGATTAATCATTGTTTATATCAATCGCTTTTAAAGATAAAATTAATATAAATATAAAAATGCGTTAGATAGTAAAATGGCTCACTGATTGCCGAGTCTAAAATGTTAGTTACATGGATAACGAATAAATACATCTCTATAAATTAATAGACTAATAAGCAATTTAAGACGATATCACATTTGTCAAATGCAACAATTTCTCGAGGTTCAAGCGAATCTCAATTTCTAGATTTCAAAAATGATGATAAAATATTTAAAAATTAATCTTTCCAATGAAATTAAATAAACTTTCAGAAATTCATACTACGATGTTAATATGAAACGCGAGGCAATTAATTATCAATTGAAGCGATCGGGAAGAAAAGAATTCGGACGTGTAGTCGGTTTTAGTAATCCGCGAATCTTGAGAAATGATAGGCTCGACCCGCGATTGGATTTTACATAACCAGCATGGCTTCAGCAAATAAACGAACCGAAGACCTTTTATGCAGCGAACGCGAGAATGATTATCAGACGTTGCGTCTCTCTTACATCGCCCCCATCTGCAAATGCGGGCACGTTGCCTCTGCCGGAGTTATAACTAATTGTTAGACGTCCTTCGAATAATTGCCACGTGCACTCGAAATCTTTTCCATGGAATCTCGACTTTCAATTACCGCCCATTATGAAACCACCCTTCCTTCCCCTCATGCGCGCCTTTTAAATCCATTCTAATGAGTTCTGACGCGATTAAGAAGTGGGATCGGTTCGCTCGAACACAATACTAGATCCCCTGAAATAATCGAAGCAGTTTTCATTTTTCATTGGACGCGTCAAATCGTCGTAATATCGAAATCGGAACCCCATCAGAATTAGTATCTTAATATAACAAAATTAAACTATCTGCTAGAGTCAAATTACAAAATATTGGTAAAGACGTGCTTGCAATTTTTTTCTAAATTTCCTTATCACCAAACCCGCGAAACCAGCGATACAATTTATATCGACGAGACCAAATAAATTTGATTAAGAAGCCAACTATCTCTTGTGTCCTATCTCCAGAAAATCCGATTCTGTATACAGCTCTGGCTTGAAAATGTACTACGGTATATTCCATTCTATTTATTCGTGGAAGACGTCACCGGACTCCCGGTTCCTCCGCAATCATCAACGATTTGTATATCTGCATCGTGGTAACATAATTGCACGTATCATATTGTAGGATGTCACGGGCGAAAACGACAATATATGCATATCCTGCAATTGTTACGCGGTTCGCATCTAAACAGTTACGTTGTCGTTGGGACTAAATTAGGGAACGGTTCCCCACGAGGATTATCATCCCCCGACATGCGAGACGCGCGAGGGTCTCGACTATACGTGTATACGTGGAGTATGTGTAAGCGTGGAGTGACAGGACGCTTACGCGGTGTATATCGACGCTAAATTGCACGGCGTTCGCGAACGTGTCACGGCCGACCGGCATGTGTTTGACTGACGGACAGATTCTAGCCGGACAGGACGGCGACGCTGTTCCTTTTTCGAGTATACGCTTCGAGGAATTCGATGGGAATTCGACGAACGATCGGGGAATCGCTCGATCGAGACCTGCTGAACGTAAAGAAAAATTGTATCGATCGCGAAGGTTTCCTTTATGGAAAGGTTTTTTTGGTCGCCGTAATTGAGAAGCATGCGTTGTTTTTAAGAGCGTGAGATGGACGTGAATTTTGAAGACTGAATTTATCACTGGATCGAGGTCAGTTGGATGGGAATTGGGAATTTATCGGAATTCAATTGAATTTATTAGATGTTAATACATCATCGGTATATTACAATAGCATTGTGAGAGAATTTTATTTCTCTGTAAAAGTAGACGTAGATTCCTCTGTAAAAAATCGGTGGATTGCACGATCGAGAGATTCGACTGCCTGTTCTACTGTTTTGTTTTATAGACAGCTGTTATTGTCTCTTATTTTTATGAAATCTCCAATAATCTTTGAGAAACTCAACTCGGAAAACTTCACAATTTTCAACTAACTAATTGTCTAATGTTTCATATGTATCTGTGAATTTCATCTTCTTAGATCTCGACCATCAATCCAAAGCGTTCGTTTTGCATAAAACGAACAAGAATAAAGATCGGTTCTGACACGGTCTTGCCAATCAGTCATTGGAAGCATGACTCATTACACAAACCAATCGTCGGCGCTAAAAACGCATTATCTATATCTGTTATCAACGATCGCATTGTGCAGTCATTGCACCGTCTATCTTTCTCTTGCTTTGCCCTTACCATCTCCCATATGTGCTCCTCAAATAATGACACGTTGTTCCCAAGGAAAATTGCGGCTGTTCTTACAAAACAGGTTACCCAGCGTGAATCTCTACGTAGACGGTACACCCGGTACATGCACGCCAGCTAATGGTATATGAATAATTGAATATCCGCCCTATCCGACACGTATCTATGAACGGTGGGTACATCGCTCCACTGTGTACTCGATAACGGGTGTCCAGTTACGATTTCAGCTTAATTTTCACCGAAGAATGTTAACACGATGTTTTAAAGTTCTTATAGGATTAATTTTTTGTTCGTTAATTTTGGCAAATTGACTTTCTCTTTTCGACAATGGAGGTTATTCTGGTAAGAATTGGACAAGTTGAAGCGAAATCTGACTGACAATGATAACTAGATAAAGATTCGTCGATTAAACGCAACGTCAACTATACATTGTACGTAAAGGAATTGGAGAATTAATAAAAAGTTAAAAGGGCAGAACCTAAGCCAAGACTTGGTTCAACTAAATACTCCAAAAAATACATTTTTCAATGTTAAACGCATTCGATGCAATTTTACATCTCCTTAAAACTTGGAAACTTTCCCATCAACCGATCATATATCCCACTAACGAAAGAAACTACTGAAAAAATCAAACTTGTATGTGAGAAACTCTAAAGCTTGCAAAAACAAAGGTGTTCAATTTAGTTACCGTCGTCCTAAACTTTCACCTATCGAAACGAACCTTCCGCAGAAAAAAGAAAGTAAGCTCTTTATACCTAAACGAGCGAAAGCTCGAAGGAACTACGGGAGTCAAAGATTCTTGATGGCGTGAAAATCCAGGCCGACGTGTCCACCGCCCACGTGACACGTACAGAGTTTCGGTTCTCTCTCTTGAAGGGATGAATGGACGAAGATAATCCTATTTCGAAGGTGGGACGTGAGGAATGTTCTGGTTTCCTGTGTTCCGTGGGGTTGCAACTACGCGAGAGAAGCGCCCTTATCGGAACGTGGGATCGCTCGGTTAGGGTCGCCTACGCCCGACCGAACTTCCTCGTTCGACCGCGAAGATACCTATCGTGGCCGTGATCCGATTAATTAATTCGTAGGATTAATTGCCCGGTCTTTATCTCGATGGATCTTCGCCGTCTGTTCGAGCATTATGCAGACATCGAGAGAGCCGGACAAGACGAGAAGGCGAGACACGGGAGGAGAAGAACGAGAAGAGAGATAGAAAGAGAGAGAGAGAGAGAGAGTGAGAGAGGAGCTCGAAGGTCGCGTGGGAGGTTCCACCGGGGGACACGGTCATCTGGAGCACGACACGAAGAAACCGAAGGCGATATGGAGCGCCCTGCAACCACCCACGCCAACTTGCAAATTCGTAGCGTCAAGGTGCGCCACTGCGGCCGCGTAGGTGGTGGACTTGGGCCTTCTTCGGCGACAGAACATTGCTTCGCATCTGTAGTCCTACGCCATGTTTCGAACCTTCGTAGAAACGTGGTTTATGAAGCTTTCTTTAAGGCGTTAATGAAGAGGAGAGTAAAAGGGTGAGCAGAGGTGTCGTATGAATTCTTAATGGATTTCGGAGATGAATGACTTCTTTGAATTTGAGATAAAAATTTACGAAACTGCGATGGGACTATTAATCTCATATTAAACATTAGGTATTTCTAGAGAGTTTTCGATATTTTAGTACGTATTTTACGTATTTAAAATGCAGTATCTCTGATATTCTAATAGTTTCGTAAGACAATCGTGGTGCTCCACCTCGATCGCGGATCGCTGAGTTGTAAAAATTAACGCAACTGCTGCGGTTGTGTCTTATAAGAAATCTTTGAAACACATCTGATTTTAATAGCAGTGGTAGTAGCTTTTCTCTGCTTTCACTGCTATCCGTGGCCTACCGCTGTATTTCGAAATGTAAGAAACTCCGTGGTCAGGCTACGAATTGGGAAAATGACTATCGCTATTTGCAAATCGAATCAATCTCTGCAACCGCGTCGAAGGTGTCAGAACACATCATTTCTCAAACTTACAACCACGCCTTTCAAATTTCTAACCTCATTCTCAAATGCAGCAAGAATTTAAACTGCAAGAATTCTCCCAAAGACGACTCTCTGCTGGAACTGTATAAAAGCTTAAGGGTTGAGACAAATCTCTATACCATTTCCTTAATCGTATTCACAAAAGTACAAATCCGTATAAAAATCCACCAGCTACTCATCCTCTGCTTATCCTTCTACCTTCTTTCCTCTCATTTTTCAACCAAAATTCCTATGCGCTCTGGAAGATACAAAAATCCCATCGTGCAACGTTTCCTTTTCCAAATCCTCGTTCGTTCAAAATCAAGGCCACTTTTGGCTTTACCATTTTCCATTGAACTGTCTTGTCCTCCCTCAGTTTGAAGAACTTTTCCCGAACGAGCAGGTGTTCCTCCATGGAGGCTGTTCGGCTTTTTCGATAGCGCGATCGAGAAGGTGTGCAGGTCATTCTGCCAGGTGCTGTCGGTCGTTCGTGAAGAGACTGTGCCGCTGACTGGTCGTGGTCATTGTTGTCTGGTTCACTAAATACTCTAAAAGCAGCATCCGTGCGTTTCGTCCTACGACCAGGTTCCAACCCCCCATTGTAGCTGGTCCCCCGCGGCTCTAAACGAAGACACGCGGAACGCGACGCGTACCATTCTTTTCAATAGCGTAAAGATGAATCCCACCCGTTTCCTGGAAGGAATCGATCGAGCCTGATTTTTTCGTATTGTTCGGAAACGAACCACGGGATGTATCTGCTCCGGGATTGTAAAAAAGAAGATCCCATTGTGCCAACGAACAGGAATTTCCAGATTTTTCTATAACTCTTGCTGCCGTTCCTGGAATCGTTTCCCTGATTCCATGGCTTTCGTCCATTTCCTAGATTCTTTCTCTGTTCTTTGCTCTTTCAACCCTCGATATGTTTTGGTTACTATAGTGCAATGTGACAGATTCTTTTTTGGATGTAGAAAGGGTTGGATCGATAAAGTCTTTCGTCAATTTTGCTTTGGTTTACATATTGTTATTAAATGTATAAATATTATGAACGATTATAATGTATTAAATAATGCAAATTTGTACTGAATCTCGCATTGTGTTAAATGTTATTTTTTATATGAAAGATAAAGGCGGAAGTTTTTATTTTTAGTGATTTTGTAACGCATAAATACATTTTTAATAATGAGTCAGTATATGTACTCAAGAGGAAATCTTTCTTCGAATACTTCCATTCTTAACAATCTTTGCACAAAGATATTGAATCGAAATTGATGAAACTGAAGGGTCGAAGTTGTAAAACGCAACTGGTTGCCGAATCCAGTAACAATATTTCACGGGAAGTAAAAATCCATTATACGTGAGAATCGTAATCTTCTCAGCCAGTTTCCTCAACGATCTTTGTGATTTTCCTCTTGTTGATATAGGTAAAGCTGGGACACACCTGGGCAGGTTTTGTCATCTAACAAAAAACATCGTGTTTCCCTCTTGGGTCCTGCCTTGAATTCACACACAGTCGCCAGATTTCCAGTGAAACCTGGAAAATTCAGTATAGAATAGACAAAGAAGTTCAAGATGAACTGCTATTTTGAGGATTTTCCTTTCTCTTTTTTCCTTCTGAAGAGATGTTCCAGTATTTCACAGTAACTTTCACTGTTCACAAAAACATTCCTCGATGTTGACTATTCGTGATATTACAATTTTAACAACGTCTTCTCTTTTAAAAATGAAATATCTGGGGAAGATGAAAGTTAAATGAATTTTGTCTAGCGAAAGAAACTACTTTTTAATCGATCGAATTCTCTTGTTATTAACGTTATTCTCTTAGAACAGTTTTCCCAACGTAGGAAATTTATTTGTCTGGCTAGTTCGAGCTAATATCCAAAAGACTGAAAAATTTCCAAGGACAGAGAGGATATTGAGGAAAGGAAGAAGGACTTAGCAAGGTAACAAGACAAATTTAACCTGGAAATCCAGCAATACTGCAAGTAACTGCCAGCATTGAAAGGGGGAAGTCTCAAAAGCGAAACTCAATCGGATAATTCAACCGTTTCTTAATAACAGTTCTTAAGACGGCCATCGACAATTAACCGGTAAAGAAGGTAATGAGGAAGAACTTTGAACTATCGAAGAAATATCAACGAACAAGGAAGGATAAATTCATCTTAGTTCACAGAGCATTATAGCATAAGCAATAGATGTAAGATATTCTAAATATTAGCATAAATCTAGTTTTATTGAGACATAAAGACATAGCATGGAACCTTGTTAAATAATTACGGAAATCGGTCAATTATTTACGTCAATCATACGTGATTTCTTTTCATATTGATGTAAAAAAGATATAATGTCTGAATATTTTGTTTCCGCTCTTTAGATTTCATGTGTCATATAATAATTTAAATCGTTTCTAACGTGCGCAAATATAATTACTGCATCTTTTCTATCTATCTCTCATATCTTACGTCGCATTAATTTATAATTAATTTGTACTTGAAAAAAGATAAAATATTCTAATCTCTGCAACTTTTATTCATACTTCTCGTATCTTATTTACATTGACAGTAACAAATATCGATACACCTGTTCGTTAAAATTTATTGTAAAATTCGATGGAATTCTACCTTATTTAGAATAAAATAACTAAAAAATAAAAGCATACAATTACATGTATACATAATTACCACGGTACACCACTCGTATCCAGTAATAAGAAAGAAATTAACAAGATAAATACCGAACACTAAAATCAAACAATAATCACCTCGTATCAGTTAATTATGTGTAATTATATCGTAGAAGTAAGAGAAGAAAATTTTAACCTCGCACCCTTTATACACGAAGATAGCTGTTAGACACTTGCATGATACGTCGTACATTAAAATCATACCTATAATAATCATCACGCAAGTGCCTAATATTTCCATGAATCGAGAGTGCAAAATCAGAATTTTCCCTTTTGCTTCCACAATACAATATGTATACCTACGTAATTGCATAATAATTCGCATAATTACCACGTCGCTTTTCCTCGTCAGTAATTGAATACTGCCGTGTTAATTGAAATAGGCCCATCCGGTCGAGTGGTGGTTTTGAGAAAAATGACGTTTAATGTTTAACAAGAAGACATCGACTTAACGTAGATCTGAAATATAAATTGTTATATCTCCGATTTCAATACGGATACGACTTTCTTATATAATATACATATGGATAAATCATTTCTGTGCTACCTGGCAGCAGTGACTTGATTTAAGCGAAAGTTAAAGATACGCCGTTTTGACTTGACACGGCAGTACATTCGTAACTATATAATCAGAACCTTTCTTCTCGCCATTAGGACAGGAATCAAGGGGTGAAAGTTTCATCGTTTTGATACTCTCCTCTTACGCTAGATGCACGCCGTGCAAACGGCCGAAGGTCGCGTTAATAAAATATCGCGCGGGAATCCCCATCAGTGGCGGCGATTACGCGCGCTCGTTGACTGGTTGCATCAAAAACGCGCGTGCCACTTTTATCAGGATTCCTCGGTTCGATTCGTTCCTCCGCTGGATGATTAAACGGGAATGATACTTTAGCTGTCACGCGAAGACTAGCCAGCTCATAACGTTCGACACCGTACGCTTGACGGACGGCCTTTAAAAATGAACAAACCCAGAAATCCCGTGGAGTGGTGTAATAATCGGTTTCTGCGTCTACGCGTAACACGGTGGCGTGTCTACGACGATTTCCGTCCGAAAGGGAAAGATTTCCACCCTCTGACACGATCGACTCTTTGCACGATGTTATATTTACTAGGTATTTGCTTCGAGAAAAGATTCGTTGCGAATGGTCTTTGGTAGATCACTCACATTATTGTACTGCGGATTTCTATTTATTTATAACAAATTTAAGGATACATAATGCATACAATGTGGAAAAATATATAAAATATCTGAAATGTAGTATTCATTGTAATATAAAGAAATATATATATATATATATATATATATATATATATATATACAAATATAAATATATATATATATACAAATATAAATATATATATACAAATATAAATATATATATATACAAATATAAATATATATATACAAATATAAATATATATATATATATATACAAATCGGCAGACTATCGATGATCAATTTTTCATATGTAATTAATAGTTATTATTCCGTTTAGTTCTCTTTACAAAATTCTAAAATTTCTTTTCGTTCCTTTTGATATCTTGCGTTTGGAGGATACGTAGGTGAATCTAGGAATTACCTTCTGCGAATGAAAGTGTGTATGTCGAGTGTTCTATGAATTCGAGATAATACTGAAACAAGTATCAAGCAAAGAAAAATTCTGCTTCCAATGTAATTGCAACAATCCCTTTGCATTACTCAAGCTTATACCATTTCTCCATCTGAAACGCCATTTGTGAAAAGGTATGGCTAATTTTCTAGAAAAATTGAGGAAGTCAGAAGCTATTGTTCTTGGAAGAGAAAGTACGAAAACGTTCTTCGCTTTGTATCCTCCTTTACGCCGCAGTTCAGGAAAATCAGGAAAGGTTAGTATCGATGGTGAGCAACGAAGTGTAATTAATCTCAACGTGTCTAGTAAGTAACAGGTGAACGTACTTTTATCTTTTCGATTGTCTTTAGGCTAACGCAGCCAATTGTCCTCGATCTAGTTAATAAATCCATGTCCATAAAGAAGTTTCTGAATTAACTTGTGTATGACACGTTAAACGTATCCAAACATCGGAATGGTATCAGAAAGAAAGTTCATGCTGTGTTTCTACTTTCTAAGGAATAACGGTAGGAAAATCGCGTTCTGTATAATTCGACCATAACTCTTTGCGAAAGAGGCCACAGTGTTATAAATTTCTGATTGAACAATTTGCGCGAACTAGACAACTTGCTACTAGATACGATTAAATACGAAGGATTATAATTTGTCGTTAAGCTGATCGTTAAATACAATTAGATGACAGGCATTCACAGGTTCAAAATTAAATTACTTTATGTTTAGAAATGAATTAATTAAGTAAAATAATTCTTTGAAATTTCTTGTATCATGGATATCTAATATTATTACGATAATTGTTCCATTCGATTCAGTGCTGTAAATCTTTCTCACATGTTATAATACAGATATGGAGTAATAAAATCGACTTTACGGTATTTAAACAAGAAATATCTTTGCCTCTTCTTAGAAGACATATCAGTTTCGATTTCTTCATACGATAATGATTAACTACCGTTGCAAAAGAAAAAGAAGACTATGTTACGATTATAAATTTAAACTTTCTATGAGAACTTCAACGCCCGTCAACATCTCACAAAATAAACAACTCTTATGTCAAGAAACTGACGTTTAACACACTTTATTATATCGATGTATGTATATGATTGAAATCAGCGGTATAAATCGAAATCAATAAAATAGCGATCGTAGATATCAAAAATAACTTAAATGTCAATCGCGGAGACTAAAAAACAAATAGAACGGCGGTTACATTGAAACGAAACTGACTAAAATGACGGTCGATGGTATTCGAGACGAATAAAATGGCGATCACAGACATCTGAAATATGTTAAATGCCAATTACCGTGACATAAAATAATTAAACCGGCGTTCACGCTGATAAGAAGTAATGAAAACAACCGTCGTGGTAATTCGAAATAAATGAAAATAAGAGCAGGATATGAGGAAAAGACTAAAAAAAAAGGGAACAAGGCAAGAACAAACATATATGCGATCTGGTAATTAAGAGGAGCAAAAGTACCGAGGAAATTCTTGTGGCGATTAAGAACGAAAGGGCTGTATATTAAGAACGTGACACCGACCACGACAAAAGTCAGCTAATGATTCATGTGAACCCCGAACGGTAGAACGAGCTAAAAGACCGATCTCGTTTCGCCGCTACGATTGATCGATTTCATGCATAAGGTAGCTCAGAACTGGTTCTGTGTTTTCAGCGTGCACCACGTAAGCGTGTATGCTCAGTTAAAGCCGCATTCTAAATTCCTTGTTCCCTGAATCAGTCAAACTCGATCTCTTCCTCTTTTCACTTTGTAGCAAACCTCTGATGGAAGTCGAACGTAACCGAGGAACGAACACGATGATCAATTTTGACGACAAACCGGTGACAACGTTTCATCGTTGATTTAATTATATAGTACCGCACAAAAGGAATTTTAAGAGGTAAAAGTTATAAAAAAGAAAAATACATAGTGTTATAAAATGAAACTATATTTGACAAACTGTCATTGGCAACAATGAATAGACATGGTACATACTATGGTATATGTCTGAATAGATGATTGTTGCCAACGTGGTAAAAATGTCTATAGTACAAAAGTTACAAATACTAATATCGTAAAAGTGCCAATTTTAAACTTTCTTCTGTCAGCTACTATAATTAAGGTAGGAACTGTAATATCAGACTGCTCTAGAAACTATCGCATATACGTGCGCTTTACATTATTGGGAATGAAAGAACAACGAAAAGGCAAATAAGTCAAAAATATCTTTAAAAATCTGTAAAAAAAACCTCTTGTATCGTACATATTGGAATACGTTTAGTCATTTTAAAGTGTTCAAAAATAACTAGAAACAAGGCGAATAAAGCTACATTCAACATTTTCTAGTTACCATTGAATTGGTCGAGGCTAACGGTAGATGATTAACATTCTTTTTGTTTGATCTACGAAAAAAATAAGTCTTATTCTTCGTTTGCTTAATCGTAATGACACGATTGCAGTGAGTTAGAGAGGTTATACAAGATTTATACAAGATAGGTATACATATAGAATCGGTGTGACTCTCTTTCTAAGAATCACCGTGGACAGTTAGATCGTCCACTTAAACGTACGTCGACTTCGTCCGATAATTTACATTTTGCACCCGTTCGCCGACATCCGCGAGTGATTAGGATAACAATATTTCACGGCGAGACGTACAACGTAAACGACATGCTTTAAATCCGTCCGAAACGCGATCGGTATCGATATTTCAGCGCGGTTGGACGTGTCGCGGATCTAGCCGAGTGGGTCGTATCGGCGATCGAACGTTACGCATGAAATCGCAAATGACCTCGCGTTCGCTGGCGAAAAAATCTCCGGCAATTCACGTAGTGTCGTGTGCGTAAATGAGCCATGGTTTCAAATTAGAGGAACTTCTAATAAAGCCGCAATCGGCACGTCAGGGAACAGCTTCCAAATATTGCAGGTTTCACGTATTTTGTCCCTTCCGAATGAATTCATATTGTACAAAGATATTGATACAATAGGTAATGATACGATATTTTAAATAGAACGGAAGTGAAAATAATAAAACTTCAGAGATGTTCTCTCTCCGAAATGGTAGATTTTAATCCACGGGAGCGGTACGATTCTCAGCCTCCGTAAATGTCACGATGTTCGTCCATAAGTGGAAAAATATAGAAAAAGATAAAGAGGAAAAGCAAAAAAAAAAAAAAAGAAAAAAACAGAAAGAAACGCCGGATTGCGACAATAGCAGTGTAACGCCCATTCGACGACGAGCACATATTTAATTAAACAATCGTTTAACCGGTTTTCCTGTCTTGCCGCGGCGTTTCCAATAAATAATCGTGGACCGATCGACGACCTCGATCCCGTAAAGACCGATCGTGATGAAAATCGGCCAGTGATTCATGCAAACGTCGACACCGGGCAGAAGATCGACCGTTCCACCATCACTCACCGATCTTGTACACGGAGGGACGCGATTGGCGGGTTTTGAAGCGCGGGCGCCACGCAAAAAGTCGCTGGAAACCGGTCGTATATATACGCGATATGGACCTTTGTGGAAGCGTACATGTTCGATCGGCGACACGTTGCAGGCTCCTAGTGTTTTAAATCACCGACAGACACCTCAAGGCTGTCGATTGAACTCGCTGGGCGTCACTTCCACTGGATTCATCGCCGGTGCAAAAGAAGTCAGCAGAAGAGAGAAAGACCGATGAGAACCGCTCGTTTTCGATCGATCGACCGTAGAAATCTCGGCGCTCGCCAGAGACAATGATAGCAACGGTTAAGGCTGTTCCTCTTGGTACAGCAAGCTGTTACGATAAAATGTCAGCCAAATGTGGCGAATACGTAGATCGCGATTAATTAACAGTGACGGCGGTGAAATTTTTTTTAAATATTCTGTTACTTCATGGAGTATTAAAATTGAACATTGAAATCGTGTGTTTGTCTTCCGAGGAGATAATGGAAGGTAATAAGGTAGAGATGTTAAATTAGGCTCACAAGGATAAGTGAATGAACGAATAAGAGCTGACGTCTGACGTGTGGTTATGAAGAAACATCGGATAAAAAGGAGATAAACAGTTATCATCGAGTGGCTGAACAGCGAGCGAAGCCTTGTAAATCATGTTGTAGGGACTTGATTTAATTATGTACGTTGAACAACGTTTTCAACTGCGATGGAAATATTCCTGTGACTATGAGTGCGGACATTTTTCTAGAATGGATATTTTTTTATTAGAATCCTTTGACACACGTCCTGTGATATCAGAGATCTATTGCTGAAATGACAGAATACTCTAATTCCTGAATTTGTTGTATCACTTCGATAAGTAAGTAATCGAGTTTGTTCTACACAGCCACCACAAATCGTAGGTTGATAAATCGTTAAAAAGAAGACATATCGATTAGTCTGGATTGACAAATTTATTAAAGAACAAACCATTAAACTATACACAACTTATTATACACTTAATATACTTGATTATATACTTATTATATACTTAACTCCCTTTATTTTAGACAGAATTACAATTGATAGAATTTTACATATATTTTATTGAAATATGAAGAACTAATAATAAGTATAAAAGAATAATACGATGTAGGTAGCAAGTAGATGAAACAAACTTCAATTTTTATGAATATCGCGTAATGTTATAAAAGATTATGCAACAGAAATGATCGAACTTCAATACAATCGACTGAAAGTCAAAGAGAGGATTACAAAGCCGTCTGAATTTTAATAACGAGCCACGGTCGTGCAATGAAATTAAGCCAGTCGCGTATCGATTAAAATGCGACTTGTAAACCAGCGTCTCGAGGCAAGTTCATAGAGAAATTTAAATGAAAGTTTACGTCGGGAAATCGAGTTGTGACATAAGATATGTCATTGGATTTGTCCGAGCGACAGTAACGCCAAAGGCTTTGTCGATAAAGCGAAATAATTAATGCTACGAAGCCGTTCGATTTGTTTCGATCAATAAAAAAAGCTTCCATTAATATCACTCTATTCTTACGTAAAACGAATTAGACCTCCATTTCCACTTAATACAGTTCGATTATCTCGTCTACTAAAGAATTCGATTAATTTAAACGATAATTAATAATAATAGATAAACATCAGATATATGTAACGGTGAAATGATATATCACAGTAAATAATTGCGATGATAGCGAATAATAACAGACGTTTTAAGAATTATACGAAAAACGTTTCCCTCGAATTAACCAAGCCGATCGAAACGATGGCGAACAACGCTCTAGCAACGCGTAATCATACATTTCTTCTTTCATTAACTTTCTCGTGCTCCACGCTACCATTTCTTTCACAGTCGGCTCTTTTAATTCCAACGTTGCGCGAAACGACTATAACTCTGTTCCGTATAAATGTAACAAATTTACAATGTGCAAAGCAAGTGGAATTATTTTATCGATCTAGAAAACTGGTGCTACGTTAGTTCAACGAAAAGTTTCCTATGTGAAATAAATTATATTCCCTTCGTTGTTAATTCTCTATCGCTGTTCCTTAAATTAAATGGAATTTGAATGTAATGATTATCAAATAAATAAATAAAACAGATATTCCGTGAAGTACTATTTTAAAACCTAATATCAAAATGAAATTATTGATCGATGTTTCGTATTGATTCTGTCTACTGTTTAAAAATACACATATTCGATAATAATAAATCAATGTATGTACATTATTAGATCACAGATATTTATACGAATTCACTTATACGAACTTACACGAAATTTCTTTAACTCCTCGAATATTATAATACATATTTCACTTCGGATATTTTGTATACTTTCACGTATTAACCGTATTCTCTGTAAATTTCTGCACATTCAAACTTCTCGCAAATATCTGAATATCCACGGACTGTTAATTATTTCCATCGCAACGAATCTACATTGATTGTTCCTCTTCTGTCACATTGTGAAAACGAGGAAGCGCTATCCTACGTCCGCTTCGGCTAGACTTTTCTCACCGTCAGCTTAAGAATCTGCCGCGACGTCCTCCGCGACGCGCGGCAGTTCCTTCACGGCTTCGACCTTTACATTCGTACAGCATGTCGAACCAATCTGGTCGCGACATCACGCGCCAAATATGCGAGGTGTGGCGGGAGAACGATGGAGAAAGAAAGACGGGGAAAGAAAGGTAAGAAAAGAGAGAAAGAGCGGCAGCAAGCAGCGCCCACACCGAATTCATGCTACGTCATTAAGTCACAGCACAGGAGGTCGCTGTCTTCGGACAAGGTTGTCGCCAAAAGTTCCAACATTTTGTTCCCATTGGTCACATGTTTCAAATATGATAAAAGGGATCTATAAACGAACCTATCAGAAATATAATATCGCACGTAGGAAAGAAATCTATTCTTGTAATTGTATGCAGCCTGCTATAGATTGAGATACCACTGCGCCCTTTAGCATATTTATGCAGTCGACATTTAAAGTAGATGTAAAGAAGACGATTGTAACTGTACTTGATGTACGTATATCACACCGATGTCAATATATTGTAGTAACATATATATTTATACATCTTACTGCCTTAACCATGCCAAATCAAGGATCAGTAATAATTATTAGATCAATATATATAAAAGATAACGAGAGGCTGTTGACATCGACGAAGAATATTTGAGTAGTTGAATCAATTAAAAACTAATTGCTTCAATTTAAAAAAAAATACATTGATACCTTTCGTTCATAAAAGCAGGGAATTCTTCTTTCTCTGTTTTAATACTTTTGTAATATTTGCTTTGAAATTTCGCACTTCTTCGTAGAATCTTACATATCGTATAGACACTTCGAAAAACTAGCAACGAATTCTCTTCCGTTTTACAATCCAAACGCGTAAAGGTAAGTAGATCATAAATATTTACACTCTGCTCGATCTCCTTTCTAAATCAATTTCATTCACCCAGAAACACGATTTCTAAAAATTAATTTTCCGTGGCTATCGAAAAAGAGAAAAGCCACGTTACTCTGTCTCAACAACGCTCGTTGGAAATCAAAAATTAACCTGTTCATCTAACAACGCCCAAATCCGCAAACATCGATCACAGCACAAACGCTCCAACTATATTCTCACACCCTTTCTAACAGGTTGTCAAAAAATATTCTAGGTTCGCGTGATTCGTTAAAGAAACTCGATGGATCGATCGACGAGCGAAAAGGGCGAACGTTGGACGATTACGGCGATGGATCGAGCGAGCATCGTGAATCCTAGCAGAAGGGAAAAATCACGGGACTTCGATCGCTGGAGGGGTTGGCAGAACGAGCGCAATGCAAAACGTGCCAGACCAGTTGTGACATGGAAGGGGCCCCAATGGCTATCTACTGGCCGGACACATCTTATCCACGATCTGATCTCTCACCCTGTTACGAACCAACACGCCGGGGCCACGACCCGCGATGTTCGTTTCAAGCATTTTTATCCCCGCGCCAATAACAAAGCCGTAAATGTTATAGATACAGATAAGGGAGAGCCGAAGCACCGATTCGACCTTACTTCCTTGTTTTTTCTTTTTTTTTTTTCTCTCTTCAGCTTCTTTGCGTTTTTTTGTTTCATCGGTGAAAAAGGGTCGAGACGCTAGACGAGATGGCTCTGAGACGAAAATTAATTCATGAAAGCAGACTTGCTATTCTCCTCTGTGATAGCCTGTGGCTTTATTCTAGATGAAGGATTTAGATGAAACCAAAGATTGTTATTGCGTTACAACGTGAAGGAATCGATTCGAATATCGATTTAGGATATTTTTCATGGAGAAGTAAATTGGACAGTAAAATGTAGTTTTACTGGGTTAGTGGGACAGAGCGTTAAACTTTGATCGAATGTTTGAAATGTTGATGAAGTTTCAATTGTTATTACTGATCTCGTAATCTTCGTGCGTAAAATTATATTGAAAGTTAATAATAATTCTTGAAATCTATAAATTTCGCCAAAACTTTTAATGTACATAATTTTACTAATCTTTCTCCTACAACGTTGAAAATAGAATAATTCTTAAGAAGCGTACATTATATAAATATAAAGAACCTTCTTTTCGTAGAATATTTCCCTTTTTATCTGCGACAGAAATCAGTCTGCAGACGACTGGAATAACACCTCGATGCTTTGAACAAAACGAATCCGTGGAATTATAGTCTAGTCATCGAGATCCACACAGCAGAACCACGAAACTCGTCAGGACACCTGTAAAAGTGCAAGCGGTCCCTTAAGAGCTACCAAGAAGAAGAGTAGCGACAGTCCGCCTAATGAATGCACGGGCACATCCGATACCGTCGTAGCAAATTAATCCGTCGGACTAACGAATCAACTTATTTGAATATCCTCTTCCCCTCCCGTCTCGATACTCAGCCTCGTCAGTGCCTTTGTGAGTTGTCTCGTCTTCGACCACGACCAGTGATGGATAAATAATTATTTACAGAAGATAATGTAACAAAGTGGTAAACAGGTGTATCGGTGACGAGATAGAAACAATGTAGCAATTTTTATAATAACCTCGATCAATAGAATCAAGTCGCTGCAACGAAAGTAGATTCTTATTTTTTGTTTTTTAAGAGGAATTTGCTTATATTTTAACGCATAACTTAACATTATTTTTATTTTTGTATTATTGATATAACTTTGTTTTATGCTATAACTAGAGATGTACTTTAAAAAAAAAAAAAAGAAAAGAAATACAAGACGTCAACGTATCGTTTAACGTTTCTGCAAATCAGAAAAAGTAGTAAGAATAAAAATACATTTCCTCGGGTTTAAAGATCGATAATTGTTTCTAAAGTACAGAAAAATGTTACAAGATTGTTATGTTCCGATCTTAACAGAGGAAACGGAATAAAATCGTTGATTGAACGTACAAAAGTGAAATTGAATTATATAGCAAAGACATGATTTATAGAAGGACAGACGTATTCTGAAGTTAACGCAGCGAAAAAAGCTATATAGAAGTATTTCTAAACAGATAGGAAAGAAATGAAAACGCACATAAGTGAGTACATAAGTGAAAATAGACGCGAGAACTTGAAGTTAACGATGTGGATAAGGGAATTGTAGCTTGTTGCATGATGAAGCAATAGAACCGGCAACCGTACCTTTTTGTTCGACGAGATAATTGCAGGGAAAACGGGGAATTGCGTTTCATTGTTTGATGAAGTAATTGCAACGAGTTTGCGAGACTTTGTCGAACTGTTTGGTAAAGCAACCGCAAGGAAAACGTAAAACATTTAGACGGCTGCGTGTGTGGGTAAGTATATACGTGGATTATTGAAGTTAGATTTTCCAATTATAGTATGCTCTAACTTTAAATTAGAATCTAATACCTCAATCTGTTTAATAAATATTCTACTCTAGTCAACTGTATCACACTACTATACATTTTGACAACAAAATTATTAATCGTATATTATTACGTAGATTACAAGTATAGATATAGAGATAATATTTCATAGATAGCGATGATTAAAAAATCCTAAACCAATTAACACACTTGATGTCTAAATAACCTTACACTAATGTTCAACAGAAAGAAGGACGATACCATCGTTAACTAATAGGATTCTATTAAGTGTAGCGTCATATGTAGACGTAATCGAACACGACAAATAAAAAATTCCAAAACAATTAAGCATGTAGAAACACTCGTATATCCAATCTATACTTTAATCTATACTTTTTACAAAAAACGGTAGAATATTATGACTGATTAATGGGAATATAATAACAAGTTCTTTATTTTCAAGTTCCTTACAATAGCCATATATCTATGGTTGTAATTAATTTTAATCAACTTTCATTTACTCACATCCTGTAAGAAATTGCAGTTTCAATAATCGACGTAGTTTCAAAGAGCCCCCTGTACCGGCTCCCTATCGTTCGGCTGTTCTTTTCTCTCCCCTGGCGACCACTACCCTCTGATGCATCTTTTCTTTCTCTCTGATGATTTTAATCTCTGGTAATCCTCCTTAGCGCATGTACGCGAGCACACCCTCGGCGCGCATCCGTGCGCTGCGCTCCCGATGCCTGCGCACAATGGTCCCTGATTGCGGATTAAGGATTAGGAGACAAAAGCAACGAAGCCCAGAGCTTCGACCGTCTTCGACAAACAAATGGGATCGACTTCGATTAGGTTTCTACCATGGACACGTCGTTCGCCAACCAAATGCGGATCAAGCTATATGTCTCGCGTCTCTGATGTCTTGATTAGTCTGATTTAGGGACCAATTTCGTTTGCAACTGTCTCTTAGATTGTTTTAGATTGCTCCTACGATGCTTGCTTGTTCATTGATTTATTTCCTTTCGTACGTGGAGCATTAATTATATATGTATCAATTTATGGGATCATGGGAAATTAAAATTTATTAAACGGGCTAGAATTCTTTCGACGATACGCAAATTTTTCAATTCGTAAGAGAAATTGATTTATTTCAATTGTTCATTGTGATGGTTTAGATACAACGGAGAGAAATGTGTATGGAAAAATTTGTTTGAAAGAAATTTAACAGTGGCTTCTTCTCCTAAAAATTCTCTCAAATATTAATATTCTAAACACATGATGGATACTTTTGTATTTGCATAGATAACGACCTTCCATTCTATCCGAATTCTATAATACGAAACAGAAAGCGAGTAAATTGAGGTAACATAAATACGCGTGTATGAATTCGATTTACGTTACTTAAAATACATGGACAAACAAAGCTTTACAAATGATGGTAGTAATTTTTAACATTATATATATAATAGTACTGTGTATCTTTCTTCACCTTTGTATCAAAAAGGAACATATGTAAAATATTTGGTTACCAAAAAGTAAATTAAACGCTTATTGTTTATAAGTTCCTGTTTTAATCGTAATTTAAGTTTTCAGAAGAAAAAAAGGACACGGCCGTTTTGATGAACGATGCTTCTCACAAATGCCTTCGCGCCTAGGTGATTGGCACCCAAAGTTGGTCATAATGGAGTCGAATTTGAATGCCGTCGGCGTATTGCGTTGGAAGATTTTGTATTCAGTTTGTGACTTAAACAGAACCTTAATCTGTGCCTTACACATGCTCAAAATATTTTGGAGGTTTGATAGGCTTAACTTTCTCGCGGTGATTAAGTCGATGTAGCATTAAACAATTTTAATTACTTTCGACGACCTTAATCTTAAATCCTGGAACGGGCGTCCTTAGGTTTTTTTTTAACCGTTGTAGTCACCTTGAATTACGTAACACGTACCTGATTCATCTAATTACTGTCGTGTAAAAACTACATTATAATAATATATAATACACCTAATAAATTCTAAGAAAATAAGGAGTAATTATCAAGCGATCGATACAGTAGAATAATGAATAAAGAAATCTTATTCCGGATACATTTATTAAAATACGTTTAATATTCTATACGACTGAAGACACCTTTACACATAGGGAAAGGAATTATAAGGAAACAATTAATTAAATGCAATTTCTTGCTTTGATTTAAAAACCAGAGATTTAACGATCGTGAAACTTCTAGCAATTAAATGCACTGCAAATAGAAAAAAGGATTTAATGAGAAGTAATAAAGAAAGATTCAAAAGATACAGCAACATTGCGTCATAGAAGATAAGTATTTAATTATATCGGATAATTGAATAACGTACACGATATTATTCAATCGACGTACTGCTTGTCATACGAAAAATAATCAATTTCCAGTCGCTGAATACAACAAACTCAGAAAATTTCCCATTCATCTGACCAAATTCATTGCAAAGTCAAACTCATCGGCATCGTTCTCAGGTGGATTAAACGTGTAGGTTTGTTTTATAAAGAAACGAGTGCATGAATTCGTAATAGTCAGTTGTATTAAAATCAGTATAAGTACAAGAGATAGTGTATGCCAGTTATAATCGTCCCTGGCTCAATGCTATTATGGCGATCGCAGAAAGGATAACAATACTCTCCTAGGAAGTACATTCATACATTTATATCGACAGAGGTCACAACTTAACCAGAAAAACTTAACCTTCTTATATAACTCCGGTTGAAGATTACAAGGAACGACAATAACAATTTGTCTCGAGTTCGTTTACCTCTAGACCTTGTAAACCAAAACAATCGTTGGTATTCAAAGACACAATAATATGAGTCTCTCCCTGATTCGAATATTCCATTGACTTTTTCTACGCTCATGTGCCGCTACAGCTCCCAAGAATCATCTCT